>CM060687.1:124826793-125426793 GCA_030686995.1 Artemisia argyi
ATGTGGCAAAATAAGAATGGAGCAAGTAAAAAATGTCATGTATGAAAAATATAAGTGTGTCAAATGTATTACACATTATCTTCATAGATGTAAGCATCTATGCTAATAATACATGAATGCTCCGTAGAGCAAATATAAACTTGTTACAAGGAATGAAATTTCATATTAATGATGCATTATATTCTCTTGCATCTTCCTCGAGTAGCCATAACATAAGTTTATGTGCCAAAATTATTATGTGGCATGACCGGTTGGATCATACCGAGTCAATGATGATGCAAATATATAAAAGAACCATGAGTTTCTTCAAAGATGATTTTTATTGTCTTTATTGCTCTCAACAGAAGTTAATACTTCACCTATCACCACCAAATTAAAGTAAGGGCTCATTCCCTTCGATTTTTGGAAAATATCCAAAGGAGATATTTGTAGGCCTATACAAGTGCCATTTAGATCATTTTGATTTTAAAATCGATGCATCGTCAAAATGATCAGGAAAGACGCAACATGAAGTTAGCGTGATTAGTGGCTCCACTTATAAGAATGCGAGCATGTTTTTCATATTATATTTTTGGAAATGGTGGTTAGTAATTCCAAGTATTTGGTAATTATTGAAACAAGTGTTGAACACTTGTAGCTCATGTTGGTAAGTGAAATGCTTTTGTTGAAGCGTTTATAAACGTTTTCCAATTAATAACAAAGCCAATAATTATGAGAGCAAAATTAATGGTTTATGGGGCATGTTATAAATGATAGAACATGAATTTGCATCATGCCAAAAGTTATAATGATTCCTCCTCATTGAATGGTTTTTAGGTCACAAACCATATATCTCCCATCTAAGAGTCATGTAATTGTGCGGCTTATAGTGAATCCACCACAACGCACAATGTGGGATGTTGAGAATGATAATTCATCCAGGGGAAGAGAATGAGCAGCAAGAATTTGAAATGAATTATAATAATGTAAATGTTGATCCTCACAACACTAATGAATATGAACTTGAAGTTCAAAATATAATTCATTTTTCTGATCTAGAAAATGCCAGACATATTTGGTGACCTAAACAGAGTAACTAGATCTTTTACAAACTGCTAATGCTCCAACTTATATTTGTGTCCCAACTGGACAACCAATGATTGGTAATGTTTCTATGGCACGCCTACAACGTGATAGAAAAATTGATTCCAAATAAAAAGTCCTCGATATATAAAAATGGAGCAAGAAGTTAAGATTCGTCATATCGAGGCAATAAAGACCCCATAATAGTCTCGTACTGAGACACTAGACAAAGAGGATTCTAAAAGAACCTCATATAAATTTAAAACTATGAGATCTCAATGAATATAATGTCTAGCAAAATGTGAAATCGAAAAAGAATTGAATCGACGTCGATAGTACTATCGTATCTAATGATGCGCAAGATAACGAATTTATCACAAAATAGCGTTATAATAACAGTGAGGATCTTGCAAATAATCATGCGAGAATCGCAGTTGTAAAATGATTTACCATGATGTAAAGACGCAAGTAACTAATGAAAGATTGGAGTCTCTTGTGATGAGACATGTGAGACTTGAAATCCATACACATGAATGTGTAAACTTATTGGAATAATATTTGTCTTTATAAAAAAAAAGCGAAATTAATGTACTGAATTTACATTTTCGCAAAGACGTGAAAATAATAATGAGACATGATCGCATGTGGTGGATCCAATAAGTATTTTGATATAATATAAGTCTGGCAATATGATAAATATTGATATGCGTCTAAAAGAATATGAGTAAGTGCTCATTTGATGTTGAGATTCCTAAAAGGATATAAAATGCATGAAGCATGTCTCGTTATTTAAAATGCTTGAAGCATATAAGAAAAATTCTTGAGTATACAACTTGATCAAACAGAATAAATAATTGTGTGAGATCAAGGAATATGAGCATAATTGTTACAATCACCCTTAGTCAATATTTGTTAAAATGGGACGTGAAATGATTATGTTTATCCATGAAATTTTATAAGGATATCTGGATTTGACTATGGTATGTCAATGAAACTCCTTGAGAGTTTATGAAGGTGATTGATTGCTTAAAAACTAACCTTGAAATAAAAGAGAGAGTTGTCTTAGTTTACGAATTGAAAATTTAATGATGATCTCTTTATACATCATGAAAACTAAAGAAATATGATAAATATCTTTATATGGATACATGATGCTCATGTTTATGAGGTGTTATGATTTTGAAAATACGTGTTGCATTTTTTTCCCTTGACCATGGTTTTGTCCCCATTGGGTTTTCCTGGTAAAGTTTTTTTGACGAGACAATATTCCTAAGCGTATATAGGAATTATGTACTCTTTTCCTTTCACTAGATTTTTGTCCCATTGGATTTTATCTAGTAAGATTTTAGCGAGGCATAATCTTCAAATGTACATTAAAGGGGAAGGGTTATAAATAATTATGGAATTGATGTACATATCTTTTTAATTGCTACATCATCAAACCATCCAAGAAGAATGCGTTTGGTTAAGATCGATGATTCAATAAATCCAAGAAGAAAGAGGTCTCAAGTCTATCAAAGGAAACCCAACCTTATTATATGAAGACAATGCCGCGTGTATAACTCAAATCAAGAAATGGTATATCAAAGATGACAAAACAAAGCACATTTCTCCGAAGTTTTTCTTTACATATGATCTAAAAAAGGATTGAGTTATTGATGTTTGTCAAATTCGATCAAGTAACAATTTGGCAGATTTATTCATAAAATCTTTGGCAACAAAATTTTTTGAGCAACTGGTTTGGAAGATCGTCTTCGACGCTTGAAAGATATACATTAATTTGAGGAGGAGGAGCATACTATGCGCACTGCACTCTTTTTTCCCTTCATCAAGTTTTTTATCCCACTGGGTTTTTCTTGATAAGGTTTTTAATGAGACAACATATGGCGTATAATAAAAGATGAATATCCAAAGAGGAGTATTGTAAAATATTACTTATGGGCTTTTGGGCTTATGTCTATTCATCTTATCTTTAGTAACAAGTTAGGTTTAGACTATTAACCTTATAAATAGATCTTACTTGTAACCTATTGGAAGGATGATTGAATAAGAATTCTCTCTTCTCCTTACATCTCTTTTTTTGTTCATGATTTTTCATAACAATAAATATAATAATCTTATAAATATCATCACATATAGTAGTAGATATATCACGTGAAGTGTGTAGCTGAACACCCTTGAGAGAAACCACAAATTCAAATACAAGTCAATTTTTTGTGTTTAATTTGCATCAAGTATTATATAAAATAAACAAAAGTTTTCAATATCCAAGTTCGATTTAAAAAATCAAAGTTTGATTTAAAAAGTCAAATTATACTTATATTTTTGGGCGGATGGAGTAGCATTAAAAGCCTAAAATATCAACAAAAGTAGTCATCTACTAATGGCCTATTTGATTACGAGCCATGGATTTTGTTGTGCAATATATCTAAATACCTAAAAACAAAAGAAACTATTAAAAGCTTAACACAAAGGAATTTACTTTTGTTGATAGATCTCAACTCTAAAATTTTTAATAAGAACCCTTACATTTGGACAACAAATCAAATTCAAAAATGAATTAGGGATGAAATTAATTATTTCAAAAAGAAATGAATTAGGGATGAAATTAATCTTTACAAAAGAAGAATAAGATTACAAAAGGAGATTAAGATACTTGTCCCCGGCCAAAAACTTCACAGCTATGGAGTTATAATCAATTTCTTTTGCATTGTCTTCTATATTAGAAAATTTTGATGAAAAATATATAATGTATTTGAATAAAGAAGAAAGTTGCATGATTGAGTTATTTTGATTCCCACTGAGAAAAGTTATACACTAGGAAGTAATAATGCAAAAAGCAAAAAGCACACCCACATTTTACACGTTATAGTACAATAATGCAAAAAGCACACCTCCATTATCATATCATACTCTTTGTAGTCCAATAATGCAAAAGCAATCATTCACTTACGATCACTAAACACATTTGCTTATTTACTTATGATCACCACTAGGCACCAGCTATCTTACTCCTTGTCTCGGTTTATTTGTTCTTTCATATCTTGAGAGAAGTACTCCTCAATTCACATCATTTTGTAACCCAAATTAAACACCCTTTTTAGTAATGACTTTTCATGAATACACAAACATGATGTTTTCACCCGATGACTTTGCTCATCTAAAAATCCCCCTTGAAAATGTACTATCCGCCACCAACAACTTTTCGGAAGAAAATCTCAGAAGCACAGGTGGAATTGGAAACCGTTACAAGGGACAGCTTTCGTGGTCGGGTGAGTTGATTGATACCAGTGTTCGGAAGTTAAATAAAGACTTGGAGGATCGAGAACAGCTGTTTTGGATGGAGATTTCCATGCTTTCTACTCTAAAGCATAAAAATCTAGTTTCATTAGTTGGGTTTTGTGATGAGAATGATGAGAAAATCATCATTTACAGGGATGAGATGGCCAGGGGAAGTCTCGCCAACTATCTAAGTGACCCGATGTTGTTGCCATGGGTGCGAAGATTGGAGATATGCGTCGGTCTTGCGCATGCATTGAGCTACATTCATTATGACGAGCAACGCGACTTTAGCGTAATACACCGGAAACTCCACGGTGGCTCAGTTCTATTAAACGATAACTGGGAACCCAAGTTATCTGGTTTTGAACGTTCCATGAAGATTAAAAAAACACAAAGGCACGATTCATTTCATACTAATAAAATTGAGTATGTGAAAGGGTACGGAGATCCAACATATATTAAAACTGAAAGTGTTAATCACAAGTCAGATATGTACTCGTTTGGGATAGTTTTGCTTGAACTGCTGTGTGGCAGGAAATCAATAATTGACGACAAAGATGATAATCATTTGGCTTCGCTGGCCATCGTCCATTATAGAGAGAAAAAACTCGATAATATAATTCATCCAGAACTATTGAAACAAAGGAACTTGCATTCATTCAACATGTTTGCAAAAATAGCATACGAGTGTTTGGACGAAAAAGAATCACAACGCCCAAATATTAATGACATTGTCCCAAGACTCGAGAAATTAGCTTTGGAACTTCAACAGAAACCAAACAATCATGTAAGGCCTTATTATTATTATTATTATTATTATTATTATTATTATTATTATAACGTATTATTATTACTATTATTATTTTCTCTTTATAAAGTATATACATTGTACTTATTTATTTAATAGTTATGCTTTACTAATTAGTGGTATTTATTGGAACTAATGTTACAGGATAACGAAGGTACATCGTTAGTCATACATAAGAAGGTAACTAAATTCTCTTAAATTTAGGCCATTGTGATAAAATCGTTGGCAACTAAAAAACAGAAAAATAATAGTAACAACACAAACATTATGTGTAGAGTTTGGAGCAAACATTTTCAAAGTGGGTTTTTACATTTTGAGGGGTGTTTGATTAATCTTATTTGTAGGTTTACGAGCTTATTTGAATTCGGCTTATATTTTATAATTTAAAAATTTTTGGCTTATTTTAAAACTAATATGCTTATATAGGCTTATCTATACTTGATAAACCACGGTTAAGAAAAGCCCCTTTCAATCCCTTAACTAATCATTTAGGCACTAAAATTGTTATCCTAATTATTTCATAATTACACTTTGTTTACCCTACACCAATTAGCCAAATGCTTCAGTGGAGCCCTATTTCACCCATTCACCATACAACACTATGTTTTCAAGCGTAAAATGAAAATAAATGTTATAAAGAGGGTAAAAACAAGAGAAAAGTAGATGAGAGGAAAAAATTTTGGTTTTTTATTTTCTTTTCCCAAATCAGAAAGAAAAGAAAGAGTATGAAACCAAATTATTCACAAAAATCTCTTCTCTCCAAATTATCACAATTTGTGACAGGATTAGGAGGGAAAATTTGACATAATTTCCTTCCTTCTTTTTAAACCCTAAACCATATATGTATAAACCTGGAGAATATGAATATTTTTTCATTACCTCTCATCTTTTCTTCTTTTCCCTCCAAATAAAAATTTAAAAATTGACTAAATAAGTCGTAACATTTAAATTAAACTTATATTTAACCACTGTCACCAACTATTTTGAATCGTCACCAACATCAATATATAGTGGAATCATTAGTACCGTATCTACCACCATATCGGTATGTAGATTCTTTTATTTATTTTCCTCTTCAACAAACTCACCAATACCTTTTACTTTTTTTCTTTCGAACAATCAACAGTTTAGCACCCTCTTCTATTTGGATACAGTCAAACATTTTCTCAAATTCATGATCCATACAAAAGGAGTTTCGATAATATTTTTCGATCTACCACACAACCACTTCAATATTTCCTAACATCTTTTACGCACCGTTGCAACTTTCATTTTATTGTATGCCTGTATAAACTCGACTTCGTAACCGAATTATGTCCAGGAGGTACATGAAACATAAATAACTAAAATATATATATATATATATATATATATATATATATATATATATATACACACTCCCATGGATTGGCTTCATCTACTACATTTATTTGCCTTCTATTCATAGTGCCAACGTTTATGACGAAGTGAATGATATGAGCCATTTTACTTTTAATACAATGTTTAGACTTTAGACTAATAAATTTTATAGTAAATTACACCGTTCGTCCTTCTGATTCGGGCCAAATCCTTGATTGGGTCCCTATCTTATTTTGTTGCCTAATTGATCCTTATAATCAAACTACAGTAAAACCTCTATAAATTAATACTAAGTAAATTAATAACTTCGATAAAATTAATAATTTGTCCGGTCCCAACTTGAGACCAGTACAAATTTAGACCCCAATCGATAAAATAACAAGATAATAATTTTTTTGAAACCCCAGTGTATATATATTAGTCCCAATGAAATTATAAATTAATAATTACTAAAAATTCCATGTATATATATGTATATATGTGTGTGTGTGTGTGTGTGTGTGTGAGATACACTTCAAAATCCTAAGATTGTTTAGTAAAAAATAATCCATAGTCAATTGTTTTTTGTTTAACTTCAAATCTATTGAGTTTATCTTAAAATCTCCTTATTGCACTAAAGAGTTGGTGTGCTTTCATCTTGCATTGCAACAAAAAGTGTTAATTTTAATTTCATACAGCATGAATGTGAGTTAATAAAATGTTAATTGAAACTTGTTTTTCAAAGTTATTTTTCGTCTTTAATGAGTATAGATTGTAACTAGCTATTTTATTAGACTTGAAAATTTAAAGGTCAAACGTTAGACCTCTTTAAATTAATAAATTATTAATTTATCGATATAATAATATCTCGCTAAATTAATAAAATATACCGGTCCCAACACTATTAATTTATAGAGGTTTTACTGTATGTAACACCATCGATCCTTATCTTTAACGTCCGTTAAATATGCCAGTTAAAACCTCTCATGTGCCTTGCACATGAGGGTATTTTGGTCATTCCGCCTAGACCTTCTTCAACAAATTTAATTGAAATCAATGTTTTGAAACCCGGGTCGACCCGGCCGGGTTAACCGGTTCGACCGGTTCCGGCCGAAAAAACGGGTCAAAACAACCCGGGTTTCTAAAACCGAGTTAACCGGTTTGACCCGCCGGGTTTTGAGTGACTGACCCGGCCGGGTTTCATTTTTTCAAAAAAAATTAATAAAAACCCGGGTTGACCCGGTGGTCGAACCGGTTGACCCGGCGGTCGAACCGGTCAAAAAAATAAAAAATTAATAAATTGAAAACCGGGTTGACCCGGCGGTCCAACCGGTCGAACCGGTTGACTCGGTGCCCGGTGACTCGACCTGGTCGATTTCAAACCCGGTTTTCAACACATTGATTGAAATACTGAAAATTAAAACCTAAAGTTGTCTAGAACTTCTCGCCAAAAAGCACCGAACACCGGGTTCATCCACCACATCAGTTCATGTCAGTTTTCTAACGAAATCATAAAATACACTTTTATTTTCAGATCCAAAAGATCAGACGACCCACCATAAACAAGAATATTTTTTACTAATATACATAAAAAAATACAACGCCAAAACTAAATCTATATAACTTCTACTTTTATGAAATATGTAACTTCTTTTATAATTACAAACTTACAACCAAGAGAATTATGAAATATGTATTTCTTTTACAACCAAGAGAATTAAGAACCTATAATCTTTGAATTATATATATGCAAGTATAATATAATAGGCACGTCAAACGAAATAATCTAATAAAAATATCAAAAACCAGTTTGTTTAATCGTCTATTGGATAACTACGCATTTCGCAATATGTATCTCATGATACGAATGTCTGATTAGTTTCACATGTTAAAGAAAATATAACGACTATGATATGCTAACTCCATGATGTAGTAAATGAGTTAGTCTTCGCTGTTTATGAAACGCTACTATTAGTGATATGCTAAAACGGACCAATTTCATATCCTCTCTTCCGAGATTTGAAATTTCATATTCATCTAAAAATGCTTCAAAAGCATTGCACATTACTCAAAGCATGAGATATGGTGGCATGTCATTCCCAACTGAAATTCCCAACTTTTCAGTGTCACCTTAACATCTTTACTTTTTACACTCACATGTCAAAACGGAAAAAATACTTCTCAAGTTATGATCAAACATGATTGATCATGTTAGTTTTTATGAGAAGAAATAAGCAAGTGCGTCAATCATTTTTGTTAAAAGAAAAAGTTTTATTCTTTTAACTTATTTGTGATTGGTTAATAACATGATATATCATGTTTGACTCAACTTGAGAATCATAATCCCACCAAAACAGTCCTTCACGCACTAACTATTTTATTTGATTTTTTCTATTTTTTCAAACAAACTAAATGTTTATTCTTTTATATAAAAATACAAATGACAATATATACATGACTAAAAAAGACAATGTTATGTGTTAGTGATAAAATGAGTAAAATTCAACGGGACATTATTTAGGTTATTGTAATATATATATAAACCCCAGGTGTTTCACCACAACGCGCCACGTGTCCTTTTACTGTTACATGAACAATACTTGCTAAAGTTTTTTTTTTTTTTTTTTTTTTTTTTTTTTTTTTTTTTTTTTTTTTTTTTACCTAAACGAGAAACACAGATATATGGGCCAACAAACACTTTCAGCCCATTTTAGCACCAGACTAAAAAAAAAAATAATAATAAACAAAAAAAAAATTACCCAGGCCCAAGTTCACTCAAATTCATTAACATATAATATAAATGTAAGCCGTAATCGGATATCTTTGGGGCAACTCTTATTTTAGAGTTGAATAGGAGCTTCTAGCCTTTAATATCTTTCTTTTTTTCGGTAATTTTCAAATACATTTTAATTTATTGTCATGCTCTTCAATTTTCTAATATAATATCTGTAAAAAAAACAGTTTCAACAGTTCCAACACCTCAAAATAGAACTACAAGCTATAAAATCAGCAACCAACGACTTTAATGATTCCCACTACATCGGAAAAGGAGGATTTGGAAAAGTTTACAAGGGAGAACTGGGGCAGTCAGTTGTTGCTTTGAAGCGTCTAGATCGTACATTTGGGCAAGGAGACCCTGAATTTTGGAAAGAGATCATGATGCTTTCTGTCTACAAGCATGACAACATTGTCTCTCTCTTAGGGTTTTGTGACGATTGTGGCGAGAAGATCCTTGTATATGAGTATGCGTAAAAAAAAAGCCTTGACTTGTATCTCAATGACAAAGATCTCACATGGGTAAAACGCCTTAAGATATGCATTGGGGCGGCTCGAGGGCTTGCTTATCTTCATGATCCAGGTCAAACCCAACAAAGAGTCCTTCATCGTGATATTAAAAGTTCTAATATTTTATTAGATGAAAACTGGAATGCAAGGATCGCAGATTTTGGTCTATCAAAGTTTGGTCCCGCAAACCAGCGGTACACTTTTCTTGTCACCAATGGTGCAGGGACATATGGTTATTGTGATCCAGTATATGCAGAGAAAGGTTTGCTAAGTAAAGAGTCAGATGTCTACTCCTTCGGGGTAGTGTTGTTCGAGATGTTGTGTGGGAGATTGTGTAATGGCAAAAACCTAGATGACCTGACCAAATTGGTCCATAACAAAGAAAACGCCATAGATGAAATCATTTATGGTAATATTAAGAATGAAATAAATCCTCAATCTTTGGAGGCGTTCACAACAATTGCTTATCAGTGTTTGAAGAGAGAACAAGAAGACCGTCCACTAATGACTAAGGTGGTGAATGTACTTGAAGATGCACTTGAAGCGCAAGTAAGACTTTATTTTCTTCTTTAAATTCTTTAATGCTAAACTACTTTTATCATAATACCAATAACACACAAAAGAGCGTATGTTTGAAACAAAAACTTGATTTTGGTTGGTGGTCAAACATGTACCTTCTAAGAATTTTATACACTTACGGGATGATGATTTTATTTTATTTTTCATAGATTTCATAATCTGAACTGTTTTTACGTACTTGTACTTAGAACTAACGACACCTCTAGTTACAGGTTGACATGTACAGAGACGAGCGTGGCTGGAAAACAATGCTTCGAAAAATCAAGATTCCTTTACCTGATATTAGTGTAAGTTCATTTCTATATTCGTTTTAAATTCACTAAAATGGTTCTTAAGATTCATTATGGTAATAATCACTAAAGAATGCCCATCTTTACACCGTTAAGAATTAATCTCAGTTTAGAACATATCATTGTTTAGTATATTTTGTATTATTTACGTGTTTATATGTTGTTTCAGTGTTTTTGTTTTAGATGAAACTTTGATGATCAATAAGATCAAGAGTTGGAAGGCTAAACTGGAAAGAGGCATAAGTTCAATGGGTTATTATCAGTTTATACATCACATTGATGAAGAAATTATACCATGAGAAAGAAAATAAAATCATTTTTACACATTCTCTGGTCTTTGTACGTACAGTCTACAATTTGGAATGTTCTTATATTGCGACAAGTTTATTCATGAGTCATGACATTGATGAAGAAACTGTACCATATGTAGATTTTTGTGCGTATTATAAACTTGAAGTTAATATAACATATCGGGAAACTTTTTTATAGTTTACGACAATATGGCATAATGTTTGGACTCGATTACAATATTTAATGATTGGGGGATGAGAAACTTTGATTTGTTTAAAGGTGTAAAACAATTCAAATATTTAAAATTATTATTATTTTTTTTTTTTTTTTTTTTTTTTTATCATATCTCTTATATAATACGTAGTAATTAAAAGGGGAAAAAAATCAAAAATAAAGGTTTTGGCGCAACCAGATTGAAACAATACCTGAATTTCGCTACGTGGCAAAATTAAGCTCTCTTATTTGCTAATAAAAATGAAAATTGAACTGGCTTGGTCAAACTTTTGATAAATTTGGCTTAAAATTATGGCGGAGAAAAACATTTAAAATACGCATTTCTTTTCGAAGTACTTTAGTATTTTTATTTATTTATTTACTTTTTTACTTAATTGTAAATAAAGATATACTATGATCAGTTAATATAATGCACAATCATGTTCATAACCTTTATGGATTTAAATATAAAATTCTCAATTTCAATTTCGTTTATTACCTTTGATAAAGGAAGTTGATTGATCATCACACTTCCTAAACTTGTTGTAAACTTATAATGCTTTTTATTTGCAAATTTTCAAATTGTATTAGGCTGCATGCAATAATGACTAGTAATAAGGGTTTTCAACTTTTTTTTTTTTTTTTTTTTTTTTTTTTTTTTTTTTTTTTTTTAAACGGCTTGTTAGTTGTTAGTGGTTCTGGTAGCAATGAAATCCAATTGGGTAATATACTAACCTTGAACTCCGCCTGTACTTCATCTTATTCTGTCTGAAATAATGGTCCCATGTGACATTATTGGATCATCAAAGAGTTTATTAGAGATATTCAATTCCCTTAACGACACAGTTTATTAGAGATATTTAATTCACTTAACAACACCAAAGGGCTTTGGCTTAGTTGGTGCTCGCCTCCGAAAATCTCATGGGCTCACTGGAGAGATATGTTGACATGGGTTCGAAGATCGGAGATATGTGTCGGTGTTGCAAATGCATTGAGCTACATTTCGAACATACAAAACACAATAACCCAAGATCTAAGGGTAGGACGGACACATATTCTATACACATGGTTTAATAAAACACCCACGTTTCTCTCTAGCGCCTAATGGCGATTTTTTCATTATCTAAAAAACCTTCTCTTTCAATTGTTCCCTCTTCCTAATTCTTAATCTAATCCCAATAACAATCGTTGTCTGCTTGATTAACCTTGTTTAATTAGCATTAAGATTATTTTTATTTGGATCCAGGCTTGATTAGGTTAGAATTACGATTTTTCCAGGGTTTTTTTTGTTAATCGGTATATTAGGGTCGTTAGGGTTTCGCTTCAACTAATCTCCTATTCTGCTGTCGTTATCAAGATGGATGTTGGTTAGTTGATCCATAGTGCTTTAATTTATGCCTTAGCTTTGTTAAGGAAATCATTCTTTGAAGTTAAACGTTGAACTTTGTGTTATTCCAGTATTTGCGATCGTTTTCTCTTTTAGGGTTTCTTGTTTCTTTCTTAAGTGGTTATGGAGAAAGTGGGTAATGTTAATGTTGATGAGGACGCATTGAATACTATAATGCGTCGTTTGAAGGGGCAAGAAGATGGGAACGCTGGTGATTTTTGGTCAACTGGAGCTACTAGTGGTGTTACTGGTGAATTTCCCTCTGTTCCTTCTGAGGTTACTAGCTTTACTAGAAGTAGACCTACACATGTTATTACTAACAATACTTCTTTTGGGAGTAGACCTTCACATGCTACGACTGAGGTTACTGGTACTTCGACTTACTTTACTTCTTTTGGGAGTAAACCTACTCTTGGTGTGAGGTTATTGATACATCATATAATGTTACTTCTGGTAGCAGTATACCTTCTCGTGAACCTGCTGCTCTGAATGATGCTACAAATGACGCGAGTATGCCTGATGGTGATGTGTACGTGTGTCTTCTATTGCTGGTAGGTTCAATCCTAAGGGTGGGGGAGTGGAGGATATTAACTCAATTTTCTACACTTTCACGTCTAAGATAGCAAGCTTGGATGGTAGTAAGAACCATGATGAAGGGGACACGCATACGACTCTGGTTTCGTATGCCAAAATACTTAATGAAGATCACCGAAAGGTTAACTTTAGTCCTCGTAAGAATCAAATTGTTAAAGATGCAGATTTTACTCTACCTATGAAGTCGTCTATTAAGAGTAAGCCTGATTAAATTGATACTTTGTTTGGTGTGTCGCTTAAAATAGTAAAGGATATCGATGAATTCAATAAGGGTTGTGAAGCTGGTATCTATCCAGTGTAGGCTGAATTGGAAAGTGATGTTAGAACGATGGTTTTGGATGTTGTTTGTGGTTTGTGGGAGGCTTTTGAGGCTGAAACATATGCTAACACTATGACCCCTAAACCTACTCATGAGTCTCCTATTATCCAAGTTGTAGACATCAGTGCCAACGCTACATCCTATGCTAGAGCTGCGGGTTTGAGGGATGATGATCATCCTAAAATTGATACTAAATTTCGTCACCTGGTTGCCGAACCCGTATTTAAAGGTGTTAACATCTCTATTCCCCGCAAAGTGGTTGAAAAGGTTCGTTCACGGTTGTAACACACTTTATATGGATATTTTATAGGAAAAATGATGGCCTTTCCAGTTGTTGAATACTATGCTAGGAATAACTGGGCGAAACATGGCATGAAAAGGATTATGATGAATTCCAAAGGCTTCTTTTTCTTTAAATTTGATACACAGGCTGGTTTAGAAGCTGTTTTGGAAGGTGGTCCTTGGATGATATACAAATCTCTAATAATTCTCAAGAAATGGTCTATGGATCCTAGTTTGCATAAGGAAGAATTGACTCGCATTCCCGGTATGGGTTAAATTGCATGATGTTCCTATTCAAGTTTTTGAAGAGGATGGTATTAGTTTGATTGCTACATTCATTGGAAAACCTGTTATGCTTGATTCTTACATGAGCTCTATGTGTAAGGATTCATGGGGTAGAAGTAGTTTTGCTAGGTGCCTTATTGAGGTCAATTCTGATGCTGATCTCGTTGAGGTTGTTACTATTGGTTTCCTTTCACTTTCTGGTGAGGGTTTTACTAAAGCTACTATCTGTGCTGAATATGAATGGAGGCCTCCCAGCTGTAATATATGCAAGATATTTGGTCACACTCATGATCAATGTCCTAAATAGGTGGACCGGTGAGTCCTCATATTGTTTCTACTCCACATGTTGCTACTCCTACTGTAGTGCTGAATAATGAGGGTTTCCAAGCGGTGGGTAAGAAAAAGAGGAAGGGTAAAGCAAAGTCTACTAATGGAAGTCTGTTTGTTGGTCCCTCGGTTAAACAGAATGTCAGATATGTTCCTAAGGCGCCAACTAGTAAACCTAAGAAGGGAGCTACTCCTATGGGCAATGCATCTAACTCGTCATCTATGTTGAAGTCTACTGGTACTACCTCTATGGAAGGTAATATTACTACATCTAATTCATATTCTGAAATGGTGAACGATGAAGAGGAAAATGAAGAACATGTTGAAAATGTTTATGATGAATCGACTAACTTATTTACAAATCCAAATATAGGTGAAAGTTCATCTTTCACGGTAGTTGCTGGTTAGCTTGTTTCAGTTGATATTTTGTTCTAGGAGCATCTTTTGTTTCTAGAATTGTAAGTGTTTATGGCATGTCATAAGCACTAGTCGTAGGTGTTTTTCAAGCTGCTTAGCTTGGGGTAAATATGGTACTTCAGCCATATTCCATTTGTACTTAACTTTTTTCCGGTTTTAATTACTTTACCGAGGTAACCCTTTACCCAAAAAAGGGTAGGACGGAAACTAATCACACCGGCCCAAGAAGGCCGGACGGACACTAATCACACCGGCCCAAGTTCAAAATAGTCCCAAAAGGTCTGGACCATGGATCAACCAAAAGAGTAAGGAATATTGCATGGGGTCACGATACTAGCTCATGCAGTCCCCAGGAACGACAATACCGCAGTTGCCACCCAAAAGCGTCACTATCAACATAATAGGATGAGCAAAGGGTTTGACTTTGGACGGTTTGCCGCCCAAAAGTGTCATTATCATGACCCGTGCCCCCAGATCCCGAAAACTAAGGTCTACCTATAAAAAGGGAACATCTACTGTTCCTAACGGTATGATTTCTCCCACAAAAACACACATACATTCTCTCTATATACTTACTTACTTTCACACTCAAGGTTGACCGTGGAAGCCCCCTTCCACGGTGAGACTGACGGTGTTTTTTTCTTTGTTAGCAGATGAAACCTAAATACATCCACTTAGTCCAACATTCGCCTGGCCCGAAGCTAGCATACACTAGTTCTTGTATCGAGCCCAAGTTTTGTACTAACAAGTTGGCACCATCCGTAGGGCCAATAACATAACTGCGTTCTAAAGTTGATTTAACTGCATTAGTAATCAGGCAAACAACTCTTCTCCCACCCAGGAACCATCTACAGTTCGAAATACCTTGGGAAAAGAGAAGGGGCAAGGGCCAGAAGAACGTCCTTCCGGCTCCATGCCAGATGAGATGATAAGGGAGTTTTGTGATAAGCACTATAACCAAATCTTGCCCTTAATGGCCGAAATAGTTCATTAGGAGAAATTAAGGAAGGTGAAAACTCACCTCGACTTCGAAGATGAAGCTCTAAGGGATTCAAAGTCTCGAGAAAGATCTCGGAACTCCGAGTCAAGATCTTCGGGAGTAAGGAAGACAAAGAAAAAAAACAGAAAGCTAGCCCCAACACTAGGTCTAGACCTACCGAATACTCATACTCCTCGAGTATCTTCTCCAGACTAAGTGGAAGAAAGGCAAAATCCTCTCAGGAAGAAGATTTTGAGAGAATGAAGTACCCACGAATGTGCGTCTTCTCCCGTCTAGGAGTGGGGCAAAAGGATGTTATCACACTTGTGGGAGATAAGAGACCATATGTCTTTTCTCGACTCCGGTCAATGGGAGGTTCTCATCGCGAGTTAAGAGCTAAAGCTTGGCGCCGCAAGCAGGCCAATGAACACTCAGTCAAGAGAAGCTCGGATATGCGAGGAAAGGAAACTCAAAGCCCAGCCTGGAGCTAGACCTCCCACCTCAGTGAAATGACCGTCGGGGATAGGGCTAACTGCTCTAACCCAGGCCGAAGAAGAGAGCTGACTCATTTGGAAAGCGAGGACACCGTCGGAGGAAATTGAAAATTCAAGCCTAAAAATCACTGGGTTGATGTTGAGGAGGATGACCTCTATCACCCATACAATATTGAGGACACATATCCCTTTACCTAACGAATAAGAAGCTTTGAATTCCCAAAAAGAACATGAGTCCGTCCAATGTCAAAATATATGACGGGACTTGAGATTCCGAGGATCATTTGAAGAATTCCCAAACTGCGGCCAACGTCACGCGGTGTGCTATGTCCACTTAGTACGATATGTTTAACTCCACCCTTATGAGGCATGCTTTCGTGTGGTTTAATAAACTCCCCCCCTCCCCAAAGCATCGACAATTTTGAAGATCTACGAAAAAGTTTCCTATCTTACTTCCTCCAACAAAATAAGTATACAAAAGACCTTGTGGGGCTCCACCATATCACATAGATCGAAGGGGAGTCTACAAAGGTGTTTTTTGACCGTTTTAAAGCCAAGAGCTTGCATGTAAAGGGTGCCTCAGAATGCATGAGAATCTCAGGTTTTATGCATGGAATTACCAATACTGAATTGATAAAAAGGCTAAATGATAACATACCCAAGACAGTCGATGAAATGTGGAAGGTAACTAAAGCTTTCCTCCAGGGTGAGGTAGCCGCAGCAAACCAAGCAATGAAGAAGCATCTTTAGTGGAAAAACTAGGAAGATGGATCTAAGAATGTCCATAACCTAAGCTTCGAGAGGAAGACAGAGTTCAATGGAAGTTCGATGCCAGATCAAAAAAAGGGTGACTGATTTATCCCCTCATAAAAACGCCAAAGGAATTCCTGGAAATGGACCCAGTCAAATTTACAGCTCCTCCGCCTATGGCAAGCCCGGAGGAGTCCCGAAACAAAGGCAAATATTATAGCTTTCACATGGAAAGAGGGCACCACACAGACGAGTGCTATCAACTCAAAAAGCAAATCAAAGAAGCTGTTAGGTCTGGCGAACTGACACATCTTGTAAAAGAAATCAAGCACGGTAAGCAAAAAGGTGGGACCTGCAAACGTAGTAAGAAAGAAACCGCACCCAAGGATAAGGCTCCAGCCATAATCATGGTGCAGATCTGGCAGCGGATAGTTGAATAGAGGAGGTCCCCAAATGTGGCCCCATGTATAGGGTATCTTTTCCCCAGATAGAAGGGGATGACTAGGATGAAAATCCGCTAGTAGTAAAAGCGGATGTGGGGGAGACATCAGGTCCATAGGATGTACGCGGATAATAGTAGTGCCTCAGAAGTGTTATATGAGCATTGTTTAACCTCCTAAGTCCGGAAGTTCAAAAGAGGATGGTTCCCGACTCATATCCTCTCCTCAGATTCAGCGGGGAATTGTCCTAGCCTTTGGGACAAATTCTTCTAGAGCTAACACAGGGAGATGAAGAAAACATGGCCAGCACTTGGATGAATTTCATGGTTGTAAGATCCCCGTCCCTGTATAATGGGATAATAAGAGGACTCGGCATACTATTGCTGAAGATTGTCCCCTCAACCGCCCATAGAATTCTCAAATTCCAAACCAAGGGTGGAGTTGTGACCTTGCATAGAGACAAGGTAGTTCCAGTGGAATGTCAAATGGTCGCAGAAACCCGGTCATAGAAAACCGCTGAGGAAGCCCCAAAAAAGGAAGGGATCAAGGTGGTAATACATTCGGAGTTCCTAGATCAAACTATCACTATAGGAGGAGACCTGAGCGACCAAGGAAAGAAGACCTTTGCGAGCTACTAAAGAGAAATTTGGACATCTATGCTTGGAAGCCCTCGGATATGACCGGAGTACCGCAGAGCATAAATTGAACATACGAGATGGTTATGCCCTGGTAAAGCAAAAGAAGAGGAGTTAGGCTCCGAAAAGGAACAAGGCAATCAACGGTGATGTAACGAAGTTAATAGAAGAAATATATCTTTAGAGTTTTGTTACATGCAAGTGATTCCTCAACTTCAGAGTTGGTCCTTGATGGACGTGTCTATTAATCTAGTCAAGGAATATCTCTCATTCGAATTCCATCCAACTTCATTCTCTGATTTAGATATTTCGTAACTGGTATTTACATTTACCATATCCCAGGCATCATAATATACACATTTGATATTAAGAGTGAGTCGTAATATTTTATAACTTGAGGAAACATGATCGGCATGGGTACCTTAAGGATTCTTATGTGTACCTTAGATGATTTCCGAACCACGTTAAATACTTGTGTCTTTATTTATTGCACAATTGTTCTATCTAATTACTTGTCTCGAAAGTACGTTAATCACAACACCGACTCTCTCTACACCAACTGAAAGAGGTGTCACGTACAATAACATCAAACTTTTAACAAGTGGTTTTCCCTTGCCACTAATGTGTGCAGCCAAAACAACTACACCATATACAACAGCCTCATCAGAACTAATTGTCTTGCGCAGATCCTTACGTTAAAGAATTCGTCCAATGTTTGTTGGACTTTTGGAATCCGTGTTAACCCACCAACATGGACTACCTCGTCCACCTTGCTCTTACCCCATTTCGCATCTTCCATGCACCTTTACACGGTTTCCATACATTTGTCAATGAAGTCCAAATTTAGCTCCTCAAATTTATCCCGATTATCTTGGATGAAAAATCAACACCGTCATGCGAACAATCAACTTCTACGGAAGTACGAGTTACGGAGAAAGTAATCATCTTTGCTCTCTCACAAACTACTCTCAATCTTCCTAACGCTCTTAGGTTTGTATTGATACCTTTCCTTTCTTTTCAATTTAATTCTTGAACAAAATATTCCACCATTTGATTATCGAAATCCTTAATACCTAAATGTGTGTCACTGATGTGTAAGGAAAGCTTTAAATTTATAATACTAGTTTCACCAATTTTAATAAACCAAACACACGACTAAAGTATAACTCTCGATGGTAGTATTAGATTAAGGCAAGACCAGGTCGTATCCACAGGGACTTAGTTCGTTCGGATTAAGTATAAATAATTAGTAAAACAAGACAAGTAACGATTATGATAATATAAGGAATTCAAATATTAAAACAAATGATTGCTTGGATAGGTTAGATAATCAAGTAACAATGCTTATGTTTGATCTCAGTTTGATAAACCAGTAAAACTTATAAGAAAGCTATTTTCATCAAAAGAACAATTTCATAACTCGTAGGTTCAATTCAAGATTCATATCTACCCATTAAGTGATTTCTCTCGAAATAGTATTTCATATCAAGTCTAGATTATTATTGATTCTTCTAAGTGGATTTCTTCTTTCAAAGACTAGAAACACAGACAAGTTCCTAGAATTGCGTTTAACAAGTTGGTTCTTTCGACCTATCCCAACATATTATATTCAACGAGTTTCAACAAATAAAAATAATAAGACTAGAGATGAAATACTTCACAATATAAACTTGAAATTGGTAGTGATCAAAACATAATCATAAGTCGCTTTATTATATTCACATATCTAAGCAATCACAAGAGGTTTAGCATCTCATGGCTAATGAGTTCATAACAACAGAAGTGAGTAAATAGTAAACATGACATACAGATTGGATTGATCAAATGATTACACAAGTGTCACAAGTAACCAAGAATTCGACACCAACAAGTATATAAGACCCCTTGTTCTGATTCGTTCACCCCTGCAAATGGCTCTGGATCACGTATTACTTCAAACCTTAACTTAGTGAAAATTGGTTATAGAGTGGACAGTTCAAATGCTTGAAAATGAGCTCTATTTATAGGCATTCTGATAGGCGAAGTACAACACACTTGCTTTGTGAGTGCGGCACACTTCCTTATTTTCTTGGCGCCAAAGTTTCATAAATGCAGACGAAGTACGGTTCACTTTATTTGTTAGACCGGTGCACTTTTATTAAATATTATATATTGACTTCCTTTGACCGAGAGGTGACTGCGGCGCGCATGACTGGAAAACCGGCGCACTTGGCTTGCATGAAAAGCTAATCATGGAAGACTTCTTATTTATTTACTTCAAGTGGCGAAATAGTAGGTTTTGAGATGTATCATGCTCAAATCATTCGAGAGTGAACCTGCATTCATTTTATGCTATTAAGTACCAAAAGTTCACATCAAATGATCATAAAACATATAATATAATGTTCAAGGAATATGTATAATTAGAGCGTTATCAAATACCTTCACACTTAGCTATTGCTTGCCCTCAAGCAATCAAGCGAGAAAATTCAATTTGTTTTGTGAGCATGGAGATATATTATCAGATTTATTATTTTTCTAGAAAGGCATTGACACATAATTAAAAACACCTCACGAAGGATTATTTTAAATGACTCACACAATTCACTCAAATAGGGTTAAGTTCACTCAATATTTGCACAGATACGACTAAATAGCTACCATAGGCTTGTACAAAACACAAAGACAACTCCGACAAGGTGTAAGTACCAGACAATGGTATCAATGAGGACTTTTTCGGGTTGGCTTAGGGATTAAGAGTATGAGCAAGGCAAGGATAATTTTTCTTGTTGTTTCTTGTAGGATTTGTAGAAGAATATACTACTAAGCAGCTGCTGATCATCAATATACAAAGATCTTTTATATTTTCTATTTTTCATTCCAACATAACTTTTTTTTTCTTTTTCTTTCTCAACATTTCTCATGACTTTTTCTTTCTTTCATAATTTTCTCATTTCGCAGTAATAATCTTCATTCATATTGAGCATAAGTAATTTGGTTTAATAATAAGGAAAAGGCTTAGGCTCAGCATGTTGTTCTAAGTGGCAATAACACTAAAAATGAGCGCTAGAAGGTTAATTTCTTGAATATACTGGTGACCAGTGTAGTTAACTAGATTATGATTTCATAGGATGGCTTTTTGGTGTAAATCCTAAGTTTGCCTCAATATCATATAAAATTATCTATAAAGCATAAAAAACATGCAATCTCACAACGGTATTTGGTATTGATGTATAAGTGCAAGTTCTAGAGCTAATTTAAATCGTCGGCTCACTTATATGTTTTGGAGAAAGTGTAGCAGATATACACTTATAAAGGCTTATAATTATCTCACATTTTTTGTGAATGAAATTGTGTCTAGCTATAGTGTCAATCCAAGTGAATTTGCCTTAATAACTTGTGAAAACATATAATTTTTAAGTTTTTAGTAGAGAGCAATGGTTTAGTCATATAATCGGTTTTGTGAAATAATTTTTTTTACTATTTGACTCCCCCCCATACTCAAGTTGAACATTGCTCTCCATGTTTGTAACTAGATACAAAAATAAGAAAAATATTAGTAGAAAAAGAGAGTAACTTCCCAGGCCATATGAGAAAGCATGAAGAGCTGTGCTTCCCAAATGCGGTCTTCATAATAATCTACAAAAAATAAAAACAAACACACAAAAATGGAAAATATTTTTGGGTTTTATATATTTTTGCTTTTTACCTCCACACTTAAAATTTACAGTGTGGTTTCATCAAAGTGTTAATTAAATAAGTAAAAAAGAAAATAAAGCACAATGAAACGGGTTGCCTCCCGCCAAGCGCTAATTTCAGAGTCTATAGCTTGACTCATGTGATTAGGATGATTTAGTCATTTGGGAAGAAGGGTGTTGATTCTTCCCTTCTATCGTTGAAACTTTCTTCCTCATGGTATAATTTAAGCCTTTGGCCATTGACTATAAAGCTTTTATCGTCAAGTCCGTATAGTTCAACATATCCGAATGGATATTGGTGTTTAACAATATAAGGTCCAACCCAACAGCTTGTAAGTTTTGGTTGTTTTATTTTGAACTTTGACTGGAAAAGGACGACTGTATTTCCTTTCTTAAATTCTTTTCTCATTTTTAATTTTCTATCATGCCAAACTCTAGTTTTTTCTTTATGAAAACGAGAGTTTTCATAAGCATAAAAGCGTAGTTCGTCTAATTCATGAAGTTGAAACATTCATTTTTCACCTGCTGCAATTAAATATAGGTTACAATTTTTAAGTGCCCAGTATGCATGGTGTTCTAATTTAAATGGGGGGGGGGGGGGCATGCTTTACCATATAATAGTTTGTATGGTGTTGTTCCAGTTGGAGTTTTATAAGTAGTCCTAAAGGCCCATAAAGCATCATCTAATTTCCTTAACCAAACAACGGGGATTTTCTTTAACTGTTTTTTCAAGTATTCTTTTAAGAGCTCTATTAGTATTTTCAACTTGACCACTAGTTTGAGGGTGATATGATGTAGAGAATTGATGGTTAACTCCATATCTTTTCATAGCTTTTTGCATTAATTTGTTGCAAAAATGAGTGCCTCTGTCGCTAATTAGAGCTTTTGGTATTCCCAAATGACAGAATAGTTTCTTAAGAAATGTTATAACAACTTTGGAATCATTTGTTTAAAGAGCTTGGGCTTCTGCCCATTTTGAGACATAGTCGACAACGACTAGGATGTATTCGAATTTTGATGATTTAGGAAAAGGTCCCATAAAGTCTATACCCTAGATGCCAAAAATTTCGCAAACTTGAATTTAATTCATGGGCATTTCATCCTTTTTAGAAATGTTTCCAGTTTTCTGACATGCTTCGCAAAGGCGAACTAGAGTATATGCTTCTTTCAGAATTGTTGGCCAATAGAATCCAGATTCAAATACTTTTTTAGCAATAATGGTAGCACCATAATGTCCATCGGTAGGTCTATGGTGACATTTATCAAGAATAGCATAAGTTTCAGGTCATGTGTCACAACTCGTAATTTCTGGTCATTTTCCAAACCTCGACAATTTACTATTCACAAGTTACTATTCATCAATTACTATTCATCAATCACTATTCATCGTTTTTGAGGTCAATTTGACATTCCGTGAAACATTCAGAAATTTTACTATTCACTTGACACTATTCATTCCCGGAAGAAATACACTATTCATGTGCATTACTCATGTCGTCGTAAATTTAGTTTACGAGTATTCAAATTCGCGTAACCGTATTGGTTCAGGAGCGAATTCATGCATCATCATTGAGACATTTCATACGGACTAGAAATAGTCCGCATATCATTATTATGGCACTTGCATACTATTCCACTCGTAGGATATATTCAAATTAATACTTTTGATATATTTGACTTTTTACGTATGTTTATTCTTAAATAAACGTTAACAAACGACCAATAATGTGAATAACACGTCCGACACTCCCGACGATGATCCCAATATACTTTTATATTCATTCTAATAATATAAAAATTATAATATTAATTTACCCGGTGTTTTCAAGTCAATTGCTACATTTTACGGTCGGAGCTTATTATTCCGTCGGTTTGCGTTATTTCAACCCGATAATTATTTTAATACCCGATTCTCATCAGGAATATAATTTCATGATTTTTACAACTTCGTCACATTTTATTTCAACTCGTCACGATTTATTTTTAGTTAACTCGGTACCCGGTAACACCTAATACCCTACAAAAACCAACTAATACTTACACATTGATACAAGAATATTAATTAGCCACAACTAGCTCCCCACTTTTCCTCATTTCACGCCACATGCTCCCTCACTAGGTCCATGTTACACTTGATTACTTAGACCAAAATTTCACCTCAAAATATCTACTCTTTTACTTATAGTAATACAAATAACTAAAGAAAAACTCATCTTTCTTCCTCCCCATTGTGTATGATCGGCCAAGAGAAGAACCAAGAAGGAAAACATTAATTTTTCAAGTTCAAGTAATTTTTCAACCCTAGTTTACTTCTATTTTGGGTTTTGAAATAAAAACCAAGAAGTATTTAGGTACCTAGTTGCTCTAAACACCTTCAAACTACTAGTAAGCTTTTCTTGATCTTTCTTAATGTTTCATATATTTATTTTATGTATTTTCAAATCATAGTAGTAGATCATGCAAGTATACATATGTAGTCATACCACTTTTCAAGTATTTTTACTTATTATGAGTTTATAATTATCATATGATCATTCTTTTTAATCCTACTAATTTTGGAGAAGACTAGGAACCCATGACACCCTAAGAAGGTGTATGGTAAGATTAGACTAGATTTGTGGTTATTAAAAGTGGTTTGGTTGTAGTTGAAACAAGTTAGAAACTAGGAAAATCTATTTATGACACTTTCAAAATGTTGCTGTCCCTTTTTGGCAAACGTGGAAAGATCAGGGGCAAGGGTGTAACTTTTGACCAAAGATTTAGAAAATACATTCCGAGACGAAACTATGGCCGAAAACGGGGATAAAAACGAGTTAATAACGAAGGAGATATGATTTTCCGAATATTAAGAACGAAAAATACTTTCAAATATAGGTTCTGTCCCAAATCGCCAATTTCAGAAAACTCAGGGGTTTCCGGGTAACATTGGGTTAGATATTCAGAAAATACTTTCAAAAACGAAACCGTGGCCGCTTGAATCACTAAAATCCGAGTTACGACGAAAAAGATATACTATTTTCTATTTTAACGACGAAAACTATTTACTGAAAAATACCTTGCTGTCCCACGATTTTCATGGACTGTTTCGAGGCTTAAAACTAAATCTAGCCATCCCGACTTATCAAAAATATGTTGGTATTTTGTCCCACGATTCCGGGGATATAAAGAACGAGGAAAATGAACTTAAAACGACCGAGTTATACCCGTTTTAACATTGTCAAAACTATATATATATATATATATATATATATATATATATATATATATATATATATATATATATATATAGTCACAAATAAAAATAATAACGTACGTACTAAATGGTATATTTTCTAGCAACGTTACTAATGACTATTTTCTTAACAAACGAATACGTACGACCCGAGGGAATATTTATAAGACATGACGACGTCATTCTAAGGTTTTGATACAAGGATTATAACGCTAACTTTTTCGTATGAGTTAATATGACAAGTTATATACTTCTCTAAATAGACCTATTTTTCCTAAGTATGGAAACTATTTTACCATGGCGATAACTAGTATTTCCAAATTACGAGTGGTATGAGTATCATGTGCATGTGCATTCATTTCATTACGGCTTGATCTAAGTTAGATCACGATTATTCATTTAGGTTGCGGCTATTGTTCGCGCCTCGTTGTCCCGATTACTTTACCATCGTTGTACCATCTTTGTGCTATCGCTCCAGGTGAGTCATAGCCCCTACTATTTTAACTTGTTCTATAACGGTTTTGGGGGAGAATACATGCTCGTTTCCATCTAAATGTATACTTGATTTAATTGGTTTTTGCTACATGCTTAGTCAAACATTTACTTGCTCCATTTATGAATTTCTCACTCATTCGAAGGTAGTGTATATTCAATTGCATCACACTTAATCCTTTTTACCTTTGGACCCAAGCTTTTTCCACTATTATGCACACTTAACCGAATGAACCGGCTTTTCCACTATGTACATACATGACCAAATGAACGGGTCACATAACCGAATGTACGGGTAATACGACCGAATGAATTGGTCACATACCGAATGAATTGGTCACATAACCAAATGTATTGGTCAAACTACACTTATCTTTGATTATTGGTCCACATATTACTTTTGTTTCCGTAGACTCTAACACATTTGGCAGTGGGTTGTAAACACACAGGTTACAAGTCTCTTATGGCGGGACTTGTAACTGAGTGGATTTACAATGCCTTTGCTGGGCGATCATTTCTCTATAGGCATTATTTGTTAAACAAACTCTATGAACTCACCAACCTCGTGTTGACACTTTAGCATGTATTTTCAGGTTTTAGCTTATGGCACGCTACAGGAGGTTTTGGCAGGGCATGGCATGGTCATAGAAGACTCTGATTATTTATATGGGGACCGTTTTAAACTACTTTTAAGGGCCTACTTCCGCACTAATTTCAAACAATGTAAACTCAATACTTTTAGTTAAACGATTTTACTCTAAATGATTGAAGTGAAAACAAATTTTGTACTTGTGTCGTGATATCAATTGAGTTACACCCCAGCTGCATGTATGCTTCCGCTGGACCCGATTTTGGGGGTGTGACAGATTGGTATCAGAGCTTTGGCTATAGCGAACTAAGTGTTTTTAAAACCTAGACTATAGCTACTTTTACGAAAAACTTAACCCTATGACCGTCACGTGCCTGCCTGCCAAGATGATGCCTCACTTGTGGTTTGTTGCTGACTTAGGTGATGAGATTTGTGTCTCATTATCTGGTATATTATACTCACTTATTCTAGTTGATTTCTATCATTGTCTTTTATATAAGCATGTTCACGTATCATATATGTCACCCTGTTATGTTTCTCCCTGCATAGTTTCATCATTCGACCTCGAGTTTGGTCACCTGCCTTAGTCTTTCTGAACGTCTTGGTATTGGGAAGGACATGGTATTAGTATAACTGAACTGAGTATTTCAAAATTCATGGAACCTCGGTGGAATATAGACTGGTCATCTATATTCAACCCGGGATAGTGAGATATAGGCTGACCACCTATGTCTGACTCAGAGATGAATTTTGCAACACTGAGAATGGTTATAATAAGATTATGTCTGGATTGAATTCTCAACTCATTTTCCAAATGCTTCATTTACGTGTGCGTATACTCTCATTGTCGTAACATTCCTACTTTTCATCACTTCGTGAACCACCGATTGGAAGCTTGTCAACTAGTCATTTTATCTCATGAATCTTCATATTTATACACAATACACTTACATTTTCTTTTATCACAATCTCGTTTTGTCGCACTTGTCACAGTCTTTTCCCTTCTCACCATCACTATCATTTCCTTTCCCCACCCCCATATATATATAAGGAATTAGCTAACACTTTATAGATTCCTATGTCATTTATCACTCATTACTCCCAATAGTGATAAGTGGATATTATCAATGACCTCCCTAGGAAAGACTTTCCATACCGTATATAAGGAGGATCCCTAGGTACATTATGACCATTTAAAACTCAACAGAAATCTCAGGATATCACAAAACCACTCGAGTCACGTCAACGCGTCATATCGCAACATCAACCTTTCATTCTATAATAACCCACTCTCGTACATCTACTACTAGGAAACGTCTTAATTATGTCTCACCCTTCTTTTCTCGTTTTGAAGAGCTATGCCGCCAAGGAAAGTTAAAGCTACTCCAACTATGACACCTGCTGCTATTCGGAAATTGGTTAAGGATAGTATCGCCGAAGCTCTAGAGATCGAGAGAGCTGAGGTAGCTGCAAGGGCTGCTGAAACCGCTTTACAGACAGGAACAGATGGACAATCCGATAATAGGCGTGAATGCACTTGGAAAAATTTTAAGATTAGTGATCCCATCAAGTTTAAAGGCACTGAAGGAGCGGTTGCTTTGATTCGCTGGTTCGAAAAGACTGAGAATGTGTTCCTCATGTGCAACTGTCCTGATGTCAGCAAGGTAAAATTTGCTACTGGCATGCTTTTGGATGAAGCTATGTCATGGTGGAATTCTTATGCTCAACCGATGGGTATGGAAAATGCCTACAAGCTCACCTGGGAGCAATTCAAGAAATTGATGACTGATAAGTTTTGCCCTCGTACTGAGGTACAGAAGTTGGAAACAGAGTTTTATAAGCTAGTGACAGTAGGTAATGATATCGAGGCATATATCCGAAGGTTTCAGGAGTTGGCTGTGCTATGTCCAACTATGGTTTCAGATAACGAAAAGCTGCTAGAAAATTTCATCGGTGGACTACCGCGCAACATCAGTGGGAACGTAATTGCTTCTAAATCAGACACACTGGAGGAAGCTATCAGAATGTCTCAAAAGCTTATGGCTCAAGTGATGAAGCAAGAAACTACTGTCAACAACAACAACGAAAACAAGAGGAAAAGGGATGACAACCAAGGAGACGATCAAGTATGGCAGCCAAACAAACAACATGAAGTGGTTAGGGCCTACGTTGCGGAGCCAAGTGGAAAGAAAGGATATGCAGGTACTTTACCTAAGTGCAACAAGTGTCAGTTTCATCACAAAGGACCTTGCCCCACTCAATGTGGAAACTGCCAAAAGGTCGGACACAAAGCCAAGGATTGCAAGACTCCCACCCTCGTAATGCATCAGAAAGTCACGGTAACCTGCCATGAGTGTGGAGTAATTGGACACTTCAAGAGTGAATGCCCAGAGTTGAGGAACCAGAATGGAGGAAGAGTTCGTTGAAATGCGAAGCTCGTCAGGAAAACAACAACGATGTCAATGTTAAAAAGAGAACTCCTACCTTGTATATAAATAAAACCTAAACTCTCTAGTGTTGTACTTCTTTTGTGTTTAATTCTACGTTCTATCGTATAAGTTTCATGTACTATTAACGAGTTCCGATCTAATGAATATTCTATCTTTTATCACCACAAGCTCCTAGCGATTTCATTAAGATTCTTTGGAACTACACCATTTATCATCGGCAGACCAATGGTCAGGATTAGAGAACGATTCAAACATAGGGGGATATGCTCAGAGCATGAGTAGTTGACTCTAGAAATGGTTGGATTAACCATTTGCCATAAATCAGATTCCTTTATAACAATAGTTACCACACGAGCCTAGAGACTATACCATTTGAAGCACTCTATGGTCGAAGTGCCAACATCCAAGGACGAATTGAAATTGGAAAATCCTAACTCACTAGTCTAGTAGGCATTCATGAAATAACCAGAAATTTCCTACAAGTCAAGAAGCAATTACAAATTCTATAAGTTGTAAACCATTAAAACTTCAAGTTGGTAGCCAGATCATGTTGAAAGTTCTGCCTAGGAAAGGCATGATATCATTCAGAAAACTGGGAAAGTTGAACCCGATGTACACTGGACCACGTAATATTTCAGACAGAGTAGGCCTGGTGGCCGTCAGACTTGAGCCTTGTTAGAGAACAACCGGATTACACAACCATGTTTCACCTATTCAAATCTCAGGAAATGACTTTCAGATTAGTCACTCGTGATCCCATTTGGAAAGGAACCCAACCCAAGAACAAACGTAGACTTGGTAATAACCAATAGAAATCATGGACTGTTAGGTCAAACGGTTGAAGCGGAGTCGAATTCCTATCGTGGAAGTTCGCTGGAATTCTCAATTATTATCATCTTTTCACCAATATACTTCAGAGACCAACCAAAACTGAACTTCGGGACGAAGTTCCTGTTAGAAGGGAAGACTGTCACAACTCGTAATTTCTGGTCATTTTCCAAACCTCGACAATTTACTATTCACAAGTTACTATTCATCAATTACTATTCATCAATCACTATTCATCGTTTTTGAGGTCAATTTGACATTCCGTGAAACATTCAGAAATTTTACTATTCACTTGACACTATTCATTCCCGGAAGAAATACACTATTCATGTGCATTACTCATGTCGTCGTAAATTTAGTTTACGAGTATTCAAATTCGCGTAACCGTATTGGTTCAGGAGCGAATTCATGCATCATCATTGAGACATTTCATACGGACTAGAAATAGTCCGCATATCATTATTATGGCACTTGCATACTATTCCACTCGTAGGATATATTCAAATTAATACTTTTGATATATTTGACTTTTTACGTATGTTTATTCTTAAATAAACGTTAACAAACGACCAATAATGTGAATAACACGTCCGACACTCCCGACGATGATCCAAATATACTTTTATATTCATTCTAATAATATAAAAATTATAATATTAATTTACCCGGTGTTTTCAAGTCAATTGCTACATTTTACGGTCGGAGCTTATTATTCCGTCGGTTTGCGTTATTTCAACCCGATAATTATTTTAATACCCGATTCTCATCAGGAATATAATTTCATGATTTTTACAACTTCGTCACATTTTATTTCAACTCGTCACGATTTATTTTTAGTTAACTCGGTACCCGGTAACACCTAATACCCTACAAAAACCAACTAATACTTACACATTGATACAAGAATATTAATTAGCCACAACTAGCTCCTCACTTTTCCTCATTTCACGCCACATGCTCCCTCACTAGGTCCATGTTACACTTGATTACTTAGACCAAAATTTCACCTCAAAATATCTACTCTTTTACTTATAGTAATACAAATAACTAAAGAAAAACTCATCTTTCTTCCTCCCCATTGTGTATGATCGGCCAAGAGAAGAACCAAGAAGGAAAACATTAATTTTTCAAGTTCAAGTAATTTTTCAACCCTAGTTTACTTCTATTTTGGGTTTTGAAATAAAAACCAAGAAGTATTTAGGTACCTAGTTGCTCTAAACACCTTCAAACTACTAGTAAGCTTTTCTTGATCTTTCTTAATGTTTCATATATTTATTTTATGTATTTTCAAATCATAGTAGTAGATCATGCAAGTATACATATGTAGTCATACCACTTTTCAAGTATTTTTACTTATTATGAGTTTATAATTATCATATGATCATTCTTTTTAATCCTACTAATTTTGGAGAAGACTAGGAACCCATGACACCCTAAGAAGGTGTATGGTAAGATTAGACTAGATTTGTGGTTATTAAAAGTGGTTTGGTTGTAGTTGAAACAAGTTAGAAACTAGGAAAATCTATTTATGACACTTTCAAAATGTTGCTGTCCCTTTTTGGCAAACGTGGAAAGATCAGGGGCAAGGGTGTAACTTTTGACCAAAGATTTAGAAAATACATTCCGAGAAGAAACTATGGCCGAAAACGGGGATAAAAACGAGTTAATAACGAAGGAGATATGATTTTCCGAATATTAAGAACGAAAAATACTTTCAAATATAGGTTCTGTCCCAAATCGCCAATTTCAGAAAACTCAGGGGTTTCCGGGTAACATTGGGTTAGATATTCAGAAAATACTTTCAAAAACGAAACCGTGGCCGCTTGAATCACTAAAATCCGAGTTACGACGAAAAAGATATACTATTTTCTATTTTAACGACGAAAACTATTTACTGAAAAATACCTTGCTGTCCCACGATTTTCATGGACTGTTTCGAGGCTTAAAACTAAATCTAGCCATCCCGACTTATCAAAAATATGTTGGTATTTTGTCCCACGATTCCGGGGATATAAAGAACGAGGAAAATGAACTTAAAACGACCGAGTTATACCCGTTTTAACATTGTCAAAACTATATATATATATATATATATATATATATATATATATATATATATATATATATATATATATATATATATATAGTCACAAATAAAAATAATAACGTACGTACTAAATGGTATATTTTCTAGCAACGTTACTAATGACTATTTTCTTAACAAACGAATACGTACGACCCGAGGGAATATTTATAAGACATGACGACGTCATTCTAAGGTTTTGATACAAGGATTATAACGCTAACTTTTTCGTATGAGTTAATATGACAAGTTATATACTTCTCTAAATAGACCTATTTTTCCTAAGTATGGAAACTATTTTACCATGGCGATAACTAGTATTTCCAAATTACGAGTGGTATGAGTATCATGTGCATGTGCATTCATTTCATTACGGCTTGATCTAAGTTAGATCACGATTATTCATTTAGGTTGCGGCTATTGTTCGCGCCTCGTTGTCCCGATTACTTTACCATCGTTGTACCATCTTTGTGCTATCGCTCCAGGTGAGTCATAGCCCCTACTATTTTAACTTGTTCTATAACGGTTTTGGGGGAGAATACATGCTCGTTTCCATCTAAATGTATACTTGATTTAATTGGTTTTTGCTACATGCTTAGTCAAACATTTACTTGCTCCATTTATGAATTTCTCACTCATTCGAAGGTAGTGTATATTCAATTGCATCACACTTAATCCTTTTTACCTTTGGACCCAAGCTTTTTCCACTATTATGCACACTTAACCGAATGAACCGGCTTTTCCACTATGTACATACATGACCAAATGAACGGGTCACATAACCGAATGTACGGGTAATACGACCGAATGAATTGGTCACATACCGAATGAATTGGTCACATAACCAAATGTATTGGTCAAACTACACTTATCTTTGATTATTGGTCCACATATTACTTTTGTTTCCGTAGACTCTAACACATTTGGCAGTGGGTTGTAAACACACAGGTTACAAGTCTCTTATGGCGGGACTTGTAACTGAGTGGATTTACAATGCCTTTGCTGGGCGATCATTTCTCTATAGGCATTATTTGTTAAACAAACTCTATGAACTCACCAACCTCGTGTTGACACTTTAGCATGTATTTTCAGGTTTTAGCTTATGGCACGCTACAGGAGGTTTTGGCAGGGCATGGCATGGTCATAGAAGACTCTGATTATTTATATGGGGACCGTTTTAAACTACTTTTAAGGGCCTACTTCCGCACTAATTTCAAACAATGTAAACTCAATACTTTTAGTTAAACGATTTTACTCTAAATGATTGAAGTGAAAACAAATTTTGTACTTGTGTCGTGATATCAATTGAGTTACACCCCAGCTGCATGTATGCTTCCGCTGGACCCGATTTTGGGGGTGTGACAGATTGGTATCAGAGCTTTGGCTATAGCGAACTAAGTGTTTTTAAAACCTAGACTATAGCTACTTTTACGAAAAACTTAACCCTATGACCGTCACGTGCCTGCCTGCCAAGATGATGCCTCACTTGTGGTTTGTTGCTGACTTAGGTGATGAGATTTGTGTCTCATTATCTGGTATATTATACTCACTTATTCTAGTTGATTTCTATCATTGTCTTTTATATAAGCATGTTCACGTATCATATATGTCACCCTGTTATGTTTCTCCCTGCATAGTTTCATCATTCGACCTCGAGTTTGGTCACCTGCCTTAGTCTTTCTGAACGTCTTGGTATTGGGAAGGACATGGTATTAGTATAACTGAACTGAGTATTTCAAAATTCATGGAACCTCGGTGGAATATAGACTGGTCATCTATATTCAACCCGGGATAGTGAGATATAGGCTGACCACCTATGTCTGACTCAGAGATGAATTTTACAACACTGAGAATGGTTATAATAAGATTATGTCTGGATTGAATTCTCAACTCATTTTCCAAATGCTTCATTTACGTGTGCGTATACTCTCATTGTCGTAACATTCCTACTTTTCATCACTTCGTGAACCACCGATTGGAAGCTTGTCAACTAGTCATTTTATCTCATGAATCTTCATATTTATACACAATACACTTGTGTGTTACTACTGTTATACCTCCTTTCTTAGGTACACAATGAATAGGACTTACCCATGGGCTGTCTGCAATAGGGTAGATGATTCCTGAGTCAAGGAGTTTAACAACTTCTTTCATATTCGGATTGAGTCTTCTGTGCTTTTGAACCACTGGTTTCTTATCATCCTGTGGAAAACTAGAAGGGGGTTGAATAGTTTACCGTTTAAAATCTTTTTAACTTGTTTAGTTAGCTTTGAAACTTTCCGTTTGATCAAAGATATATACACAAACACAATATATAACATGCAAGTAAATGAAAGAAACGATCAAACTACAACACGAGTATTTATCGTGGTTCGGCTACAAGGACTCTTTTTCCTTGCCCTACGTCCACGCCCCAAGTATCCAACTCGAGAGTTTCTTTCACTAGTCAACAAGCTCCTTTCACCGGCGGATAAAACCTTACACGTCGCTTATACTTTTACCGACACTAAGCTAGATGTCGAGTTCTTTACCAAGGGTACAACCACTCCCGTTAGTTCTTTTACAAGGGTACAACTACTCCAGATACACTTTGTATTTTGAGGACTAAAATACTAACCGATCACTACTGAAAATACACAATCAAATGAAGTGTAAACTACACAAGTCTACACAATTTTAAGCTAACAAATCTTGCAACGTTGTGTTGAATACTTGTTACTTTTAATGAGCTCGTGAATCTCTTTGCTACAAAAAGAAACTTCACATATGAAATGGTAAAGGGTTAGATGAAAAAATGAATGTGTGTGTGTAAAATATGATGTAGAGTGATAAGCCAAAAATCAACTTGTGGCTTGGTATTTATAGCAAAGCCTTCTGCAGGCCTGGCGGATACGGCGGAACCCTCAGATGGGTTCCGCCCGTGTACCCCCAGGGTTCTGTCGGGCTTGCAGTTGGTTTTGCAATAAATCTTGCAAACCAAACAAAGTCACATCTCATTACACCTTGCAAACCAAACAATGTCACATCTCATAATATCAAGTCAAACACTAAACTTGCTAGCAACCACTTAGTAAGTCAAACACATTTCTTTCCATAAATGTATATTGACAAAACTTGCCATAAATGTGATGTGACAATTCTATTTTAAGAAATAAAAAATGTTGTGTTTTATAAAATGTAAAATGTAGCAAAAGTCTAGTTTATGCAAGTCTTTAAAAATAAGATTATGTTTTACTTAGAAACTAAAGTTTACATTTTGTCATTAACAAAACTTAGCGAAGATCGTAAAATATAAATAATGTTTTTAGGCGATATTTGTATTAACAATCTCCCCCTTTTTGTTGATGACAAAACATAAACTTTGTTTTTAAGTAGCTCACAAAATCTTGGTGTTTAAGAATTAAAAAAAAAATTATATTAAACTTGTTTTACTTAAGTGATGAAAATCATATTAAGTTTTGAAGGTTTAATATATTTCTCCCCCTTTTTGTCGAAACAAAAAGTAGAATAGCGAAGCGGAAAAATGCACTTGCTCCCCTTGCTTGTTACTCCCCCTAAAAGGAATGCCAAGATGGGAAACATGGATTTTGGATCCTACAAAAAAATGGTTAGTTGGTGATATATATAGTCAAGCTTGTAGTTACCACACACATTACAACCACAATGACAACACAAAAATGATCAACCAACAATGCACGAAAGTAAGTAGAAAGAAATATCATTCCAAGTAAAATTTTGACTTTAAAAAGTCAAAAGACAAGAAATGTGAAATATTCTTCTACTTCTAAACAAAAACTAAAAAATAACCAAGAAAGAAAAATAAAATCCTATTTTCCTAAATGGGGCAAACGGCCTCCAAAGGTTGTCTAGGGTTTGTTTGGGTGGGAAAGAGCATCCAAACGTTCTATGACGTGTTGGAATGCAAACCGGGTTTCATCTTGGAATTGGTGAAGCAACGTTTTGATGCTTGCACCCATTTGCTCACAATTTGAGCAAACAAGGGGATGAGTGGGTGGAAATGGTTTGGTTTGGGTTTCTTGGTTTGATGGTTGGTTGGTTTTTGGTTCTTGGGTGGAGGATGGATTTGGTATTGAGTCAAGCAAGGTGGTTTGAAATTCCATTGCTTGATGAAGGTGGTTCTCAACCATGCTTTGGATTTCCTCATATGAGGGGAAGAAAGACTCAAAGGTTTGGGCTTGAGAATGTGGTGGAGTTGGGTGATCATGATTTTCAAAGTTTGGTTCTCCATAAAGAGGACCATGGATGTCGTGGTAGATAGGGTGAAACAACAATGGTTTGGGTTGATGGTACACTTGTTGTGGTGGTTGGGTGTGGTTAAAATGCTCATTTTGGTCTAGAATTGACCTTGGTGATTCATTTGCAAGAGGTGGTGGTTGTGTAGGTCTTGGTGGAAGATCATTTAGATCTTGGACAAAAGGGTGTGGTGATGTGGGTGGAGACCCAAATAACTCCACAGGTTCAATTTTGGGTAATGGTGATGGTGATGGAGTTTTGGATGGTTGGGTTGGAGCACTTGGTGGAGTTGGGTCAATGGGTGATTTAGTAGGTGGTGGAGTGAGCTCATTGTGTTCATTGGGTGATGGTGATGGAGATGCAAGGTTCAAAAAGTGTTCATTTTTTATAGGTGAGGTGAATTCATCCAAAGATGAGGAGCTTAGGTTGATGGGTTGATTAGACCATAGTGGTTTTACACTTATCCGGGCGGTTTTCTGGATGGGTCGTGATGGTTGTGAGGTGATTGTTGACTTAGTCATGGTTAAAGATGGTTTAGAAGTTCAGAAATTGTGATGAAGAAGGTGTGATTTGATAGTGTTTAGGATGGTTTAATTTATAGTGATGAAGGATTGTGAAAAGGAGTGTTTGGACTTGATGTTAGCCCATACAAAAATGGAGGTTCCTAATGATTTGGAAAACTAATTGTAGGTTGTCATATCATTGAAGTCAATCCAATGAAAATGGTGAAGTGAGAAGACAAGGTTTGCACTAAATGCTTAGTGGTTTTAGTAAATTTGTTGAAGTATAAATATCAGGGATTCGAAGGATCATTTAGAAGGGTTCCTCCCTTTATGTATGAAGGGTCTTTGGGGTGGTTATGGCTATTTTTGAATTTTGGCGGGAAATGGTTTTGGTTGAGTTATAAGGAATAAGAAGTACCCTATTGTGCTAAACACATTGCAGGAAATGGGTTTGTATCTAAAAGGATTGGATTTTGGTGTTTGGATGTTCAAATGTTGAAAACAAAAACAAAAATTCTGCAGGCAACTGGCGGAACCCTCAGAATACACAGGCGGAACCCATTTGAGGGTACCGCCTGGTCTGTTGGGCCATTTCTGGGATTCCCAGAAAATACACTGGCGGAATCCAATTTTGGGTACCGCCGGATCCGCCAGTGCTGAAAAAAGTAGCAGTCCGCGATTTGGACCCGCGAGACGATTTTCAAAATTTTCGAAAACTCCTAAAATCAAAAAGATAATGCATTTCTGGTTAGGCAATGCAAAAAGTAGACACGTAAACACACATATCATATGATTTTGACCTTGAGGTCGAGAATTTCACTATACTTAGTGAAAATATCATAAGCATGAAAATTTGACAACTTGCCAAAAGTTGTCTTCCTGCATCAAAGTTAGATAAAACATGTTCCAAATAGTATCAAACATTGTACCAACCTACAAGTACATCACAAGCATTGTTTAAACTACCAAATTAGTTCAAATAGCACCTAGTGCCAAACACTCCGAGACACCCACTCTCATTGACGGTCAATCTTGTTCTTGAGCTTTCCAAGGAACCTTCCAAGATTCTTAAACATCCCCTTTGTTTGCTTGAACTCCGCCGACTCGTTTGGAATATCCGGAAGTTGGGATAGGTATTCGAGAGGTGGGAGCCTAGAGTTTGGCAAATTGTCATCTTCACTCATTGAGGAAGATGATGATGAGGTTGGAGGATGAGGACGTTTTCCTTGGGCTTTGTAGACTCTCTTATCACTAAGTGGAACAAAGGTGTGTGGAATGAGAGAGCAGTCAAGACGAAGACAATTTGGAGTTGGTGGAATGGGTGAGATGAACCTAAAGAGATGGGTCAAGAGCATTGCATACGGCATAGCCGTTGTGCCATGCACGGGAATGTCGGCCATTCTCTTTGCCATGTAGTAGGCAAGGTTGAAAGGTTGCCTAACGGACAAGGAGTAGAGCATGTAGCAAAGGCAAAGGTTGATATGATCTCGGTTTCCTATTGTGCTAATGACATTGGCTCTAAGGACTTCCTCCCATTTCTTGAATTGGGGCTTAAGTTCATTCATTTCCATTCCATATGGGTCCTTATCGACCTCATTTCCCGAACGGGTTCTCCTAGTGTTGGTGGTCCTAACAAAGAGATGGTCACGAAATACATCTTTTGACACAAGAGGAGTGTCATAAGGATGGATGCGGTCATGGAGGTTGTCAAGAGTTGAGAGGGAGTGCAAGTCGGAGTAGATGCAAGTACCTTAGTTTGGGACACCTATGATTTGAGCAAACTCCTCAAGAGTAAAGGAGTATTGATGACCACTAGTCCTAAAGTTGATAGACATATGACCATAATCATCCGTGGAGAGGACGGCGGATGCATAGAACTCTAGAATGAATCTAGGACAAATAGGCTCGTCGATATTCAAAAGACACTCAAAGTTGATTGTGGCAAATTCGGCGTAAAGGTTTGTGCCTTCTAGGAAAGACGGGTCAATGGTTCTACCCTCATGGACATAGTATTTTTCTAAGGCTTTGAAAACGTTGACTTGGTTTGGGGTAAGGCCTTTGGTTTTGTGGTGTTTTGGTAGGTACTTAATGGTGTCCTTGTGGTCATAGTGGGTTAGAGGAGGCATGATGATTCCTAGAACAACAAAATTTCACATTTTAGTTTAAGTAAACTATTATTATAATGTAGATGTTCTAGTGTGTGCCTATATGAAAACAATGTGGAGGTGTGGTTATCTTGACTCATTTTGATGCTTCAAAAACGTTTTATAATGCAAGTTTTGTTATAAAACAAAAGATAACCCAAACGCTCCTAGTTCAATGTAGCTTCGTTTGAATGTACCCGAAAATACATATTGGTTATGTATTCCCTTTAGCATTCAAGAGACATTATGCAAGTGATGTTTGAAACATAATGTTTTGATTTTGTATTCTCAATGTGAGACGAAAAAATATTTGTCCTATTTGTGAGAAATTTTTGGAAAGATTTGACATGGGGTGTTTTAGCAAACATGTTTATACTAAGTAAGAATGCAATTCCTAACTATGGGAAACATGATTAGTTTTGTTAAACACCTAATCTTATGCATGAGTTTCTCAAGTTAATGCATAACCCCAAGTTTTTGTTTTTGTGCAAAAAATAGAATTCCTAGACTCAGATCAGGATTGTAATCAAGTTTAGAATACTTACAATGATGATTGATTTGCAATGTAAATGAAAGGAAGACCAAGAATTCGTAGGTATGGATGGATGGTGAAGTGAATAGTAGTAGTTTGGAAGTGGTGGTATGAGATAATGGGTGTTTGGTTTAATTTAAACAAAAAAATGATTCTGCAGGTCGGTGGACACGGCGGACCCCTGAAATGGGTTCCGTCCGTTGTGTCTGAGGGTTCCGCCGACCCTGCTGAGAAAAAGAGTTATGGATTTGTTTTGATTTTTGTGATTTTTGTCTAATGTCTAGAACTACAATGTAGGTTCCATGAGTCCTAAACCTAGCCTAAGAAGGTTAAAAGGTTCACGTTTAAGGGGTTTTGTGAGAATGTCGGCTATGTTGTCTTCGGAAGAAACTTTCTCAATTGAGATATTTCCTTTTTGAACGTTCTCACGAAGGAAATGATGACGGATTTCAATATGTTTGGTACGAGCATGTTGAACCGGGTTTTTGCTAAGATCAATGGCACCTTTGTTGTCACAAAGAATTGTGATGTCGTTGAGTTGAATTCCGTAGTTGACAAGAGCTTGCTTCATCCAAAGAGCTTGTTGAAATGCCTTTCCGGCCGAAACGTACTCGGCTTCCATTGTTGAGATAGCAAGAGCCGTTTGCTTCTAAGAGAACCATGAGGTGAGACAATGTCCAACAAAAGTACAAATACCACTTGTACTTTTTCTATCGACATAGTCACCGGTATGATCCGAGTCGGCATACACTATGGTGTCTATTCCTGTTCCTTTGGGATACCATAAACCTAAATGTATAGTGCCCTTAATATACCTAAAAATCCTTTTAATGGCTTCGAGATGGGTAGTCTTAGGATCTTCTTGAAAATGAGCACATAGACAAACACTAAACATAATGTCGGGTCTACTAGCCGTTAGGTAAAGTAGACTACCAATCATACCTCTATATTTAGTGCTATCTACGGATTCACTTTCCTCATCCTTGGTGAGTTTAGTTTCCGTGGACATGGGTGTTTTGATTGGTTTCGAATCTTCTAATCCCAATTTCTTAAGCATGTCCTTAATATATTTAGATTGGTTAAAGAAGATACCATCTTCTAGTTGTTTAATTTCGAGTCCTAGGAAAAAGTTGAGTTCTCCCATCATACTCATTTCAAACTCGTCATGCATGATTTTTGAGAAATCCACACATAATTCTTGACAAGTTGATCCTAATATAATGTCATCAACATCGATTTGGACTATGATAATATGTGAATCTTTCTTCTTAGTGAAGAGAGTATTATCAACTAAGCCCATGGTATACTTATAGTCAACTAGGAAGGTTTTAAGTCGATCATACCATGCTTTTGGAGCTTGCTTAAGTCCGTAAAGAGCCTTTTTAAGTTTGTAAACATGATTTGGTTTTTCAAAATCGATGAAGCCCGGTGGTTGAGCAACATACACTTCTTCATTAATGACTCCATTTAGAAATGCACTTTTGACGTCCATTTGAAAGAGTTTAAAATTGTGTGCACATGCATATGCAAGTAAGATTCTAATTGACTCGAGCCTAGAAACCGGAGCAAAATTTTCATCATAGTCAATGCCTTCTTGTTGGTTATATCCTTGTGCAACTAGCCTAGCTTTGTTTCTAGACACAATTCCATTTTCATCCATTTTATTACGAAATACCCATTTTGTTCCAATTATAGTTTGACTCTTTGGTTGAGGAACTAATGTCCATACATCATTCCTAACAAATTGGTTTAACTCTTCTTGCATTGCAATTACCCAAGACTCATCTTTAATGGTTTCATTAATATTTTTAGGTTCAATGGTTGACACGAAACAAAAGTAGTTGCTTTCATTTTGAACTTTTGACCTTAGTGTTCTTTCGTTAATGTTGCCAATGACACCATCTAATGGATGACTTTTAGATTCTTTGATATTGACAAGATCTTTGTTTAATAGTTCATCTTCCTTGTCATCACTTAAAATTTCTTGTCTTTCTATTGCTTGGCTTTCAACTAAGTCATCATCTACCAAAGGTGATGTCTTAGAGGGAGGTGGACTCTCGTCAAATGTTACGTTCAACGATTCCTCGACTCTTAAGGTTTCTTTGTTCAAAACAATGTACGCTTTACTATTTTGTGAATATCCAAGAAATACACCTTCATAAGACTTTGGGTCAAATTTGGTGAGATAATCTTTGGTGTTAAGAATGAAACATTTACTCCCAAACACTATAAAGTATCCTAATGTAGGCTTTTTACCTTTATATAGTTCATAAGGAGTATTATTCAAAAATGGTCTAATTAAGACTCGATTTAAAATGTACGTTGATATGTCAACAGCATTACACCAAAACTTTTGTGGAATGTTTTATTCATTAAGCATTGTTCTACTCATCTCTTGCAATGTCCGATTTTTACGTTCTACTACACCATTAGATTGAGGAGTACGTGGAGCCGAAAAGTTATGAGTAATACCATTAATATCACAAAAGTTTCCAAATTGAAATTCATTATCAAATTCACGACCGAGATCCGTTCTAATAGACACAATATTAGACCCTACTTGATTTTGAATTTTCTTACTTAGAATCTCAAATTTATCAAAAGCTTCATTTTTACTTTTCAAAAATTTTGTCCAAGTATATCTTGAGTAATCATCAACTATAACCAAAGTGTAGAAGTTACCTCCATAACTTTGTATAGCGGATGGACCAAATAAATCCATATGCAAAAGTTCTAGACACCTAGATGTAGAAACCAAGTTTTTAGCCTTATGGCTATTATGGACTTGTTTACCGACTTTGCAAGCATCACAAAAGTGTTGGTCATATTTCAACTTAGGTAGGTTTCGAACTAAGTCTTTGGAGGAGAGGTTTTTGATTAGTCTCATGTTAGCGTGTCCTAAACGTCTATGCCATAAAGTTGAAGATTCATCTAATGAGGTAAGACAAAGTTTGTCTCTAGATGTTGGATCCATTTTCATGACGTTTACGTTGTTCTTAAGGACACCTTTGGCTATGGTTATACCATCTTTAAGTATCTTACTTCCGTTTTCACTAAAAAGGACATTATACTTATTATGACAAAGTTGACTAATGCTAAGGAGATTAAAACCTAAGTTATCAACATGAGCTACATCATCTATAAAAAGGGAGTCATGAGAGATTGTACCTTTTCCGATGATTTTGCTCTTAGCTTTACTACCAAACGTAACGTTACCTCCGTCACATTTGTGATAAGTAGTGAAGAGGCTTTTGTTACCCGTCATGCGCCTTGAACAACCGCTATCTTTAATCCATTCTTCCGGTTCCAAACAAACTTTGAGGCATACCTATTTTATGAAAAACACTCAAAAATTTGGTCCCCAATTTCTCATGGGTCCATTTTGGTTAAGCATACCATTAACTTGTTCCAAGTATGAAAATAGAGCATAAGGGTTCCATGACATGTAATTTGGAGTTTGGTAATGTCTAGGAGTGTTTTGGTTCCAAACATGTTGGTAGTTTGGTCGAGCGTTGAAGTTGCTCTTTGGAAAGGGGCGTTTGGGAATTGGAGTCTTAGGTCTTGGTTGAGTAGTCTTAGTTCTAAATTCATTTTTACTAAGTCCTACTCCAGTTTTAAACACAAGTTTTGTTCCATTTTTATACGTAACTTTAACAAATTTTGAACGATCCGATGTGGATGGAGTTACTGCTGCTGCAGACCTGGCGGAACCTTCGGGTCCAACGGGCGGAACCCTGGATTGGGTTCCGTCTGATCCGCAGGCTGCTGTAGCAATTTTGTTTGTTTCTTGTGCAATCTTTTCTTGTTTCGTTTGACCCTTTGAAGTTTCTATTTTCGTAAATCCTAGTCCTCTTTTATCAAAGGGTGCCTTTTGAAGTTTCATAATTTCATCAGCACAAGAAATGCTCTTATCGAACTTCTTAAACTTTGTGGTTTGTTTTATTAGATCATTTTGAGTAATTTTGAGTTTCTCAACTTCTAGTTTAAGCTCTTCACATGATTTGCAAGATGTGTCAATACCTTTACTCTTTTCTAATCTCTTAGCTTTTTCTTTTAAGTCATAAACTTCATTTTCTAAAAACTCCTTTTTAGTTTTCAATTTTTTTTTTTGTTTATGATTTTTAAGCTCAATTCACAAAGTTTGTTATATTCTTTTTGTAAAGTGTCATCATCAATAGAGGAGTAAGATGAGTCGGAGAATACCTCATTTGAGTTGTGAGCCATGAGAGCAATATCATCATTCTTTGGCTCATCGTAATCTCCTTCATAGTCACTCCAAGCACCACCCACAAAAGCTTGTTGAGGTTTGCTCTTGGGTGGTTTTGGACATTCTCCTACAAGATGACTTGTGTCTCCACACCTATAGCATTTTCTTTCAACCTTTCCTTTCCTATCATCACGATCTTTTCGGAAAATTTTCTTGTCATCTTTTGGTTGCCTTACAAACTTTCCTCTTCTACGAAAGAACTTCTTGAAGTCTCTAACGGCCATAGCATATTCCTCATCATCACTATCCGAAGTAGATTCTTCATCATCACTTGATTGGACTCTAGCTTTCAAGGCAATGGAGTTAACTTTTTCTTTCTTGCCTCTAACTAGTTCCGAATCTTTTTCCATTACCATTTCATGAACTTTGAGGTTTCCAATTAGCTCATCAAGTGACATGCTTGAAAGATCTTTGGATTCTTCAATTGCCGTCACTTTTGCTCTCCACTTCAGATGGAGTGCTCTAAGAAATTTCCTGACAAAGTTCTTACTACAAAAAGATTCATCAAGTGCTTTAAGTGAAGTAATAATAGTGTTAAACCTAGCAAAAGCATTATCAATAATCTCATCTTCGGAAATAACAAATTGTTCATATTGTTGAGCAAGAAGATCAATTTTGTTATCTTTAACTTGTGAGTTTCCTTGATGAGTGACAATTAAAGATTTCCAAATATCTTTGGCGGTTTTACACAAAAAGACTCTTTCATATTCTTTCTTAGGCAAAGCGTTGTAAAGCATCATTTTAGCTTCATTATTTTTACCAATTAATTTCTTTTGATCATCATCTTTAATATTAGTAACTACGTTATCACCATCAATGATTATATACCATAAATCTATATCTTTAGATTTCACGTAAGTTTCAAAACGGTTTTTCCAATATATAAAACCATTTGCTTCAAAGAGTGGTGGTCTTTGCATAGATTGCCCTTCTTTGTAATTTTCAAAATCCATGGATCGTTTCAAGTTTTAAAACACAATATATTTTAAAAGCTTGAGTAACGTAACTCTTGATGCCAATTGTGGAAAACTAGAAGGGGGGTTGAATAGTTTACCGTTTAAAATCTTTTTAACTTGTTCAGTTAGCTTTGAAACTTTCCGTTTGATCAAAGATATATACACAAACACAATATATAACATGCAAGTAAATGAAAGAAACGATCAAACCACAACACGAGTATTTATCGTGGTTCGGCTACAAGGACTCTTTTTCCTTGCCCTACGTCCACGCCCCAAGTATCCAACTCGAGAGTTTCTTTCACTAGTCAACAAGCTCCTTTCACCGGCGGAGAAAACCTTACACGTCGCTTATACTTTTACCGACACTAAGCTAGATGTCGAGTTCTTTACCAAGGGTACAACCACTCCCGTTAGTTCTTTTACAAGGGTACAACTACTCCCGATACACTATGTATTTTGAGGACTAAAATACTAACCGATCACTACTGAAAATACACAATCAAATGAAGTGTAAACTACACAAGTCTACACAATGTTAAGCTAACAAGTCTTGCAACGTTGTGTTGAATACTTGTTACTTTTAATGAGCTCGTGAATCTCTTTGCTACAAAAAGAAACTTCACATATGAAATGTTAAAGGGTTAGATGAAAAAATGAATGCGTGTGTGTAAAATATGATGTAGAGTGATAAGCCAAAAATCAACTTGTGGCTTGGTATTTATAACAAAGCCTTCTGCAGGCCTGGCGGATACGGCAGAAGCCTCAGATGGGTTCCACCCATGTACCACCAGGGTTCCGCCGGGCTTGCAGTTGGTTTTGCAATAAATCTTGCAAACCAAACAAAGTCACATCTCATTACACCTTGCAAACCAAACAATGTCACATCTCATAATATCAAGTCAAACACTAAACTTGCAAGCAACCACTTAGTAAGTCAACACATTTCTTTCCATAAATGTATATTGACAAAACTTGCCATAAATGTGATGTGACAATTCTATTTTAAGAAATAAAAAGTGTTGTGTTTTATAAAATGTAAAATGTAGCAAAAGTCTAGTTTATGCAAGTCTTTAAAACTAAGATTATGTTTTACTTAGAAACTAAAGTTTACATTTTGTCGTTAACAAAACTTAGTGAAGATCGTAAAATATAAATAACATTTTTAGACGATATTTGTATTAACACATCCATTAACTGAATTTTGTGTTTATAGAAGGATGAACAAATTCCAGGTATGTCACTAGTTTTCCAAGCAAAGGCTCTTTTGTGGTTTTTGAGAACTGAAATCAATTTTACTTTTTTCCTATAAGAGAGTTTAGATGAAATTATGACTGGAAGTAATGATTCTCCTTCTAAGAAAGTATATTCCAGATGGTCTGGTAATGGTTTGAGAATGAGATCAGTTGGTGGTTCTTCAATAGAATTTCTAACTTTATATTCAATGTCAAAGTTTATTTTCTCAAATGATGGTTCTTCTTCATTATTGTCCTCGTCATCGGAACTTTCATTTTTATCTTTGACAGTCATAGCCATGAATTGATCATATTCAGCCATAACTTCGTCTTCAAGAATTGTTCCATCGACTGAGTATAGTAATTGATCAAATTCATTTAGCAGCTCATCAAAATATTCCTCAAGAATTTCATCGATAACATCAATTCTAAAGCATATGTCATCATTAGAGTAAGAGTGTTTCATAGCCTTATTTATGGAGAAAATCATTCTTTCTTTGCCCACTCCTAAATTGAGTTGTTTCTATTTAACTCGAATCATTGCATCGACTGTATGGAGAAAAGGTCTTCCTAAGATTATGGGTACTTTGCTATCTTCCTTCATTTCTAGGATAACGAAATCAACTGAAAAGGTGAATTTTCCAACTTCAACCAACATATTTTCAGCGATTCCAACAGGATATTGGAAAGATCGGTCAGCTAACCTAACACTCATCTTAGTTGGTTTAAGTGTTTCGATGGATAATTTAGCATAGAGAGAATATGGCATCAAATTAATGCTAGCGCCAAGATCGGCTAAAGCATTGCATGAGAATGTTTTACTGAAAGTACAAGGAATCAGGAAACTTCTTGGGTCTCCGAGTTTTGGTGGAATTTTGTTCTGAACGATATCTGAACATTCTTCATTAAGGAAAGTTGCTGAAATTTGTTCGAGCTTGCTTTTGTTACTAACAAGTTCTTTAAGAAATTTCCCAAAGTTAGGCATTCCGGCTAAAACATCAACAAGAGAGACATTAATTCAAACAACTCGAATTATGTCAAGAAATTTTCCGTACTGAGCTTCCATTTTTTCTTTCCTTAAGCGTTGAGGGTATGGAATTCTAGGTTTGTAGGGTTTAGGTACTGGTATTTCAGGAGTTATAGTTTCCTTTTGAGGAACAAGTTCATCCTCTTCTTCATCATCAGTGAAAACTTCAACAGGTTGTTGAGTTTGACTAGGATAGTGTGGTAGATCATAAGAAGTACCATTTCTTGTGGTAATAGCATTCACATGCTCATTTCGAGCTTGTGGTGGTTGATAAGGTTTGTTTTTAGGATTGGGTTGAGTGTTACTAGGAAGAGATCCAGAAGCTCGATCGGATTACTTTTCAGCAAATCTGTCAAATTTGGCTTCCAAATTTTGAATTGGGGCTTGGTGATTTCGAGTAGAGGACTCAAGTTTATCTTTTAGGTCCATGAATGTGTCTTTCACAAAAAGGTTTGTCTATTTTTGTGATTTAATAATATCATCCAATTGTGTTTAAACGTCTGGTTTTTCATCAGTGTTTGTTTGTTTGTAAGGTTCTCGATTATATTCATTTTTTGCACTAAGTCTCCATCATTCACGAGCACGATCACGATAGTTCTCTTGGTAACGGGTGTGTCTAAATGTATTCATAAATTTAGCTTCTTCTTCATGTGACATAGGTGTGTCATCATCACTGCAATTTGCGGTAGCATGGTTTCCGCCACAATGATTACAACTTTCACGTTGTTCTTTTATCTCTTTGTATTGAGCATCTATTTTAATTGTCATGGCATCCATTCTTGCCATAATTTTGTTAGTATCAGAATTACTACTGCCTTCATCAGCGAAAGCAACAGTTTTACGAAAAGAAGTTTTTGGTTTTTGTTCTTTTGCCCAATCTAGTTTAAGTAAGACTTTATCTTCAAGGAGTTGATACGCTTGATTTGGTGTTTTATAGAGGAATATACCACCGGCTGCAGCGTTTAAAGCTTCTTGAGTTATTTCATCAAGACCGTGGTAAAAGATTTTGATTATATTGCCTTTTGTCAAACCGTGTCCATGACAGTTTCTTAGCAATTCTTTCATTCGAAGCCAGGCTTCGGTGAGATTTTCTCGTTAATGTTGTGAAAATCCTCAGATTTCTCCGAGAAGTTTATCGAATAGAGCTGGTGGAAAATATCAACTAACGAAAGCAGTACGAAGTTCGTCCCATGATTCAATGGTTCCTTCATCGAGTTCGTTAAGCCAAGTTTTAGCTTCTCCCGTTAAAGATAGAGGAAACATCATGAGTCTTACAGCTTCAGTTTCGATAGCTCCGTATTTGAACATATCGCATACGCTTTGAAATTCATGAATGTGTTTGTGAGGATCAGTTTTAATTCGACCATCAAATTGGTTTCCCATGACAAGAGTTAAGTGATTTCCTTTGATTGCAAATTTATTTGCGGTTTCATAAATGGTAATAACTCGTCCAGGGGGTAGGTGCAACGATACGTTCGTTGGCCCACATTGGTTCATTGTCATCGTCATCCATTGGATCGTAAATTTGGACTAATTTGAGGAAAAATCTGAAGTTTGAGATATCGTCAACAGGTGTGTGGTGAACATGAGGTTTTTCGGGTCTTTCTTCTTTTTGAAAAAACGAACTCTTTTTTTATTACGTTTTCTTTTGTTTAAAGTTCTTTCAGGTTCTGATAGAGGTAAAATGGGCTCAGTTTCAGCTGAATGAGTGTGCATTCAAAGATAGAGAGCTAAATTTAAATCAGTGTGACAAATTTTGTTTTCTGAGTAAATGAGTGTGGCATACACGGAATAGTGTATGGCGTACTTGTGTGAAATTGCTACATGCTGCGTACTTGGTGACAAGTTCGGCGGTGTTATTTTTACCGAGAAGATTAATCTCAAAAGATGGTGAAAAAAGATGATTCTTTTTAGTTTTTATGAAAAGGTTTGTGAATTTTAAAAAAACGTTACAGATTGAAGTAAGTGTGTCGTACTTGGTGACAAGTATGGCGGTATGTGTGTGTTTTGTGTATAAGTGCGGCGCACAAGTGTATTTGTGCGGTGTGCTTTCTACAGCAGAAGAACAGAGTGATCTGGTTTTTGAAGAAATTTTTGGTTTTGTTTGCTAATTTTACTTCGAAAATACCTAAGGAACAAATTTAAGTCCCCGGCAGCGGCGCCAAAAACTTTGATGTGTAAGGAAAGCTTTAAATTTATAATAATAGTTTCACCGATTTTAATAAACCAAACACACGGGTAAAGTATAACCCTCGTTGGTAGTATTAGATTAAGACAAGACCAGGTCGTATCCACAGGGACTTAGTTCATTCGGATTAAGTATAAATAATTAGTAAAACACGACAAGTACCGATTATGGTAATATGAGGAATTCAAATGTTAAAACAAATGATTGCTTGGATAGCTTAGATAATCAAGTAACAATGCTTATGTTTGATCTCAGTTTGATAGAGGAGCACAACTTATAAGAAAGCTATTTTCGTCAAAAGAGCAATTTCATAACTCATAGGTTCAATTCAAGATTCATATCTACCCATTATGTGATTTCTCTTGAAATAGTATTTCATATCAAGTCTAGATTATTATTGATTCTTCTAAGTGGATTTCTCCTTTCAAAGACTAGAAACGTAGACAAGTTCATAGAATTGCGTTTAACAAGTTGGTTCTTTCGACCAATCCCAACATATTATATTCAACCAGTTTCAACAAATAAACATAATAAGACTAGAGATGAAATACTTCACAATATAAACTTGAATTTGGTAGAGATCAAAATATAATCATAAGTCGCTTTATTATATTCACATATCCAAGCAATCACAAGAGGTTTAGCCTCTCATGGCTAATGAGTTCATAACAACAGAAGTGAGTAAATAGTAAACAAGAGACATACATATTGGATTGATCAAATGATTACACAAGTGTCACAAGTAACCAAGAATTCGACACCAACAAGTATATAACACCCCTTGTTCTGATTCGTTCACCCCTGCAAATGGCTCTGGATCACGTATTACTTCAGACCTTAACTTAGTGGAAATTGGTTATAGAGTGGACAGTTCAAATGCTTGCAAATGAGCTCTATTTATAGGCATTCTGATAGGCGAAGTACGACGCACTTGCTTTGTGAGTGGCACACTTCCTTATTTTATTGGCGCCAAAGTTTCATAAATGCAGAGGAAGTACGACGCACTTTATTTGAAAGACTGGCGCACTTTTATTAAATATTATATATTGACTTCCTTTGACCGAGAGGTAAGTGCGGTGCACATGACTGGAAAACCGGCGCACTTGGCTTGCATGAAAAGCTAATCATGGAAGACTTCTTATTTATTTACTTCAAGTGGCAAAATAGTAGGTTTTGAGATGTATCATGCTTAGATCATCCGAGAGTGATCCTGCATTCATTTTATGCTATTAAGTACGAAAAGTTCACATCAAATGATCATAAAACATATAATATAATGCTTAAGGAATATGTATAATTAGAGTGTTATCAGTCACCAAAAATAGCTTTAAATGTACCACCACCCAAATCAAAGATAAGCACATTTCTTTCACCCCTGCTCGTAGTATTTTTGTCTAGACCATATGCAATAACAGCTGCAGTAGGTTCATTCAGCAAACGAAGAACATCAAGGTCCATGGCAGTAGCAACATCCTTTGTTGCTCGACGTTATAAATCGTCAAAATAAGCAGGAACAGTTATCATTGTAGCTTTCAAGTTGGCATTAAAAGTGTGTTAGATACCTCTTTCATTTTGGTGAGAACCATGGTAGAGATTCTTCAGTGGCAAAGTGCTTTTTGGGACACCCATGTATGTGACCATCATAGGCTTACCACTTTAACCTTCAAACAATTTTAAAAGGCCAAACTTTCATGTCACCTTGTACCATAGAATCACCAAATCTCCTCCCGTAATTTCGTTTAGCATTTGAACAAGTTCATAGTACCATAAACATTAAATAATATTAAACAAACCAAGTTCCTATTTAAACACAGAGCATTTAACATATTTAAGTTTTCAAATCATTAAAATTTAAATATATAGTTTCTACATATAATCCCTCATATATTTACTACTATCATAAAATATAAAAATACCATAAATGACCCCACCTTTAAAGCATTATGAAGCCTCCTTCTTTTCCTCCTCGATATTCTCTTAAAAAATGAACTTCCTACCGGTATTTCCTCATGATACTCTGCAACGATTATGTACACTGTCTAAAGGTCGAAAACTTCCTCATCGGTTCTTATAGCCTTTTGAATAATAGACTTGGTCATGTATCTAACCCTAAACTTTAATATATGAAAGATATGCCTGTTACAATGTCTAAATCTCAAAATTTTGGATGTTTGTCTTTCCTAATGGCTAAGTTTGCTAAGTTTCTGTGTTCATTAAGTGATTCTCATAGTGATCATTCATACTAATATATGGGGGGCCTTATAAGGTACCAAAAAATGTAAAATATAGGTATGTTTCTACCACAATTGTGAAGAATGTGAAAGACGTTTTGGATCAAAACACACCCAAACTCACTGTATTTATTATGGCTCTATTTATAGCCTTACAAAGAAAGAACGTGTAACATAATAAAGAACTAACTCTACCTAAAAACTAGGAAAATGGAGCTATTATACCAACGTACAATACAGTTACATGAAAACTTGGTCAAGGCCTTATACCAATTCAACATATATTAACTAAAACATATACTAGTATAATATACGAAACCATAATGTATTCATGCAAGTGCAACCATGCTATGCATAAGTGCCTTGACATAAACGATTAATCCAACATTCACCCCCTTAATCATTTATTTCCTCGTTCACATCAATGTTCAAGACCTTTTCCGGATAGCCGACTTTCACCTCGGTCACATCCAAAATCTTTTCTAGCACAACCCCTTTTATTGTTCACAACACATGTAACATGTAACATGGCATCCCATTGGACATGTTCATTAACATCTTGACTCTTCCGGATCGACGACCTCTTCCCTGGCCACATCCAAAGCCACCCGATTTGAACTCCAACGCCACAATGTTCACAACCATATAGTTTCTCTGTTCCCGACTTTTCCCGGACTCAAGACCTCTACCTTGGTCTCGTCCAAAGTATCCAACCACCTGACTATTGTTGTCACCACACAAAACCCATTTGCTCATAACACTTCTGAGACACGAGAGCCTTATTCCACCGATCAAGAAAACAAAGCCACCCGCTTCTACCATTTCCTTTCACCCGCTAAACAAACCGAATCAAAGAAACAAGATTTTCTCGACTCTTCCCGTCCGTTTATCCAGCGAACCGGTTAATCTCTACATTTTCCGGTGACCTACAACCTACCGTCTTCTATGTCTTCATTTTATGACAGCTTCAACACTTTCCCGATCAAACCCGATCCAAGAGCCCTATTCCACCGACTAAGAATAACAAGCTCCAAGCTTTACTGTCTTATTGAACCTGCAAAATGAACCAAATCCAAAGCAACCTACTTTGATGGACCCTTTTCGTTCGCTTTTCACGCACCTACGCCAGTTAGTCTCTTCAACATGGAACAACTGATCAAAGGTAGCTTACAACCCTTTCCACAAACCTGTGATCATAACATCATAGCCCCTTCAAATACAAAACCTGGATCCTTGATGCATTTGCCCTGCAGCAAAGGGCTACACCTTTTCTTGAGACCGACTCTCAAACCAGCCCTTTTATCGAACTCAGCTCTTGATACCAAATGAAGAATGTGAAAGAAGTTTTGGATCAAAACACACCCAAACTCATTGTATTTATTATGTCTCTATTTATAGCCTTACAAAGAAAGAACGTATAACATAATAAAGAACTAACTCTACCTAAAAACTAGGTAAATGGAGCTATTCTACCAACGTGCAATACAGTTACATGAAAATTTGGTCAAGGCCTTATACCAATTCAACATATATTAACTAAAACATATACTAGTATAATATACGAAATCATAATGTATTCATGCAAGTGCAACCATGCTATGCATAAGTGCCTTGACATAAACGATTAATCCAACAAATTGATGACTAGAGTAGAGCGACATTGACTTATTTACTGGTGAATAAGTGTGATTCTTTTTTGGTACTCAAATGGATGATTGAAGTAGAGCTTCATATGTTCTTGGAAATATCGCCCCTAATGGATTCTTCTAGGTGCTAAACCATTTTATTCTCATTTAAGAGTGTTTGGTTGCTTTGCTGATGTTAGTAACCCTTTAGAGCAGTTGATAAATTTACTCTTAGAGGTGTTCCTTGTCTTTTTCTAGGATATCCTTCCAATAAATAAGGTTATAAGTTCTATAATCTTCGCATTTACTCTTCTTTTGTGTCAAGATATGCTACCTCTTATGAGCATATTTTTACCTAGTCCTTTGGTAGTATTCAACAGTTTTTGTCTCCGTTATGACTACATTTCTATGTCAATTAACCTCTTTTGTTTCATGTGATGACATGGTTATTAAAACTTTACCTACTTATTCTATTCCTTCATTTGTTTCAATATTCCTCCCCTTCATCATCTACACCATCCACATCAATTTAAAAAAATAATACTACCGTGGAGTCTACATCAATTCCTCTTAATTCTACTTGTGTACCACTACCACCTGCTTTACCAATTAGAAAGTCTTTTATATGGATTACTTTACCTACACAATTGAAAGATTTTGTTTTAAAACATACACTAAAAGCTATTCAAGTTTACCATACATCCCTTGTTTTTTATTTAATCACTTCTTAGCGCTCATTTAGCTCAAAAGGATCCTTTCATCTTTAAAGAGACAATTACATATCCCCTGCAGTGTCAAGCCATGTATTATGAACTTTAATTCTTAGAAGACAATGAAACTTAGGATCTCACTATTTTGCTATAATGGAAGAAACTACTAGTTGTTGTTGGATTTTTAAGACAGAGTTAAAGAGTGATGGTTATGTGGAAAGAAAGAAGGCAAGGCTAGTTGTGCAATGAAATAGACAAAGATATGACATTGATTATCAATAGTTTTTATGGTAATATTTGGGTCTTTTTTGGCTATAGTAGCACTAAAAGGATATGGCATACATGTCAAAACGAAGTTATGCACATGTTAAATAGATGCCTCCAATTCGTTTTAACATGGAGATCTTCTTGAAGAACTGTATATAAAATTTCCTTTATAGTTTGCTAGTAAAGGCGAGTTAGTAAAGGAATTTTCTATCTTTGAGAATGGTTTGGTGTGTAAGCTCAAGAATTCACTATGTGTTAAAATTGGCTCGTGGGTAGTGGTTATCTAAATTGTCTACTACTTTACATTTTCTTTCGACCACTTAGTATAAGATTGATTATTCTCTGTTTGTTAAAACAAATGGTCTAAATTTCACTACATGTATGTTGATGATTTATTGACAACTAGGAATGATGATGAAGACAATAAAGTTCTTGAGTCTTGCTTGGGTTCTACTTTTCATATGAAATATTTGGGAAATTGAGTTACTTTTTAAGTCTGTAAGTGTCGAAATCCTCTCAGTGAACTTTCATCTCTTAGAAAAAGTATACTATGGATTTGTTTAAAGAATGAGGGGTGTTGTATAAGAAACCTTGAGTTACTCATACAACCAAATTTGAAATTACAAGGAGATGTGGGTTCTCCTTCACCTGATCCAGAGCTCTATAGAAAACTTACTGGCAAGCTCATCTGCTTGACTATAACAAGACCTGGCATTAGTTACACAGTTGAATTGTTAAGTCAACTCTTACAATCTTCTACATTTATGAAAATGAAAGTAGCAAAGCATTTCAATAATCAGGTTAAAGGATTCCTCTTGCTAGTGATTTTGCAGTGGAATCAAAAGCATAGTGTGATTCTGTTTGGGCTAGCGTCTTGGAAGTCAGAAAGCAAGTTGCAATGTCTTAATCTTCTTTCGAAGTAGAGTGTAGAGTTATGGCTTTGACTTGTTTTAAAGTTACTTGGCTAGTAAGTCTTCTAGAAGATCTTGCAATCAAGGATTTACAGCATGCTGATTTGTTCTATGATAATCAAGTTGCTTTATATTTTGATGCTAATCCTGTTTTTCATACTAGAACAAAGCATATAAAAGTGGATTGTGGCTATGTGAGAGATCAAATGAAATATGGACTTGTCAGAACCTCTTATGTTAACACTAAATCTTAGTTGGTTGATGTTTTGACTAAGGTTGTTAGTGTGGAGTAGCATAAGACACTATTAATCATGTTGTGAGTTTTTATTCCATCTCACTCTCCTCTTGAGAGGGAGTGTGCAAGAGAAAGTCAAGGGTATATTTTGTTCTTAAAGAATACTTATAGGTCTGTTGTTGTAAATATAATTATTCTAAAGGACTAATATGTAGTGTCTGATAGGATAAATGCTTAATAATTCTATTTTAGACATTACTCAAAATTAACAACTGTTTTCCTTCTAAATTGTTTCCGGACTCTATTGGTGTTCTCTGTAAGACACTTTATGTGTGGTAGCATACGACGTACAATCTGACATCCATCTTATTCGTGTTTTATAGTTACTTATGTTTCTTGGGTGAACAACTATGCATTGACCATGCATGGTACGTCATTTCAATAAACAGTGGCGGAGTTAGGACAGAAATTTTACAGGGGGCAAAAAAAATTCTTCGTAAAATGGTAAGATAAATTACACGGACAAAATAAACGAAGTCCTGCAATGCATAAAAATTGTACATAGTTTGTTTGAGTCGTAAACTTTTTCGTTACATAGAGATGTAACTAATTTATTTCTTATCTATTGTTCAACATAATACCAAAAAAATAATGCTCAGTTATATCAAAGATTCGTCTCTTAAATTTAAAAATAATATTAACCACCCATTGATAATTACTAGAAAAGTGCCCGCGCGATGCGGGGCGGGTTGTTGGGGTGAAGAGGAGGGAGGTTGGGTGGTGGAAAGTGGTTGTTGAGGTGGTTATAAATTGTTGGGGGTGGTTGTTGAAGTGGTTATAAATTGTTGGGGTGATTGTTAGGGGTGGTTGTTTCCATAATTAGTAAGTAAAAGTCTGAATTTTTAAGCCTATCTAATTATAGAATAGTCCCAAATACATTATATAGTAGTATAGATAAGATTTTCAAAACAAAATATTCCATTATCAAATTGGTTATAAGTACATTGAACAATGAATCATGGCATAATTACTTTATTTTTTTTTTTTTTTAATTAAACTACTAAATATGAAAACAAATACACGAAGCAAGTGGATCATGGGCCTTATTTATTTCAATGGACTGGGCTGGTTGGGGAAGGAATGGCACCCGTCAGCCCTCTATCGGCTCCATCCCGGTTAATGGGAAATCAAATAAGAAAAATAAGAAATTAACAAGGTAAGGGTGTTCAATCATAAAATTTTTGATTGTTTATCATTTATAATACAATATATCAAATACTATACCAAATCCAATTAAAAAAAGGTATACCAAGTACAAAATGTAAAGAATGGTACTATATCCATGCTATGATGTCCGAATTTTGACGTAACAACCATTTATTCTCAAGCTCTTAATATGTGACTAATGAATTCAAAGTATAACGACCATTTAATTGTGTCGAATAAGTGCATTAAAGACCAGAAGTGAAGGGTACGTTGGTCCCCGGCAACCATGATCCACCAGCTATGAAATTTCCGACTGTGAATTTTGCCGCCTCGGTGGCGCTAGTTATAACATGGTAACCTTTCCATGTTACACGGCTCGTGGTTGATGAACCAGGGCCCGTGTTGATGTACTCTCCATAGTACAATGTATCAAGCGCGAAATTACCACTCCAAGGCAACCAGCCTGCAGGGTCGACTAAACTATCGAGGAATGTTTTGAGAAAAACAGTCCTTGAATACTGCTTCCACGGCCTACCAAGATACGTCTTCACGGACCCTATGGCCCCTTTTAGGTCAGAGGCAGCCGTGACACGACAATTTTGGATTGAGATCCCCGTGTTCTGGTTAGGATCAGTCCGGCCCTGTGCGGTAATAGTATTGGTCTTGTTAGGAGGGTTTCGCGCATATATGTTGCAACTTTGGAACACAACAGCCGCATTGCCAAAAATGAAATCCACGGTGCCGTATATGTCACATTCTCTATAAAACTGTCTGTCAGAGTGAACGTATAGCGTGTCTTGGTATCCTTCGAAGCTGCACTGGTAGAACACCGAGAGATCAGAACCGCTCCGGAGCGCCACAGCCTGGTGGTTTTCTGGCCCTGCCGTGTTTCTGAAAGTGATACCCCTACCTATGAATCCGTCCCCCACAACAGCTGTTTAGAAATAAAAGAATATTAGTGATGTATAAGTATCCATACCCATTGATAAATAGAAACAACGACGTTTTACGTACGTACGTAACATCAATATTTTTTGCTACAATCCTATCAATCATTTTCCTTGAATTTAATCACATTACTTTCATAGAAAGATATTTAATAATTTGTTAGTTTTCATTTAATTAACTCTTTGAATTAGTTATAACTACTTACCAACAGTAGCTGATTTGAAAGTTGTAGCTCCTCCACCAACACTTTTACTACCGGTTATTACGGTTTTTCCAATACCATCTCCTAGTAGCATTATGTTCGTCAACTTTGTACCGATTTCAATATTCTCCTTGTAAGTGCCGGCTTTGATGTATATAACATACCTTCCACTGCCGGACCTTTAATTTTCCCCGCGGCTGCTACTGCTTCTGCTATTGTCTTAAAGTTCCCAGAACCATCTTGTGCGACCACGACATTAGCTTGAGAAGCAGGACTTGATGATTGCAACAACTTTCGATCACCGGGCTTCACCCATGTTGGGAACCCTTTTTGGTACTTTGGCTCATTATTAGGTGGAGATCCCCCTTTGTTCATTGCTAATGTGTTGCTAATTAGTGATGATACATTATTGCTCATTAGTGGCAACATGTAGCCACCAACGCCTAACTCTTCGAATCCAGCCTTACACGTCTCAAGATTCGTGAGGGCAGTGCTGAGCCAGGTTTGCATCTCATACTGGCTACAAACCTTATGAGGATCGATAGTCATATTGATCCTCTGAACAGTGTTTTCATAAAGCTCGAGGCAGTCTTCCCATGCAGCCTTCTCAAGCTTGTTACGGCATTTTGTACCAAGCCCACGAGTGTTTGTTTTAGCATGTTGTGCTCGCTCTAGAGCAGCCTTTACTAACGCTTTTATGAAGTCAGGTTTCTGTTTCACTGGACCAGAATCTTGACTACCACCCAAGAAATACTCACAAGTTTCCGGGTGAGGTGTTTGTGCGCACCATGAAGTAATCTCCAATGTCGTGTAGCCGTATGCCACTGGAGAGACAAGAAGCATGAGGGTTGCTAAAATTGGAATGGTTAACATTTTTACTAAGCAAATTTTACGTTGATTAAAATAGGTTGTGTGTTAGTTTTTGGTTGTAGCGATGAGTGATTGCATGCAAGGGTTGGTTGGTTTATATAGAAGTGGAATCCAATTAAGGGATTGGAATATCAAACCTATTCATAATTAGTCAGCTGGTTGGTCCAAAACAAGATGTGCCAACTTTCCATTTCCAACAAAAGTATATACAGCTTTTAATTTAGTTTTAAGGTAATTTGAAAAGAATTTAAGAGCAAAAAGAGAAATTGGGCATTATAATGTATATTTTGAATTTGTCATATAAGATCGATATCAGACCATTTTGACAATACTTTGATTAATTTTGAGAAGTATGCATGGAGATGAATTATGCAACGATAGTACGTAGACCCTTGACTTTTGAAACAAAAATTAAAAGGAATACAAGAAAAATAATTCGCTTGATGTCTACTAGCAGAAAATTGCTTTGCACACAGAAATTTTAAGTACATGGACAATAATGTCCCTAAAATATTTCACCTTCTTTGTTTAACTATTGACTTTTCAAAACCCAAATCCACAGTAATACATATATGCATCATAAAGCTTATCTTCCCCTTTGTTGTCGTCACTGCCACCGGCACCACCGACATCAAACTGTAAATCGACACCCTTCCACCATCATGGGTGCACATTTTTTCACTTTCGGGTACAGAAAACGTGAAAAAGGTCGTATCTGATTTCTTAAAGTTAGTTTGTTTAAATTTTTTAATGTTGATCGATTTAAGGACTGTTAATTTTTTATACCCAAAATATTTTGATTGGTTATTGATTTTTCGTTCAGTCATATTGTTCACTTGTACGTGTTAAAATATGAAAAATCAGTAGCTTTTTTGTGCTATCGTTAAAATGTTTCTTGTTATCTTAATGCTTTAAACGAGATATGGGGTTTCAAGATTTTCTTATACAGCTAGTTGATATTTTACAACGACAACCTATTATAAGTTTGCATGAAATTAAACTTATCAAGAACTAATTAAAACTACTCGTTTGCGGGTAATCTCACGTACCCTGTTACTCGATGTGTTCGTTTAATTTAGCGACTGCATGAAAGTTAGTAGCTGTGAAGGTGGAAGAGGGTAGGAAAGTTAGCAGTGACGGTAGCAAGTGGCACATGTGGAAGGGTTTCGAATGTCCGATGGCGGCTAGAACCTTAGTTTTAACATTCAAGGATAACTTATATGATTTGATCAAATTTAGCAAGGGCAAGATAGTCATTATACAACAGATTTCCGTGTGTGAAGTAAAAGCATCCGTGTACAAATCAGCTCCTTTTGACAATTCTTTGATTAATTTTGAGAAGTATGCATGGAGATGAATTTATGCAACGATAGTACGTAGACCCTTGACTTTTGAAACAAAAATTAAAAGGAAGATAAGAAAAATAATTCGCTTGATGTCTAGCTACTAGCAGAAAATGCTTGATTCTACGTGTTGGATTACTGTAATCCAGTAAAAATTAACAAATTTTGCGAAATACAAATACACTGTTTACAGAAGATATTTAGCACATAATCTATACAACTTGTAAATAATGAATGCCAATTCTTGAAATCTTAAATCTTTAAAACTTAAATTAATAGAGTTTGTCTAAAATATTTTTTATTATCTCTTAATACACTTTAAGCTTTGTCAATTCTAAAATTGATAACACACACTTTGTGTTTCAAAAAACATAGCTTTGTATCAAAAGTCGAATCAGAATCACAATTTCGCAAATATATATTTATTTGCCGCTATATGATGTCACTTTGCGCGATCACATTGTGCCATCAGAGTTTTATATTATTATTTGTAGAAGATTGGTTCATATAAATGAACAAGATATATGACATATACCAAAACATAAAATAAACAGCGATTTTACACACACATATAGCAATATATCTAAGTTAAATGTTGTAAGAATCAATATTTGTTATTATAATTAATGTATTATATTAATTTAGGTGCTCTATTTTCTTTACGCTCAGTTCTCGAGTTGGAAAGAAAAAGGAAATGAAAAGAAATTGATAGTTTTTTGTGTTTTTGAGTTTTTTTTACGGAAAGAAATGAAATTGGAAAGGAAATAGAGAGTAAGTTTTGTTAATTAAATCTTTCTCTCACTTTTGAAAGAAAAGGAAAGGAAAATTGTTATTGTGTAAAGACTAATATATCCTTTTTAAAACATGTTACATTAACAATTAAAGGGCATAAATGTAATTTGACCAAATAATTTTTCTTTTCCTCCGACTCAAAAACATGATTATGATCACTTTCCTTTTCTTTTCCTATATCTCAAAAACATAACAACTAATACTTATTTTCCTTTTCCCTTTCTTTTCTCTTTCTCATTCTTTTTAATTTCCTTTCACTTAAAACTCGATAACCGACCATTAGAGTTATCAAACTTTGTATGGATAAAGTATATTTTGGGCACGTGGTGATTACAATAGAAGGGAAGCACGTAATTTCGCAAGTCATTAAAATGGTGCTAAATTTTCATTGGACGAAGGTGGTTTTGGAATAATCATTTTGCATGCCGACTTTTGTTATGTTCCCATGGATTTATGAAAGTTGATAAACGCACAACTTAATTGGATAATATAAGATTTTGCTGTACGAAAATATATAGTTATTATTAGACCGTGCTGCATATAATCATTTTTGTATTTGTAGGATCGTGATCGTATCAGAATTCTAATATCCTACTATAATATAATTTTTATAATATTTTTGTAATATATTCAAATATACAAATTATTATATATTATAAACACAAAATTATATAAGTGTTTCATGAAAATGTTGTCATAAATTATAAATATTAAATATTTAAGAAGAATCACGTGTTGTTTTTTTAAAATATATAAAAGCATAATCCATAATTTGTACCTTTTTAGTTTGCAGTTTAAGAAAATTAAGATTGGATCGGATCGGATTAAATCTTAAGATCCTATGGTTAAGATTGGGATCTATAAGATCTTAAGCTTTTTAAGATCTTACGTAGGATTAGAATCGTTTTTGCTTTGTATAATCGCAAAATTGTAAGGTCTTAACATCCGGATCGTGATCTTAACAACTATGCTTTATACTATATTTGAATTAGTTTTTGCTACTGTTTTGAATATAAGTGAAACGGATCAACACTTTTTTTCAAAATATACCCACAAAGTGGAAAATTAGAAAATGGGATAAATAGTAGAATAACACAGTTGCCCTACGGCTAGGCATATTTAGCCCCTTTTTGGAAAATTCATGTATTAGCCCGGGCAACTTTTAAGATTGGGCAACTTCCATCTTAGAGAGACACGTGTCACGTATTGTATTTTAGGAAACTATTTTTTGTTAGGCAACCGTATACAGGGCAACTGATTTTTTGGTCATCACATCTTATACGATATTTACCTATACCCCTCCCCCTCTCTCTCTTTTTAAAAAGCCACGACGACCACCTCCATATCCACCAGGAAAGCCCAAAGGACCACCTCCATATCCACCAGGACTACCACCTCCATACCCACGACCGCCAGGATATCCACGCCACCAACCAGGGAATCCTCCACCGAGTCCACCAAGCCCACCGAGTGCCCCGAGTCCATCAAGTCCACCGAATGGGAATCCAAATGGGTATCCAAGGATTAGTGGTAAGATACAAGCGATTTTCAAATCATTTTCCCCGGTTGACACATCATAGTTCTAATAAGTTGGTTTAGCATTCTAATCTTAATTTTTATTTAACTCATAATGATTCATTTAAAACGCTGTCTCCCAAATTGACATATGTTGGCCAAGTTCTGTATATGTGCAACTTGTCGTTGTTTCTCAGGTTAGGTTCCTTCCTTGGTGTTTTCAGATTCTCGCTCGATAGTTCTTTTGGCCTCATTGACATGTTTTCGGGTACAAGGGAACTTATGATACTGAAATAATCAAGTCTTTCTTTTTTTATTAGGTGCTTGTGGCCGACATCAATATTGGGTATGAAGAAATAGTGAATACTCAGGTTAGACTGAAGATTATTCTGAAATGAGCCAAGATGGAAATGGCCGAATAGGAAGAAAAAATATGTGAAGTCTGGTATAAGGAATTGAAATTCTATGAGCTATTGTATGACGAAGGTCAGGAAGTTGTGAATAAAGGAGGTAATGTTCTTGCTTATGGTCAAAATGTTCAGAAAAGTTCAGTGGAATTTAATGTTTGAAATCAGGAAATTCACTTTTGGGATGAGCAACATGCACTTGCTAGTACTGCTGAATGTATTTGGAAGAGTCCGAGAAGGAAAAAAAGCAAGCAGTCATGTTAACTTCAAGTTCAAGAGAAAACTTTGGAAGTTTGACATGTGGGATGGCATAAAAAGATGAAAATAGGTGGTACTGAATGCATGTATGAGCATAGGAAGTGGAACTTTGACATGTGGAAATGGCCATTTAGGAAAAAAATGGGCTAAAATCATGTAACGAGCTAGTGTTTTGTTGGGATGAAGATATATACATCCAATGGCAATACTATTCAAGAGAAGTGGTCTGCAATCATATTGAATTGAACAAAAGCATAAGAGGTGCTAAAAAGATGGACTTTAGAAGGTTACACGGGTCAAAAAGAAAGTATGATGTGAGTGATGAGGTGAATGACTCATCTTCTATTATGTGTGTAATTCTTTATTGTGTTGTCGATGCTTTGTTAACTGCTGCTATACGTGTGATGCTTATGAACAAGAAGATGATTGAGAATGGTGACAAAATGTTGGTCTATGGTTTTAGTAAGTGGAGTGATGGTAATGGTTTAAAGGCGCTTGAGTTTCCTCAAGGTTGTGGTGTAGGTGTTGATCCAATGGGTCAATTTGAGCTTCATACTTGAGGACAAGTAGCACGTTACCAGTTCAAATAAGCCAAACGCGCCCTTAACCAACAATAACTACTTTTCCCTCCTCCATTTGGCTATAAATACACCATTTCACCTCATTAGTTAAGTAGACTAGATGATATCCTTTCTCTCTATCCTCTGTAATTTAGTTACACTTGTAACAATCACTATCTGTATTCGTTCAATAAAACACTTAACTTCGAGTTCATATTCTTGATTCGTGAATTCCAGTTACTTGTTGTGATTAACTACCAATCTATAAAGGGTTCTAGTTAAGCACGTTTCATGCTTGTGGATACAATAGCTGCTTGGATAATTACCAATGTAGTGCAGGTTCAAGACTTCTGAAGCCATAGGAAAGCCATTTCTTGTTAATGAACTGTTCTTGGAAATATATATATATATATATATATATATATATATATATATATATATATATATATATATATATATATATATATATATATATATATATATCTTCTTTTTTGCCCTTTTTTCATACTCGAGTGTTTCTATTTGTTGTGCTTAATTCCGATGCTGATTCAGTTTAGAGCAATTAGCTATTACAAAATCCGATGGGGAGATAGTAATCGTATGTAGCACGTACTTTACTTTTGTTGTTTGAAGTTGTGACTTGTGAATTGTGATGATCTAGTGTTTAACAAATTGTGATTACTTGCAGATTTACATGTGCAGGCGTTTGCGCTTACATGCTTACTGCATTGTTTTAGAGCACACATAAGCAATACCAAACATTTACTAATTGAAAATTGCTTATCTGTACTTTAAATAAGCATCTTGGCACCATAATCAGATAATCAAAATCAATTTTGTTGCAACTATCCTGAATTGATTCGAATCAAAATCAGTTTTGATATACTCGAACATTAGAACCAATTTCTGCGAATGGTAAACACTATAGGATCACTCTAAAAGTACAATGACAAACAACCTGGATTGATGTAAAAAGTATACGCAATAATGGTGGGCAGCTTGAAATGCGATAAAATTATTTAAAAATTAGATTAGAACAATCAAATAAACAATGGTTACAAGTTCTGCGTTAAAGTACAACATTCGAACTTCTAATGCACTCGTTATAATGCATGGAAATAAACATTATCTAGAATCCACTTGATCACTCTTTTTTCCTTGAATCCTTGAGTTGTCCTCTCTTTCTGATTTTGAGGCAGAAGCCAAGGCGCCAAGTGTCTACAGCAGACTCAGGTAACGAGTACAGCAGACACCAGATGACTGAGTGAGGCCAGTAAGGTGTGCATCGGGGTTCATGACCCAACCATCTTAGCCCTGCCTTTGCATATCCAGTTGGTGATGGTACAAAGAAGAATGATCTCTTGATTGATTCCATTTTAGTTGCTACATATAACGGGACCTGGAACCAATTTCCATGATTAAACTCAGCACATATTGGCACTTCGATAATTTCTAGTGCTTTTTGAGGTGATATAAATGATTTGCTAATGCCAATATAATTAAGGGGGTGTTTGGCATCTAAGCTACTACACCTATTATGGACACGCCTAACTGTAGGTCGCATAAAAAAAATAGAGACCTGAAGGGTGCACCTTATGCCCCTTCTGAAAATACCTGCAACCGACCTTACAAATATAGCATTCATGTAAAGACTGTTGCATAAGTAGCAGAGTTCTGTTGCACAAGTAGCCGAGTCATGCACTAACAAGGATTACTTGCTATTAACTGTATCACTATGTTGTATCTTGGACTTCAAGTTCATTTTAGTATACCAATCAGTATCATCACTCTTCTCATTAAAAGCTTGAACATATGAGCGAAATCTCAATACTGAAAAAAAAAGAGATTCGAATCAGAAAAGGAAAAAAAAGTAAATGAATAGGATAACATTGTGAAACAGAAACTACAAAGCTATTAAAACTACTCTTGAAGCATATAATGATTAGAAACATGACAAGAAATTATCGAGCAAGCACGCAATGAGCATGTATTTATCAAACCATCTCACATGGTTGAAATATTTGATAAAACACTTGAGTAATGGCATTGGCTAAACCATTTCAAAGTGACAATAGCAATCTTAATATATAAATGGCATTTCACCAGTAACTCTTGCATTTGTATTATATATAGCTTATCGGTCATATAGAAAAATCAAGACTTAGTTTATGCATTAATAAGAAAGATCTAAGAAATTACCATTTCTCTATAACCTTTAGCCTTGTAGAATGTAGTTTGTAACCTGTACAACATAAAGAAGAAGATTAACTATCAACTCACTGCAAAAAACTTGGAAAAATAACAATAAGAAACAATCTTTGGAGTGTTTAGAGCTTTATTTTTAAAGTGATTATAGCAATCTTAATATATAGATAACCAGTTGCTGAAAGCTAAAGATATATAGTCTATGTAATTGTTAATTTACTCAATAATTAGTAATTTAGTACTCTTAGCAAATCTTCTTGCCTTATTATCCGAACATGATTGTTTTGACCTTATATAACCAAAAATTAAGAGCCAGACATTAGCTAAGTCAACCACTTGAAACTAATTATCACTACGTTACTTAAAAAGTACATCTAAACACCCATTTTAGCTACAAAAATGAATATAAATAACATTCAAACAATACCTTAAAATAACAAGTTGTGGTAAGAAGGCCCTTCAAGAGTGAATGTACATTGATGTGGGTCCTGTATATTAAGGCAAAATATCAAATTAGTAATGCTTACTACAAAAATGGGCATAAAGCCCTGTTGAAAATGATCAAAGAGCCCGATTTTACATACGGGCTCAAAGGGGAGGGGACTCTATTAGAAATGCATATAGAGCCCGATTTTAAAAATGGGCTCTATTCGTGGTTATAGAGCCTGGGTTTCTACTTAAAAACTTGGCTCTATGTGAATAAAAAATTGTTTATGAGATGGAAGTGCGACGAATATAAGGTAGTACCCAACGACCTGTATCCGTGCAACTCAAGTGACTAAAGGTGGCTGTGTGTGATGCTATTGCTTTCACAAGAACCTCATGTGTGTTGACAGTACTTTGGAATAGATTGTGTCAAGCGTTATATGGTTGCATGAGTTGAACCTGCAAAATGTGACTCAAAACATCATACAATGAACAAACAATAAAAGTATACATTAGTAACTATTAGCAATTTGGTAACCAAAAAATATAACAACATTTTGATTTAATCACCTGTTCCAGCCATATTCATTAGCAAAAGCCTTAGACTAAGATCAAAGGGAAGGTCAAAATGGAACACAGATGTAGGCAGTAGCTGCAAAAAGCAATAAAGTAGACAAACCGTGTTTTATTATCATGAAAATCACAAGTTATCACAGAGTATAATATGTGTCTGTGATCCATTCCAATATGCTAAATATGATTGGAAGAGACCAAAAGCTTACTGAACCGGGTATTTTTCTAACCGGTCTTTTTTTTGGGGTCTCTATGAACTTTTTTGTAGTAGTGTGGCTGAAAACGCTTGTTTGTGAACTGCAGAAGAAGGCATGACTTTCCAACCCCTGTATACCAGACAAGGTTCCTCTCTGATTTTCATCAACAACATTTTCTCCCTCTGTATTTCTTCTTACTACTGATGTTGTCAACAAAAAAAACAATGATTTAAAAAATATATTTACAATTAACATTCTATTTTCTACATGGAATTCACTGTCACTTACGTTCTGGCGCTTCCACATTTTCTGGAACTTGTCTACTGGACAAATGTACTCGGCACAATCGATTAATGATATCTGAATATTCATATCTCACTTGAAAAGGCCAACATATTGATGGATCTTGGGTCTTTTGGGACGCAACATACCTCCTGTGACATTGTTAATACAAATATCACCTAAAAATGTTATTTATATTTTACGATCTTCGCTAAGTTTTGTTAACGACAAAATGTAAACTTTAGTTTCTAAGTAAAACATAATCTTAGTTTTAAAGACTTGCATAAACTAGACTTTTGCTACATTTTACATTTCATAAAACACAACACTTTTTATTTCTTAAAATAGAATTGTCACATCACATTTATGGCAAGTTTTGTCAATATACATTTATGAAAAGAAATGTGTTTGACTTACTAAGTGGTTGCTTGCAAGTTTAGTGTTTGACTTGATATTATGAGATGTGACATTGTTTGGTTTGCAAGGTGTAATGAGATGTGACTTTGTTTGGTTTGCAAGATTTATTGCAAAACCAATTGCAAGCCCGGCGAAACCCTGGGGGTACACGGGCGGAACCCATCTGAGGGTTCCGCCGTATCCGCCAGGCCTGCAGAAGGCTTTGATATAAATACCAAGCCACAAGTTGATTTTTGGCTTATCACTCTACATCATATCTTACACACACACATTCATTCTTTCATCTAACCCTTTAACATTTCATATGTGAAGCTTCTTTTTGTAGCAAAGAGATTCACGAGCTCGTTAAAAGTAACAAGTATTCAACACAACGTTGCAAGACTTGTTAGCTTAGCATTGTGTAGACTTGTGTAGTTTACACTTCATTTGATTGTGTATTTTCAGTAGTGATCGGTTAGTATTTTAGTCCTCAAAATACAAAGTGTATCGGGAGTAGTTGTACCCTTGTAAAAGAACTAACGGGAGTGGTTGTACCGTTGGTAAAAATTCGACATCTAGCTTAGTGTCGGTAAAAGTATAAGCGACGTGTAAGGTTTTCTCCGCCGGTGAAAGGAGCTTGTTGACTAGTGAAAGAAACTCTCGAGTTGGATACTCGGGGCGTGGACGTAGGGCAAGGAAAAAGAGTCCTTGTAGCCGAACCACGATAAATACTCGTGTTGTGGTTTGATCGTTTCTTTCATTTACTTGCTTGTTATATATTGTGTTTGTGTATATATCTTTGATCAAACGGAAAGTTTCAAAGCTAACTAAATAAGTTAAAAAGATTTTAATCGGTAAACTATTCAATCCCCCTTCTAGTTTTCCACAATTGGTATCAGAGCTACGTTACTCAAGCTTTTAAAATATATTGTGTTTTAAAACTTGAAACGATCCATGGATTTTGAAAATTACAAAGAAGGGCAATCTATGCAAAGACCACCACTCTTTGAAGCAAATGGTTTTATATATTGGAAAAACCGTTTTGAAACTTATGTGAAATCTAAAGATATAGATTTATAGTATATAATCATTGATGGTGATAACGTAGTTACTAACATCAAAGGTGATGATCAAAAGAAATTGATTGGTAAAAATAATGAAGCTAAAATGATGCTTTACAACGCTTTGCCTAAGAAAGAATATGAAAGAGTCTTTTTGTGTAAAACCGCCAAAGATATTTGGCAATCTTTAATTGTCACTCATCAAGGAAACTCACAAGTTAAAAATAACAAAATTGATCTTCTTGTTCAACAATATGAACAATTTGTTATTTCCGAAGATGAGATTATTGATAATGCTTTTGCTAGGTTTAACACTATTATTACTTCACTTAAAGCACTTGATGAATCTTTTTGTAGTAAGAACTTTGTCAGGAAAATTCTTAGAGCACTCCATCCGAAGTGGAGAGTAAAAGTGACGGCAATTGAAGAATCCAAAGATCTTTCAAGCATGTCACTTGATGAGCTAATTGGAAACCTCAAAGTTCATGAAATGGTAATGGAAAAAGATTCAGAACTAGTTAGAGGCAAGAAAGAAAAAGTTAAGTCCATTGCCTTGAAAGCTAGAGTCCAATAAAGTGATGATGAAGAATCTACTTCGGATAGTGATGATGAGGAATATGCTATGGCCGTTATAGATTTCAAAAAGTTCTATCATAGAAGAGTTTGTAAGGCAACCTAAAGATGACAAGAAAACTTTCCGAAAAGATCGTGATGATAGGAAAGGAAAGGTTGAAAGAAAATGCTATAGGTGTGGAGACACAAGTCATCTTGTAGGAGAATGTCCAAAACCACCCAAGAGCAAACCTCAACAAGCTTTTGTGGGTGGTGCTTGGAGTGACTATGAAGGAGATGATGATGAGCCAAAGAATGATGATATTGCTCTCATGGCTCACAACTCAAATGAGGTATTCTTCGACTCATCTTACTCCTCTATTGATGATGACACTTTACAAAAAGAATATAACAAACTTTGTGAATTGAGCTTAAAAATCATAAACAAAAATAAATTTTTGAAAACTAAAAAGGAGCTTTAGAAAATGAAGTTTATGAATTAAAAGAAAAAGCTAAGAGATTAGAATAGAGTAAAGGTGTTGACACTTCTTGCAAATCATGTGAAGAACTTAAACTCGAAGTTGAGAAACTTAAAATTACTCAAAATGATCTAATAAAACAAACCACAAAGTTTAAGAAGTTCGATAAGAGCATTTCTTGTGCGGATGAAATTATGAAAATTCAAAAGTCACCCTTTGATAAAACAGGACTAGGATTCATGAAAATAGAAACTTCAAAGGGTCAAACGAAACAAGAAAAGATTGCACAAGAAACTAACAAAATTGCTACAGCAGCCTGCGGATCAGACGGAACCCAATCCAGGGTTCCGCCCGTTGGACCCGAAGGTTCCGCCAAGCCTGCTGCAGCAGTAACTCCATCCACATCGGATCGTTCAAATTTGTTAAAGTTACGTATAAAAATGGAACAAAACCTGTGTTTAAAACTGGAGTAGAACTTAGTAAAAATGAATTTAGAGCTAAGACTACTCAACCAAGACCTAAGACTCCAATTCCCAAACGCCCCTTTCCAAAGAGCAACTTCAACACTCGACCAAACTACCAACATGTTTGGAACCAAAACACTCCTAGACATTACCAAACTCCAAATTACATATCATGGAACCCTTATGCTCTATTTTCATACTTGGAACAAGTTAATGGTATGCTTAACCAAAATGGACCCATGAGAAATTGGGGACCAAATGTTTGAGTGTTTTTCATAAAATAGGTGTGCCTCAAAGTTTGTTTGGAACCGAATGAATGGATTAAAGATAGTGGTTGTTCAAGGCACATGACGGGTAACAAAAGCCTCTTCACTACTTATCACAAATGTGACGGAGGTAATGTTACGTTTGGTAGTAAAGCTAAAAGCAAAATCATCGAAAAAGGTACAATCTCTCATGACTCCTTTTTTATAGATGATGTAGCTCATGTTGATAACTTAGGTTTTAATCTCCTTAGTATTAGTCAACTTTGTCGTAATAAGTATAATGTCCTTTTTAGTGAAAACGGAAGTAAAAAACTTAAAGATGGTATAACCATAGCCAAAGGTGTCCTTAAGAACAACGTATACGTCATGAAGATGGATCCGACATCTAGAGACAAACTTTGTCTTACCTCATTAGATGAATCTTCAACTTTATGGCATAGACGTTTAGGACACGCTAACATGAGACTAATCCAAAACCTCTCCTCCAAAGACTTAGTTCGAAACCTACCTAAGCTGAAATATGACCAACACTTTTGTGATGCTTGCAAAATCGGTAAACAAGTCCATAGTAGCCATAAGGCTAAAAACTTGGTTTCTACATCTAGGTGTCTAGAACTTTTGCATATGGATTTATTTGGTCCATCCGCTATACAAAGTTATGGAGGTAACTTCTAAACTTTGGTCATAGTTGATGATTACTCAATATATACTTGGACAAAATTTTTGAAAAGTAAAAATGAAGCTTTAGATAAATTTGAGATTCTAAGTAAGAAAATTCAAAATCAAGTAGGGTCTAATATTGTGTCTATTAGAACGGATCACGGTCATGAATTTGATAATGAATTTCAATTTGGAAACTTTTGTGATATTAATGGTATAACTCATAACTTTTCGGCTCCACATACTCCTCAATCTAATGGTGTAGTAGAACGTAAAAACCGGACATTGCAAGAGATGAGTAGAACAATGCTTAATGAACAAAACATTCCACAAAAGTTTTGGTGTAATGCCGTTGACACATCAACGTACATTTTAAATCGAGTCTTAATTAGACTATTTTTGAATAAAACTCCTTATGAACTATATAAAGGTAAAAAGCCTACATTCGGATACTTTAAAGTGTTTGGGAGTAAATGTTTCATTCTTAACACCAAGGATTATCTCACCAAATTTGACCCAAAGTCTTATGAAGGTGTATTTCTTGGATATTCACAAAATAGTAAAGCGTACATTGTTTTGAACAAAGAAACCTTAAGAGTCGAGGAATCGGTGAACGTAACATTTGACGAGAGTCCACCTCCCTCTAAGACATCACCTTTGGTAGATGATGACTTAGTTGAAAGCCAAGCAATAGAAAGTCAAGAAATTTTAAGTGATGACAAGGAAGATGAACTATTAAACAAAGAACTTGTCAATGTCAAAAAATCTAAAAGTCATCCATTAGATGGTGTCATTGCACTACTACACAAAAGGTTATAAGCACCCTCAAATAGAGACTTGTTATATAAAACCCTGTTCCTATGATAAAAATCTAGTGGGAATGGAAGGAACTGAGATTTGTTTTCTTGAAAAAACCAGTTTTTATAATACAAAACGCATAAAAACTAGATTTGCTGGTAAAAACCGGTCTTTTTACACAACCAAAGACACTGGTTTTTAGGTAACAACTTGTATCTATGTATTTGTGTTATAAACACTGTTTTTGGAGAAACAACCGGTGTGAGTATTCTCTATTTCGAACTTCCATCCCCATGACTCTTCACCCCGTTCTACACCTAAATTCCGAAAATAATGTGCAAATAGCTATAGGGTATATTTGCATTTGTATGTTATAAGATAGCCTAATCTATAAACATTAAGCAAGAATAATACAACTAGGTACACTTTGGTTTGGTTTTTGGGCTGATAAATACGGTTGCAAATAATAAAAGTAAATAGGTGTATTAAGCCCATAACCAGGGTGAAAAAAATATAGAACAAACCTCACTAAACGTGTGAAAGAAGATCCAAATAAGTAACGGCTGAGTCAAAGGTGAATCCCGAAAGTTTCGATCAATCCTATAAGTTTCGCTGAATTGGTTACAATAACACACACGGCTCACCAGTTCAATACCACAAACCCTAAAAACCTTTTTCAACTAAAGTGCGGCATAACAAGACCAGCTTCTAATAATAGCGGCAAATAAAAACACATAAACTGTGAGTCCGTGTTTACAATCATTCAAGGCTTATAGTTGTGTCGGGTGAAGTTTCAGTTGGTTCGTGTTTAGGTTAAGGCTTGGTTCGTGGTCGGGGCTGTTTTTTCCCTTCGTTTGTGTTTGGTTTAGGTTCGATCAGATTTATATTGTGTCTTAGTGTTCGCATTCGTTTTCAAGTTCGTCACTGCATTCTTGTTCGTTTTGATCAGCCATTGTTTCACTTGGAGGTAAATCACGAACCCAACTTTTATAATTAATCACACATGATTCGTTGGTACTAGATCTTTTGATAATCATTAGTCTTATCCTAAGAACTATATGCCACAAAACCATGCACGACTAAATGCACCATCAACAAACATGGAGAAAGATCTTCAGGTCTTAAATTAGAAGAATTGTATGATTGCAATGTTGATTTATATATAAAATAATAATAATAAATAAGGATTTGGATATGCTTATAGAGTGTTGATATATAGACCTACTAATAGACATAATTCATTCATTTCATGAAAAGTGTTAAACATTAATTCTCTCTCATCATTTTTCACCAATTAATTTTTCAAATAAACTAATCAAATCTTTAGGTCTTAGTTTTAGGCATACAATTTATTTTCCATGCTTATAAACTCAACTAATGTATGTCTTTTAATTACTTACTGAAACAAGTTTAAATAGGAATAAAAATCATGTCTTGAACAAACACTGAAACTACTTATTGCATAATCTTTGCTTAGTATAAAATATTTATCATGGGTTACATTCATATACAGTTTGCATGTACTAATTAGACGGTTTGGAAAATAATATATCTCGGTTTTCAACTTGTGTACAACATCCTTATGATATATTGATCAAATTGAATTTTGTTCAATCTTCTACTGTAAGTAATTCACTATATATTTTAAATATACCAGTTTGTAGACAACTCAAAATTCAAGCTACACTAAGATAACAATGAGCACTTTGCTCGTTATTGATTAGTAGTTGATTATCATGTGTAGTTTTTAATTTTTAATTTTATTTTATTTATTTATTTATTTATTTTTTATGGCTGCAAATGTGTAGATCATTTGACAAGGATATAAGTTTGGACTTTGTTATGCGTCATGGTTGGCTAAGGTACGGATATCCTATCTTTCTCATTTAACATTCTTGATGCATATTGTTTGTTCAATATTTGCTTATTTTATATATTGGTTTGATTCGTTGGTTCTATCGGCTGCATATAATTTGTGCGCATATTCTTTACCTCTTTTACTATTGTGATGATTTATGGTTCTTCTATTTGCGTTGATTATTTGTACGGATCACTTGTCTTTCTTTTACGCATCTTTTGTTCATACGGATATATCTTTCTTTCATGCATTCTTTGTTCGTAACATATTGGTATGGATGTTCTTGACATCTACTTTTATTTACTATTGTTATGATCCATCGATTCTTTCATTTGCATTGATCGATAGTCGTTTACATCTTTTAGATTGCTCATGTTTTTATTTCATTAATTTACGTATAGGTACTTTGGAGTTACGAGCGTCCGTTAGAGAACAAAGAGTTGAACGCCATTATTGGTGCATGGTTTACATTGTGGCGTAATTGATCCTAGACAATTATGGCTAGTCATGTTGAATTCTAGTTTAGTTTTTCTGTATTTATATTTTTTTCATTTATAGTTTGTTGAATTCTAGTGTATAAATTTGAATTTTGTCTAGGAATTATGTTTTGCTGAATTGAGGTAATATCTTAATTTACTTAGTTTATTTTGACATTTTTGGTGTATTTATATCACTTTGTATATATATTTGTTGCATTTCTATTTCTTCATTATGGTGAGTCAAATTGTAGATTATGGAATTTCAAAAAATTGGAAAATTTCAAAAACATTTTTTTAATAAGAGAGATTCAGAAAAGGTTTTGATATAAAAACATATCCGTTTACTCTATATAAAGACAGGTTGGATGTTTCTATAAAGATAGGTTACGGGAGAACTGGTGCCAATGTCCAATAAAAACATGTGTGTATACTCTAATATGGAGACCATTCTTAATAGAAAACCAGTGTTGATGCTTCTAACAGAGACAGGTTGTGCAACCGGTTTCTATATGTTTCGGTCATGGAGATACCCCCCTTCAGAGAGTGGTCTCAAAACCACTCTTCATGGGTTATTTTGACCAGTTTTTGTAAGATTTTTTGTAGTAGTGTTGGCAACATTAACGAAAGAACACTAAGGTCAAAAGTTCAAAATGAAAGCAACTACTTTTATTTCGTGTCAAACATTGAACCTAAAAATATTAATGAAGCCATTAAAGATGAGTCTTGGGTAATTGCAATGCAAGAAGAGTTCAACCAATTTGTTAGGAATGATGTATGGACATTAGTTCCTCAACCAAAGAGTCAAACTATAATTGGAACAAAATGGGTATTTCGTAATAAAATGGATGAAAATGGAATTGTGTCTAGAAACAAAGCTAGGCTAGTTGCACAAGGATATAACCAACAAGAAGGCATTGACTACAATGAAACTTTTGCTCCGGTTGCTAGGCTCGAGTCAATTAGAATCTTACTTGCATATGCATGTGCACATAATTTCAAACTCTTTCAAATGGGCGTCAAAAGTGCATTTCTAAACGGAGTCATAAATGAAGAAGTGTATGTTGTTCAACCACCGGGCTTCATCAATTTTGAAAAACCAAATCATGTTTACAAACTTAAAAAGGCTCTTTACGGACTTAAGCAAGCTCCAAAAGCATGGTATGATCGACTTAAAACCTTCCTAGTTGACCATAAGTATACCATGGGCTTAGTTGATAATACTCTCTTCACTAAGAAGAAAGATTCAAATATTATCATAGTCCAAATCTATGGTGATGACATTATATTCGGATCAACTTGTCAAGAATTATGTGTGGATTTCTCAAAAATCATGCATGACGAGTTTGAAATGAGTATGATGGGAGAACTCAACTTTTTCCTAGGACTCCAAATTAAACTACTAGAAGATGGTATCTTCTTTAACCAATCTAAATATATTAAGGACATGCTTAAGAAATTTGGATTAGAATATTCGAAACCTATCAAAACTCCCATGTCCACGGAAACTAAACTCACCAAGGATAAGGAAAGTGAATTCGTAGATAGCACTAAATATAGAGGTATGATTGGTAGTCTACTTTACCTAACGGCTAGTAGACCCGACATTATGTTTAGTGTTTGTCTATGTGCTCATTTTCAAGAAGGATTTTTAGGTATATTAGGGGCACTACACATTTAGGTTTATGGTATCCCAAAGGAACGGGAATAGACACCATAGTGTATGCCGACTCGGATCATGCCGGTGACTATGTCGATAGAAAAAGTACAAGTGGTATTTGTACTTTTGTTGGACATTGTCTCACCTGATGGTTCTCTAAGAAGCAAACGGCTCTTGCTATCTCAACAACGGAAGCCGAGTACATTTCGGCCGGAAAGGCATGTCAACAAGCTCTTTGGATGAAGCAAGCTCTTGTCGACTACGGAATTCAACTCAACGACATCACAATTCTTTGTGACAACAAAGGTGCCATTGATCTTAGCAAAAACCCGGTTCAACATGCTCGTACCAAACATACTGAAATCCGTCATCATTTCCTTCGTGACAACGTTCAAAAAGGAAATATCTCAATTGAGAAAGTTTCTTCCGAAGACAACATAGCCGACATTCTCATAAAACCCCTTAAACGTGAACCTTTTAACCTTCTTAGGCTAGGCTTAGGACTCATGGAACCTACATTGTAGTTCTGGACTTTAGACAAAAATCAAAACAAATCCATAAGTCTTTTTCTCAGCAGGGTCGGCGTAACCCGCAGACACAACGGACGGAACCCAACGCAGGGGTCCGTCGTGTCCGCCGACCTGCAGAATCAATTTTTTGTTTATATTAAACCAAACACCCATTATCTCATACCACAACTTCCAAACTTTTACTATTCACTTTACCATCCATCCATACCTACGAATTCTTGGTCTTCCTTTCACTAACATTGCTAATTGATGAGGCAAAAAATGAACCACTTTTAGGGGGTCATTTAAGCCCGGAATTGAATTTATTTGATCAAATATTGCCCTAAATCGTTCCTTTTGTGATTTTAGTTACTTTGGGAGTAAAATCTGGAAAAGGAAGCAATTCGGACGTTTTTGGAGCATAAAAGTGAAGAAAACGCCAAAGACTTAATTTTTCATGCTGAGAACAGTGTGTAATGGCGTCAAGAAGGAAATCCTGACGGCGTCAAGAGTAAAATCCATGACGACCCAGAAGAAACCTGAAGGCGTCACAAGAAGAGCGTCAAGAGTTAAAATCATGACGGCCTGCATAAGGTGTACACATGACGGCGTCAGATCCAGATCTAGGCAGTCCGAGGAACTATTTGGCGGCGAGATGACGGCGTCAGACATTTGTTCTTGACGCCGTCACCTTCTAAAATCTATATATAGTTTTCTAATTTTCATTCATTAGAGAGGAACTTGTGTGGAGAAACCCTAGGGCCGAACTTTGTGAACCCTAGCTCGTATTTTACAGTAAATTCAAGGGTTTTCACCCCTTGAATCCTTTCATGTGCTATTAAGATAAGTCTTCTCTTTAATTCAATCAATATGTCTATGTGTTGGTTGTCTATATCTTGTGCTTGTCTTAATTTCAACCTGCTAGGCTAGATCTATCTTGTGTTTGCTTAGATCTAATGAAACCTAGATGTTAATTATGTGTTGATTACTTGTTTATGGTTGTATTGGATGAATGCTTTCAATGTTAGGCTTAAGAAAACTGACAGATCTCCATTTGGTAACATGCTTGAACGTCTTAGGAAACATGAACCGATGTGTACTAGGTTTTTTTGGTTGTATTTAATGCATGAGTAAATTCTAATGATCCCATGTTAGGAGCTTCTTAGCCGGCTCGACATAGGAGTGAAGTAGGCACTCATAGGATTGGGGAAGTAAGTACGCCACCCCATGAATGGTATTAAGGAATACAATCCATCATCCATGCAACTATAACAAGTAATTAACGTGTAAAAGATATCTTGGGAGTAGTGAAATCTAAGTAAACACATTTCTCCCATATATTGCTCACAACCTTAGTTTAATTTAGTTTTATTTTCATTTTTAGTATTTTATTTTGATTGCATCTTTAGTATTGGGTTAGTTGACTAGCAACTAATTCCACCCAAATCCTTCAAACCCGAGATTTTTATTTGCTTTCTAAAAAAAATATAAAAATACAAAAAGAATCATCCCTCATCTCTAGACCTAGTCTTTAGGTTTTCTAATCCTAGCGATACTATTCCTAGCTGAACGATCAATCCCCTGGTACTTATCATTATACTATACTACATCAATGAGGTACACTGCCTGGTGGGGGTTGTAAGCTTCTCAAGATCCCTTGAGAGGTAAAGCCTGGTGCAAACCCCACGCATCAAGTTTTTGGCGCCGCTGCCGGGGAAATAGTTATTGTCTAGGTTAGAATCTCTTTTTATTAGGTCTACTTGCTAGATTCCTTTCTAGTAAGATTTTATTTTTATTTTTCTAGGTTCTCTTTAGTCTATCTTATTTTTTGTGTATTTGTTCGGAACTTTTCACCACCCGACATCATGGACGATGGGAACATCTTTGAACCCGTCATCCCACCACAACAAAACCCACCACTAGAACCTCTTAGGCCCCGAACCTTACGAGAGTATTCCCGACCTAGCCACCAAGGCTATCGAAACACTATTGAGCTCACCGGAGCCAATGTGACCCCTTTGCGATCCGACACCATCCGGTTGGTGCAAAGCGGATATGCATTTCATGGACTTCGTTTCGAAGATCCAAATCAACATCTCAAGGACTTCCTTAAAATCGTAGATTCGATAGACCTAGATGTTGCAACTAGAGAGACAACCCGATTACGCCTATTCCAATTCTCTCTACGTGATCAAGCTAGCCAATGGCTTGAGCGTTTACCCGCGGGATCCATCACCACATGGGATGATCTCACTACTCGTTTCCTTGCTCAATTTTTCCCACCGGGGAGAACTACTAAGCTTAGAAATGACATCTTGATGTTCCAACAACGTCAAAATGAAACTCTCTATGAAGCATGGACTCGTTTCAAGGACTTACTCCAAAAAGTCCCTCATCATGGCATAGATCTTTGGCTCAAAGTCCAAATCTTTTATGACCATATCGATCTCTCCACAAGGCGAGCCATTGACCAATCGGCCGGTGGTAAGCTACGTGATCTAAGTGCGGAACAATCATGGGAACTCATAGATGATCTTGCTCTCTATGACAACGAAAGTTGGAATGATCCCTGTGACTTGAACAAAACGGTCAAGGCAATATCATTGCCTTCAAATAACTCTAGCACTCCCGACCGTAGGATCATGGAACTTGAGGACCAAGTCAAGTCTCTCATGAAATCTTACGAAGCTCAAAAGCCTTCAAGCCAAGTAAGCAGAATCGCTTCTACATGTAAATTGTGTAATGGCCCTCACGAAACTCATAACTGCATGGAGCTTCCAAAACGTGCTTATAATGAATTCACATCGTCACACGTTGGTCGAGGCCTATGAGGCATGGAAGGATAAACCTAATTTCAGAAGGTACCAAATGCGGAGCGTATCCTTCAATGACTCCCCCCACTCAAATGGTCCGAGCATTTTCCATCACAGAGCACTCCTAGGCAAAGTTGTGAAGATGCCTTGCGAAAATTCATTCTATCTCAAGAATTGCAGCTCTCTATGCTCGAGGCTAAATTTAGACAACAGCAGGCCGATATGAATAACAAGATTTGTAATCTGTTAACTGCTATCAAAGAGCACGCTGTTAATAAACCAATTCACGTTGATGAGGTCAAATCTGTTACTATCATGAGTCCGCCAACCTCTCCTGTGAAAATAAAAGGTCCTAGTAAGCTATTCAAACATCTATCACCAAATGTAAAAGAACCTGTCAACCCCCTAGGACCAATCCATTTCGTAAATACCATCACCACGATATCTGCTTCTACACCTAACCTGAACCAACAACAAATTGAAAATATTGGTCATACAGCTAAAGACGAAACCTCAAGGTTGGACCACGAATTGGCCAAAAGCCCTACCAACTCATTCGAGCAGTCCGCCACGCAAGAATCTAGCAGATCGGATGAAGGGAAAGAGAGATTGGAAGTGCGTACGAGAAATCCATCCATCTTGGGTAAATCTGTTGTAGAAGAACCCGAGAGAGAAATGGAGGATGATACTAGTGGGAGTAGTGATAGGACTGAGGAATGCAACTCTAAAGTTTTCAAGATTTCCTGCACTATTAAGAGAAAGCTCTTAACCGATAGTCATATAGATCCTAGCCTCCCCGTCAACATAATCCCCCTTTCCCTATACCACGAAGCCTTCCCAGAACGCATGGTGTGCGAAAGAGTCAATAATGCAAGGGTAATAAAAGATTTATCATTCATGATTGGAGAACTTGTTTACAATACTGACCTCACCGTGGTCGATGACATGGACCCCGTCACCAATCAAACATTAACCAACCTTGTTCTTGGGAAACCATTTATCAATGAATCGGGAGTAATCCTTGATGAGAAGGATGGTAGTGCATTGTTCACCAATGGTGTCAAGGTAATTATTCGTAGGGGTAATGAGGAGGTGTACGAGTACCGTCCTTCCTTTGAGGGGAATCTATATGGATCAAGGGCTATAGGATCAGCGAGGATAAGGAGGCGTGATCCGAATAATCTAAAAATTCCCTGCATGATCGGTCACAAGTACTTCGATAACGTCTACATTAACGTATTCCTGCCTAAGAAATTTATGTCCCTATTCCATTATAACAATATCTGCAGATGGGAAATGATTTACAAAGGAGAGAATGTGGTTGGTAGAGATCATGAAATCCAGGTGTTCGTAGGAAATATGGCATTCACTATGGAATTTATGATTGTGGATAACATCGAAGACTATGTCGACCCGAGGTTATCACAAGTCGTTTTTGGAGCACCCTTTTGTGAAGTCACTAATTTGATAGTTGATGACCGGAACGGAATCATGACCTTCGCTGATGGAATTAGGAGGGTTTCATACCAAACACCGTATAAGAGAAATGATCTCAAGGAAATCGATTGTGACGGGCTTGATAGGCTAAGTTCCCAACTTATTTTGCGTGATGAAGATGTGCGGAGAGGATGTAAGAACACTTCCGATCTATCATGTGGGTTCTTTAAAGATGTTAGTAAACTTGGTTCTAAGTATCGAGAATATGTCTTTGAGTTCGAAGACCCGAAGTACTTACACTATGAAAGCGATACTGGTTTAGAAGACGGCCTAAAGAGTGAAACCAACGATGAGGTCACGTAGTAACCCATGACCTTGAGTCTAGCTACAAGACTCGTAAATAAAGAAAAGCGCTTCTTGGGAGGCAACCCATGATTTTGTGTGATTTTTATTTTTGTTTGTTTGTTATTTGCTTCCGTATGCATGCTTTATTTTTGTTATTGGTAGATCATGTTTCAAAACTAAATAGTGGAAATACTTTACCTTGTTGTTTGGCTTAGTCTTAACTTCACCAAAAGGTATTTTTTGCAAAAGATAAGTGTAAGGGGAAACGCCAAATATGTTTTTAAGAAACAAACCGATCATGATTCTCCACAATATTAAATGAACATGTATATTCGTATTTGTTAGAGTCAAATGCTTGTATCGAGTCATAATGAAGTTTTACAGGATTTTCCAGGAAGTAGGACCAAGTTTTTCCATAAATTTTCCGGAAAATTAACATAAGAATTTCTGCAGGTCACTTCTGACGGCGTCATGAGTTTACTCTTGACGGCGTCACGTGTAAAAAATTTGGAAATTTTACCAGTTTTTTTTTCTAACGAAGTTTTAAAGTTTTTGTCGAATTCTTAGTTTTATAATCTCCAAGAAATCTGCAAACATCATTCCACAAGCATTATATCTTATTTTGTTTTCTAGGATTTCGTAACATATGTAGATTGCCGCCGATTTTATGCGAGGTTGCCTTGTCTGTTTTCTCAGGATTTACAGGTTATGTATGACAAGAAGATGATTTATTTTTCTGGAAGGGAAGCTTTGATTGTTCATTTTCTTGGAGGAAGATTTAACCTGGCCACCTTATTATCCATACCGAGCGAATCAGGGGAGTATTTGATTTCATTCTTTTTACTTATTTCACTTTTACATTCTTTACTTGAACATTGGGGACAATGTTCATCTTAAGTGTAAGGGGAGGGTAAAATGATGATACCTTACAGATACACTTTCGCTTGAGTTTGTTTGTTTGATAGTAGATGTGTAATAAAACTATGAGAAATACTTGTTAGTGTAATTTTAGCGCCAAATTTAAATTTTCTTTACAACATTTAGGAGTGAAACTTTAGCCATAACAAGCGTCTCATGGATAGGAGATTGTATGACTAGCACATAACCGTATCATTCAGAAAAATTTTCCACCTAAATATGTGAGGTTCGCCTTTAGATTTGATAGGAAAAGCATTTACTATTAGTGCTTCTGAGTGTACCGGTAGCATTTAGATTCTAGAACTTGCGTTAGAGATGCATCCCGAGACCGCTAGTGAGACTACATTCGTGTAGTAGGATTTACTTCATGATAAGAGGCATTAGAATCACCCTTGTGCTAAACCCGTATCATAATTACTTGACCATTTAAGTCAAACTACTTGGCTAGTTAAGTCAATTAATTTTTCCCACACCCTTAGCGTTGTACTCATTTTTAGTACACGAAACCCCTAGTACACCCCTCCGAGCATATCTTTTCGTTTCTAACTTTAAGCATTTTACTTAAAGGAAGAATTTATTACACCTCACTTAAATGTACACCCAAATCGCCTTAGCCTTCCGTGTATGCACTCATCTTTAGTGCATTATTGTTATTTGTTAAACCCTAAGTTAACTATCTAATTGATTACATGGTTGCTAAGTCGAGTCAAATCCTTGTATATATTGTTTTGGGACGATTGGGACTCATGGGTAAAGTACTTATTTATGGAGTAATGGGGAAGAACATCATATATTACCCCCGTATGTGCGTTAATCTTTAAAGTACTCCAAGTGTTTTGATTTTCTTAATTCGAGTCATTAGATTAGTTTATTGTAAAGTATGTAAAAATTCAAGTATAAGGGGAATGTTCATCCCCTATGATGTATTATTTTGGATGGTAGGGTAAGAGTGTATGCAAAAAAAAAAAAAAAAAAAAAAAAAAAAAAAAAAAAATCAAGAAAAAGAAAAAAAAAATAGAAAAAGAAAAAGAGACAAAACATACGGACTACCATCCCTTTTTCATTTTATGTTCATTTTATGTTTTTGTTATTTTTGGTTTATTAGTTTAAGTCGAGTCTAGTCTTGGCTTAGCAACGCCATATTGTACATGTAATTAATCAAGATTGTTAACTCGCCACCAGTAAAGACTGCCTATATCCAACAAAACCGTGTATTTCATATCCCTACACCTAACGTTACAACCCTTTAAAAGACATCTTTGATAGTTTATCCTAGGTGCTTACGCCATGTGGTGGAGGTTTGATCCTTTCCCAAGCCTATGGTAATCTATTTTGCTATGACAGGTAGTGAGAGATATCTTCCGTTTCCATATTGTAATTTATACTTTATTACACCCGAGAGATGTGAGTATCTAAACACTATTTGTGAGGTGATAGTATATGACCTCCGTGCTTGTCTTTGGTCTTTAGTGGAACGATTATTTATTGTAATTACTTTTATATTAGTGTTAAATGACCCCTAACTTGTATTTTGACTAGAATAAAAGCGCATTTGCTTGAGGACAAGCAAATCTCAAGTGTAAGGGTATATGATGAGGCGAAAAATAAACCACTTTTAGGGGGTCATTTAAGCCCGGAATTGAATTTATTTGATCAAATATTGCCCTAAATCGTTCCTTTTGTGATTTTAGGTACTTTGGGAGTGAAATCTGGAAAAGGAAGCAATTCGGACGTTTTTGGAGCATAAAAGTAAAGAAAACGACAAAGACTTAATTTTCCATGCTGAGAACAGTGTGTGACGGCGTCAAGAAGGAAATCCTGACGGCGTCAAGAGTAAAATCCATGACGACCCAGAAGAAACCTGAAGGCGTCACAAGAAGAGCGTCAAGAGTTAAAATCATGACGGCCTGCATAAGGTGTACACATGACGGCGTCAGATCCAGATCTAGGCAGTCCGAGGAACTATTTGGCGGTGAGATGACGGCGTCAGACATTTGTTCTTGACGCCGTCACCTTCTAAAATCTATATATAGTTTTCTAATTTTCATTCATTAGAGAGGAACTTGTGTGGAGAAACCCTAGGGCCGAACTTTGTGAACCCTAGCTCGTATTTTACAGTAAATTCAAGGGTTTTCACCCCTTGAATCCTTTCATGTGCTATTAAGATAAGTCTTCTCTTTAATTCAATCAATGTGTCTATGTGTTGGTTGTCTATATCTTGTGCTTCTCTTAATATCAACATGCTAGGCTAGATCTATCTTGTGTTTGCTTAGATCTAATGAAACCTAGATGTTAATTATGTATTGATTACTTGTTTATGGTTGTATTGGATGAATGATTTCAATGTTAGGTGTTGATACAAAAGTTGGGCGTTCCTGATTATTGGTTCTTGCTCTCGTATCAATTCACTTCTTAGTACTTGTAACCTGCGCACTAAAAAAATAAACAACACCTTTAGGCTTATCGTGGGATTGTCTCCCACGATTAGACTCCGGCGTGAGAGTAAGTAATCGATTTAGGGTTCTCGTAAAGAGTTAGGGTTTGTGAATCGTACCTTGAATGATAGTTACGTCATTCCTTATATAGGACGCAGAAACCGAGTAGGTATCTTGCTCCTTACTCTTCGCACTCCTGGTGCTTATCCGGGGTAAGGATATCTATTCCATAGATAGATGATCCTTATCTATACCGTGTATAGTTTGTTTGGGTTGGGCTTACGTGAGCCCGGTCCCATTAGTGATGCGGCCCAAGTGACAATAACCCACTCATAGTGGATTTGGGACTTAGTAATTTATATCATTTGGGCTCGTGGCCCATATGTAGACTATACGTCATCATGTCCCCCCAGTCTAGTATGCGTGGCTCGTAGCCGCGGATGCTAGACTAAAATTAACAGCGGTAAGCGTGGCGGGAGAACATTGAAATGTTGCCGCCCATTGTAAAGTGCAATGCACCTAGTCATAAATATCTCCAAAAGGGTACCTCGAGAATTGGGGGTTGTGTCCCTGTGGCCCTCGTAAATCGGGAAAAAGTGCATGTACCGGTTCAGTTCCAGCCACACGTTTTTGTGAGTGGGATCCACGTGGGGATAATCTAGGGTTTTCTTCCTCCATATATAATAGTTACCGGCCCCTTTTTACAATTACACACAGTAAAACACACACTCACCATTTTCACTTTTCTGAAAGCTATCTTTGTGCAAATAAGCATTTCTGTAGGTGCATTTTTCTAGTGAATAAATGAAAATGGTTGCCCAGTTAGGGAATTTTCTCTCTGCGATGACGGTTGAGGATGTCACTGAGTTTTCATCTGACTATTTTATTCCTCTGGACGTGCGTCCAGAGGCTCTAGACGTTAACGCGTGTATAGCTGATTTCCCTAAAGGGAAAATAGGGCTATACACAAAATTCTTTGAGTACGCGAATTACCGCGTGCCAATTTCTATTTTTCTGAGCGATTTGCTCAACCACTATCGCCTCCACATCTCTCAGCTGCACTGTATAGGTGCGGCTAAGGTGTCAAATTTTGAAATAAACTGCCGTTTACTTGCGATAGAACCGACCATAGCCTTGTTCCGCTACTTTTACCACACGACGTGGTCAAATGGGTGGGTGTCTTTTGTGAAGCGCCGGGGGGCGCTTCAATGTTACACTAAGAAGGTGGACTCCCTAAGAAATTGGAGGGAGTATTTTTTCTGGGTTGATGATGTGGTATTTCCATCGCCCTATGAGTTTTATACTCAGGATACATTGCCAAGGGATGGGCGCCCCGCACCCGGTTCCTTTAGGCTGACTGATGCGCAGACTCTTGATGCCAACCGCCTAGCCATTAACCCTTATCCGGAGGAGTTTTTGGTGCACATGGGGTTGAGTCGCAATTATTTCGGCGCTGCGGATGAGGTGCCCACTTTTCTAAGTGAGGAAGGCCGGGGTGGGTGTTCGTCCCTTCTACTTCAAATTTTGTAAGTATTTATGTATGCGCACCTTTAATAACTAATCCTTTCTTCTTTCTTGTTTTGTTTATGTGCGCAGAGATGGATCTATTCGCCGTTGTGAAACTGGACAAGCCGAAGCAGGTGACGATAGGGGTGCGCCCTCTAAGGGAGGGTGAGCAGCCATTATTGGAGGCGACTGAGGGTCGCTTGACCGTGCTGCCAGAGGCTGTCCCAGAAAACACGCCGCCGCTCCAAGTGACGCCCGTTCAGAGCGTGGCGCCTGATGTGGAAGTGGCACAAGAGGAGGCATGCGCTGAGTCGTCTGACAACATAGAGATCCTAAAGCCTGAGGAGGTACTGAAGGAGGAAGTTACGCAGAATATTAAGCGCAAGGGAGAGGCTGGGAGCAGTGGCACCAGGAAGAGACATCGCCACCTTATTAGGGATGCGGAGTCTTCCGCGGAGGGGACATCTGCTTCTGGTGTGGGGAAGAAGGCTGCTGAGGCTTCTCCGTTTCTGTAAGTGTCTGCGCCTCTATCATGTTTTCTTGTATATAACTTGTCGCAATATTTATGAACTGTCGCCTTTATGTCTTGTAGGGATGATGCCGCGAAGAATGATGGGGTCTTCGTGGATGTGGTTTCCTCTCCACAGAATGAAAACAAGGAGGGGAAGGCCAAGGTTGATGGTGGAGAGGCGCAACACTTGATGGATGAGTTAGCTGCGACTGCTGCGCGCCAGGCTGAGCTGGTGGCTCAGTTGAGGGAGAAGTATGTCGGGGAGAGCAGTACTCTCGCCCAGAAGGATGAGGAGCTAGCGAAGCTCCGTGCCCAGTTGGCGGGTGCGCAGGTGGAGTTGGAGTCCTCGCGGGTGTATACTGAGAAGATCACCCATGAGAAGTTGTCCGCCTTGGCTGAGGTGGAGAAGGCGCGCGGGGAGCTTCATCATTATAAGTGCGACCTGACTTGGGCTGTAGGCTTCTTGGAGGAGAAGAAGGTGGAGCATTTTGCTAACATTGCCAAGTTTAAGGAGGATATGATGAAGATCATCCAGGCGCAGGAGGACAAGCTGCGTGGCCTGAGCATCGAGTATGATGAGGAATTATATCCTCATTTGATGTCGACCATTGCTGAGCGCAGGTATTCGTTTTATACTCTTCTTCTTCATAATAATTTTGTTGCCATGCTTTTTACTAACACAAATTGTCTTTGTTGATGTAGGTGGTTGATTAGCCATGGGCTGCGCCTGACAGCTATGGGTACGCTGGAGTCCCAAGAGGTGTTGGACGCCTTTGGGAAGGTGGTGCACTGTGCGATGGCGCGGGGGAAGTCGCAGGCTATGGAGGAACTCCATGAGGCCAAGTTGCAGAACAAGGATTTGGCCGAGGTCCCTGGGTATAATGGTGCTGCGTATGATGAGCTGATGCAGGCTATGGCAGGGTTGAAGGTCCTCGAGTTGCCGCATATTCGTAGGTTAGAGCACGACCAAGACAACCCCATAGATGTGCTTATGGCGGGGTTGACGTTGGAGCGCCACCTTAGAGAGGATGTAGAGGCGCAATCGGATCACTTTCTGAAGCCTGATGTGTCGCAACTGCAGATTCATGTGTTTGCGCAGCCTCGCGACATCCTTAACCCATTTGCTCTTGAAAGGGAGATTCCCTTGAAAGAGGTTTTGGAGCGTCACGAGCAGAAGGCTGCCCAGAAGAGGGGCATTCAGGGTGTTGATCCCAGTTGAGCTTAAACGATCTTGTATAGAAGTTAACTTGATTAAACACTTAAGCTAATATGCGGAATGTAAAAGCTTAACTTAAGAAGAATTATGATTCTTTTTCAACACTTCAATATTATTAATACGAGCACTCAACAATGCTAGGGTTTTACAACCTTGAAGTGAATAATAATACGTACATAAACTAACCCTAGGATCCTCCTTTTATAGACTAAGGAATCCTACTAGGTTTACAATACCTTTCTCTACACGATAAGAATATTCTAGATAAATATAATATTTACACAATCTATTCTATATTTATCTAAACTGTATACATCCTTATCACATCAGCAGTAGATTCTGTCAGCAGTATTTAACTTCAGCAGCACTTTGACATCAGCAGTAGAATCATTACTACTAGCAGCAGTTTCACTCAGCAGCAGTTTCAGACCCAACAATCCTCCCCTAAACTTATTATTTATTTCTACATAATTAAGTTTCTTCAAAGCACAATTAATCACTAGAAGGATGCTTCCAAACACTTCAACTCTTGAGCATTCAGTTGATCAAATATCTTCTTATACTTTGACAGCAAATTGAATGCTTGATCATCAGAATCATAGTCTTTCTGCAACTTAAGTGATTTGTCACCATTAACCATCTGATTAACAATATTCCAGTATCTTACCACTGGGTAATCCATTTCAGCTAGCATATACAAAGTAATTGGTCCAATATCTAACACATGAACTCCAGAATCTTGAAAGAGTCTCCATTTTCTTACTTTGTATTCTACTATCTCTGTCCATTCAGAATCATCCTTTGAAGGTTCAAACATAAGTTTAAGAGCTCTCCACATAACATTATCAGAAGAAGTTATGATATGATCAATTTTCTCTATCTCATACTTTTTACCATCAAACTTCTCAGCTCCAAACTTTGCCTTGTATAACTTCCACAAGTCTTCAACATCCTCTCTATCAAAGTAGTGTAACATCTGTTGAAATCTAAGAAACCTGTGAGTCTTACCATCAGATCTCTGGACATCATGAAATGCTCCAATGTTAGTATCATATCCTGTAGTTACTTTGATAATAGGATATTTGACTCCTAATGGTTTGGCATCAACTACTTCAGGATCTTCCATCTTGCCAACCATAGTGTAACCCTTCAATTGTTCTTTTTGATGCTCAGAAGGAATGTGATCAAGACCATGTTTAAACTCATCTCCTTCAGGCATAGAACTGCTTCCTTCTCCAATCTTTCTCTTCTTCTTTGCAAATGACTTATGAATAACACCTTTTCTTTTACCACCATGCACAGAAGAAGTAGTATTTGCTGCATCAATATCAAGCTATTTAACAACATCAGCTTCTTGAATATGCTCTGTTTCAGCTACTTTGTCAGGTACCAACTTCTTGTTCATCTGAGCAATTTGTTCCAAATCCTCAGCACATCCCATAGCATAAAATGTATCTGTTCTCCTCTTAGCTTGTTGATACAAGTCAAAAACTTCTTTGTCAGAATAAGCTTTCAACTATACCAATGTCCATCCAGCCATATTCTTTAGATACCTTTCATACTCTTTTCTTTGTTGTTTAACAGTTGGACCTTTAAATATCTTTATCTTTCTTCTAGCAGTAGCATTTTCTTTTCTCTTCTTTGTAGTAAACTCACTGTACCAAGATTGCACATTAAAAGTTGGAACTTCATTTTCTTCAATCTTGATCAGCTTATTGAGTTCAATATCAGCAGCCATTCTGATCTTCTCACTTATCCATTCTTCATACCTCTTTAATCCTTCAGCCTCTTTCTCAGCTAACTGTTGTTCTTCCATATTAATCAACTCTTGTTTTCTAAGTGCAGCAGCTGTATCATGTTCAACTTGTAATGCCTTAGGCCAAGAATCAAAAGGTACATCAGTGAAATCAATCCCCTTATACATAATCCTTTCCTTTTCAACTTACTTGCCCTTGCCTTTATCAGTAGAAGATGAAGAAATAACCTTCTTTTGTTGAGCAGCAGGTTCTTTAATAACAATCCCTTTTTCAGGTTTTCTAGGTGCTGATGATTTGATTGTTGTTGTAGTTTGTTGTGGTAGTGAAGGAGTTGATACTGGTGTAGTCTTCTTGCTCAACAATACCATGGCTTCAGCAGCAGCATTGTCTCCAGACCCAGCAGCAGAGTCTTGTGCTTCAGCAGATCCACTAGCAGCAGAGTTAGTAAGATCCTTAGCAGTAGATTCTTGAGCAGCAGAATCTCGAGCAGCAGAGTCAAGACTTTTGTCTACCAACTTCATCAATGTTTCTCCCATCAACCCTGTTGCCTTCACTAATTGCTCAGGCTCCAAAGTTGTAAGTTGTTCTACCACCTTTTCGTGTGTAGCAATCATCTCTTCCATAACAACCTCATTCCCTGATTTATCAGCAACCACAAAATCTCCAGCATCCTGAGGACTTTCAGTATCCTGAGGATTTTCAGCATCCATATCACCAATCACTGGAACCTCCCCTGAAACCATTCCATCATTCAAACCCAGAGCACTATCAGCCTTTTCCAAATTTGCCTCCCCTGAACACATTGCCTCTTCATTCCTCCCCTGTTTGGAAGCATCCTCTTCCAAGTGAGTAGAAGCATCAGGAGAACTAACAACCTGAGAAGTGCCAACTTTCTTCAATCTTTTCAAAGAGGTTGAAGATCTTGATTTCTGAAAGTTCTTAATCTGTTTTTGCAATGTAATAATAGTCTTGTCCTGATCAGCAACAACAGATGAAAGATTAAGAACTTTGTCCTCCAGTGTAGTACATTTCACCCCCAAGTTGGCACAAGTAACCGTCAATTCCTGAATAAGTTGCATAATAGTCTCATCACTTTGACCTGTATTACCTGGTCCGAGGGGTGAATCATGGACATTGTCATCATGTACAAGATTTTCCGTCAAGACATTGGTCACTGGCCTGTCCTCATCACTTCGACCTGTGTAACCTGGTCCGAGAGGTGAATCTTGGGACATAAACTCAGTATCAAACCTAGTTTGATCAGCTGAGCCCCTGTATTTACCATTTGGCTAGGGTTACGATCCTGAGAATTTGATTCAGAAGAATCATCATCTCTAGATGTTGCCTTGGTTTGGGTCTTAATGATGTTATCACTATCCTGCTCTGCTGCTAAGCTAGAAGCAGTAGTGACAGCCCTTGCCAACATGTCCTCGTCATCACCTAGGACAGCCTCATCTGGTACAGCCATACTAACACTATCCTGAGGAAGATCAGTGTTCTTTTTAGTATTCCTATGGGTATAGAGTATTTTAGGTTGTGTAGCAGATGCACTAAAATTGGGTGTGTGATGGGAGTCAGTGGGATTTCCTGATCCGTCACCCTTATTATTTTGCACAATTTGCACCATGAAAGGTGTAAGATTTGTATGTTTGCCTGAAAAACCTTTTCCATGTTTAACCAAGAAAGTAAAAGTTTTAGAATCCAATTTTGGAGCATCATAAGTAGCAACATGGCCTCTAAACTTTGTAAGTTGTTTTTGAACAAAGAGTTGTATAAATCTTGGATAAAGCAAATATGAACCAGACTCTTTGATACTTTGAAACATCCCTTCCAAAATCATTTTTGAAAAATTGAATGGTTTACCTTTGCTTAGGCATACCATTGCAGAAGCAATAGTAGTACTAAACTCATGCCATCCAGAAGTTTTAGGACTCAAACAATGAAGAAGAAGATGTATCAAAAACTTGTATTGAGGACAGAGGAGAGATTTTTGAAATTTTAAATTTGTATGATTCCCCTCATATCCCAATTCTTTTAACCCAGCAAAAATAGCAGAATTGGCCAGGCAAGTGGTCTCTGTTTCATCATCTAAGAAAAGGGTTTCTCTTATTAATGATTCAGATACACGAACCTTTTGCCCATCTACTAAGGCACTAACATGTTTTTCCCCATTCATAGTTTTGAATTTAGCGGTAAGCCAAAACTGTTTGATGTGGGAAGCAAATATAGTAGGATTCACAGTGAGTGCATACCTAAGAGAAGTAGCATTCAGAAATTTTACCATGTCTGTGAATTCTTCATTAACTGATTCAACATCCAAAACGACCACACTGTTGTGTTGCTTTGCCCAGGTACGAAAGCAATCCATGAGTTAGGGTTTAGGGAAATTGGGGATAATTGATTTTGAGAGAAATAGAGTGTTAGGGTTTGTGATAACTTCAATTTGAAAGATGAGAAAACCAATTAGAAAGAGCAATTAGATTTTAAACTAATTGAAGAAGTTACACATACCACCCTCACACTTTCAACCGTAGCAGCACAATAACACTAGCAGCAGAGTTATATAACTAGGAGCAGAGTGAAATATCCAGCAGCAGAGTTGACAAAATAAGCTTGGTCAAAAAGTCAAGAATCCTCAGCATTCAATGCGATGATATTCCGTAATCCCTATAAAACGGACTAAATCTTTTCCCTAATTTATCACAATCAAACCCTAATCACAATCAAAACGCCAATCAACCAAATCAAAGCTTCAATTAACCCAAATCAAATCAATCAATCATGAAATCAACACCCGAAATCATCAATCTCTCTTCCGATTCATCATCAGAAGATGAAACCCCCTTTGAAACTTATGTGCCTCCCTTTCGTCCTCCTCATAATGGTTGTAGAACCAAGGAGCAAGCGAAGAAGAGAAAGCATGATCTCCCTGTCTTTAAAGATATCCTCAGTTTGAAACAAACCCCAAGCACATCTAGGGGTAAAGCTGTAATGTCCCCAAAATCTCCATCGTCTTCAGAGTCATCAGAAGACACAGCTTGGATCCCTGTCAGGCAACCATCTCCAAGGGAGCTTGTTTCCCCTTTCATCTATACTTCATCAGATGAGGATGAGCCTCCAAATGAACCACCTTCTACTCCGGAGAGACCTCAGTCATCAAGGCCACGACCAAAGAAGTCCACCAAGACAAAGAAGACAAGGAAGACAAACTCTCCTCTTCCTAAGGAAAGAAAAATTTTTCTTGGCCTTCCATGCCCTAGGAAGTAGTACTTGTAGGCTTTAATTTCATCTTAGATTGTTGCACTCTTTTGTGGTTTCAGAAGTAGTTTTTGTAATTGCTCTTTTGATGTATAAACTTCTGAACTTGATGAATGATGAATGACAGATGTTCTTCTTTTGTTGTCATAATATTGTAATTGCAAATCATCATTTAGACTTATTCCTTCACAATATTAGACCAAACACCACAAAACAAACAAACATATGCACTAGCAGTAGAGTTAGAATTAGCAGCATAGTACATTCAATCACAAACATAAGCAGCAGAGTAACAAGCAGCACAATTCCATTACAAACTTGTACAAAACAAAGAGATAAGTTTTTCAAAGATTTATCATACCAATGTTTGCAATTAAAAATTGAAACCTTCCCACATCAAAGTGTTTAGTGAGAAGATCAGCAACATTGTTATCAGTATGAACTTTAACAATTTGAATCAACTTCTTTTCATAGCAATCCCTGATAAAGTGATGTCTTATCTCAATATGTTTTGTTTTAGAATGAAAAACAGGGTTTTTAATTATGCAAAGTGTGCTGTTGTTATCAATATGAATTTTGGTATTCATGAAATTGTACCCATAATCCAATAATTGATTCTGCATCCATAGAACTTGTCCACAACAACTTGAAGCAGCCACATACTCAGCTTCAGTTGTAGAATTTGCCACCACTGTTTGCTTTTTGCATTGCCATGACACCAATCTGCTTCCTAGAAATTGACAACCCCTGTTGTAGACTTTCTATCCAAAGAAGCTCCAGCATAGTCACTATCTGAATAGGAGACCAAATCAAATGGTGAATCCTTAGGATACCAAAGGCCCAATTTAGGTTGATGCCTCAAATATCTAAAAATTCTCTTCACTGCATTGAGATGTGATTCCTTGGGACACACTTGAAATCTTGCACAGGCACACACATCAAACATGATATCAGGCCTTGATGTTGTAAGATACATCAATGAGCCAATCATAGACCTGTACAAGTGTATATCCACTTCCTTTCCATATTCATCCTTCAGCAATGGTTTATTAGTGTCCATGGTATTCTTGGCAGGTTTAGCATCTTCAAAACCAAATTTCTTTAAAATATCATTGACATACTTATCCTGACTGATAAATATACCATTTTCTTTCTGTGTAACTTGCAGACCTAAGAAGAAGGTGAGTTCTCCCATTGAACTCATAGCAAACTGGTCCTTCATTAGCTTCTCAAAACTAACACACATAGCTTTGTTAGTAGACCCAAAGATGATATCATCAACATAGACTTTGTTGATATAAATAATGTTTGTGAATGTTATTAATATTTCTCAATAAACCTATGTTTTGATAATCACAAAGCTTAAATCAAATTAAGTCAAGAATAAGACATAAACAAGTATTTGGTGACAAATATTTACTTTTACATCTTATATCACTTAAGATATGCATAAACTTAGTAACTTATGCATTACATGATCAAAGGAAATTTTATATTAATACATAACATTATATAAAATGATTTTAACATTTTATATATATTTGTAAATCATTTTTGGTAAAGCTTTATTAAACCACAAAAATATGATTTCAAATTTCCAACCAAAAAGGGAAAATTTTATCCAGAGAATCTTTTCAAACGTTCAGGAGGGCGGCCCCCTTAATTTTACTAGGCGGCCCCCTTAATCATTAAGGGGACCGGCCTACAATTAAGGGGACCGGAAACGCTCCCGAACAGTAAAATCTAGCCCTTTAAATACTGGATTATTTTGCACATTTTCCTTACCTTTTTACACTATAAACTTTCTGATCCAATCCTCTTCTCTAGATCTAAAATCCTTTGATCATATATTTCATAAGTCTTTGTTTCCAAGTGATCCAAAGCTTCATCCATTCAAGTGCAAGAAGAAGAACACTTCTCTACATCCATCTTATTGTAGTGGTGTTGTGTATTGCTAGTTTCATATAGTACTAGTGATAGCTAATTGTTAAGGTGTTGTGAATATTTGTTGATTGTATAATCTTGGTGTGTTGTAAACTAGTTTAGTAGTAGTGACTTAGTTGTGCATAGAAGAAGGTGTGAAGATTGATAAGGTGTGAAGACGGTGTGAAGTCTTGAAGAAGGTGTGAAGGTGTGATTAAGGTGTGAAGATCACGTGGTGTGATATTTGGTGTGAGATTGGTTCTAGCTACGATTAGAACTCGACATTTAGCTTAGTGTCATTAACTTGTGTAAGCCAAGGTGTGTAAGGTTTCTCCACCATAAGGAGTTTGTTGACATAGTGAAGAAAACTCTCGAGTGTGGTACTCGGGGAGTGGAGTAGGGCAAGGAAGGTGTCCTTGTAGCTGAACCACTATAAATTCGCGTGTTGTGGTTTGATCTTTCTAACTCTATCTTTTCTTCATTATATTTCAATACTTTCAATATTAGTTTTGAATTGCTTATATTAGTTGTTGGGAATTATTCTATCAGTTACCACGGCTAGTGAAGAAGTTACAACTGCAAGAAGATTGTACTTGCAGTGGAAACTCATTACCACTGCAAGAACAAATATTACCACTGCTCACTTGTTAGCTGTTAGAGAAACGCGTATTGATAAACATAGAAAAGATTTTGTGTATATCTTATTCTATTAGTATTATACTTATCTTGTACAAGAGGACTCCTTGTTCTATAAAAGGAGATCCTAGATGATAACTTATATATACGTTTTTCTTAGAGCTTCAAGGTGTAACCCTAGTGATATCTCAGATCACTCGTATTATTATTATTAATAATATTGGAGCTAGTTGTTTTGTTATATTCATTGTTCACACATTAATCTGTTTCACTTACAATTAATCTTCTAAGTATCATTAAGTAGATTCCGCATACTTAGTGATATCACTCAAAGTATCATTATCAACACAAGTTCAAGGTGTACACGATCCAACAAGTGGTATCAGAGCAAGGCTTTGATATTTTGATTTAGAAGATCCTATGGCAGATTCAAAAGAAACAATGGAGACAGAAACAAGCCAATCAAACATTGCTGCAAAGCTTCCCAAGCTTAAAATTAATGACTTTGAGATGTGGAGGCTTATGATTGAACAATTCTTTATGGTTCAAGACTACACATTATGGGAGATCATAACGTGTGGAAATTCATTCAAACCTGGTACAACTGTTGAGACAGTTGGTGGCAAGCCAGTAACAAAAGTAAATGCTGGTCCAGTTACAAATGATGAAAGAAACCAACTTAAGAATGATTTGAAGGCTAGAGGTTTGCTATTGGTGGCTCTACCCAGAGAACAAGTCCAGGCTTTTACCAAATACAAGGATGCAAAGACCCTCTTTGATGAGATATGTGAAGTATTTGGTGGTAATGACTATACCAAGAAAACTCAAAAGACTTTACTGAAGCAGACCTATGAGAATTTTGGCTCATCAAGCAATGAATCTCTTGATAGCATATTCACAAGGCTACAAAAGATTGTAACTCAGCTGACTGCTTTTGGAATAGAGGTAGAAAAGGAAGACCTCAATCTTAAATTTTTAAGAAGTTTACCTGCTGAGTTTGATACAAATGTTGCTGTATGGGAGGACAAGTCAGATCTTGAGACAATGAAGCTTAATGATGTGTACAATAACTTCAAAGTTATTGAACAAAGACTTAAGAAAGCTGGCAAGTTAAAGACAAGTTCTGCAGGAGTTGCACTCATATCATCATCAGGTAATGACAGTTCTGATGATGAAAGTGACAGTGATGATGACAGTGGTAACATGATTGTTTCCACTGGTAATGGAAATGTTTCCACTAGGAGCTCAAAGAAGCAGATTGCAGGACTAAGTGATGCTACTTTCTATGCCTTTATATCCAGCCATGTGGGTGGTTCAATCCTCAATCATGAGGACTTGGATCAAATTGATGAAGATGATATGGAGGAGATGGACATCAAATGGCAGGTAGCATTGCTCAGCTTAAGATCAAAGAAGTTCTGGAAGAAGACAGGGAGAAAGATTCATATAAGTGGAGATGAGACTGTAGGTTTTGATAAAAAGAAGGTGGAGTGCTATAACTGTCACAAGAAGGGGCACTTTGCAAGAGAATGCAGAAAACCAAGGAAATCTGACAATAAGTCAACTTGGTACAAGAAGGAAAAGGCCAAAGAACCTACAACAGAAGAGCCAAAGGTGCTATTGGCTATTGATGGAGTAAGCTTTGATTGGAGCTTTATGGGTCAGAATGGAGAAGATGATACAGAATCTGCAATGCTAGCCACTGAGCATGCACTCATGGCTTTCTCTGACTCTGAGGTATATACTGATAATGCTTGTTCTAAAAACTGTAAGGCTGCTAAAGAGTTAGAGGTTTCTAAAACACAATATGATGAACTGATGCTAGATTTACATCATACTAATTATAATTTAGCAAATCATAAAAGAGGTCTAGGTGTTTTAGAAAAGCAGATAGAGCATTATAGGGCTAATGAATCTAAGTTCAGAGATGATATTGCTGTTTTAAAAAGAGACTTAGATTTTTATCTTGAAGTAAATAAAGCTCTTAGGGAAGAGATTGAGAAAGTTAAAAAAGCTAGTGAGAATATTGAGATTACTAAGAAAACTCTAGACCATCAATCCAAGAGCATTGACAAAATTTGGGAAGCCCAAATTGTGAGCAAAGCTAAATCAGGTCTTGGATACAATACTGTTCCACCACCTCTAAGAGGTGTTCCAGCACCTCCTGGTATTGATCTTGCTCACACAGGCTTAGAAGAGTTTCAGGATCCACCCATGACCTATGGACCAAAATTTGTTAAACCAGTTGAAATTGAAAAGGTTCAGGTTGAGGTTGAGACTTTTGATAGTGCTAGTGACTCATCTCTTAAAGATGAATGTTTGAATGTTGAGTCTAAAACTAGTGTTACTGAAAATGTTAAAGTTGAGGAGTGTAAAAGCATTCCTGAAGAAGTTAAAGAGAAGCCTAGAACACAGTCAAATTTCACTAGGTCTACTACTAGGTATGCTGAAATGTACAGGGATAGGCCTAAATCTCCTAGAGGTAACATGAGAAGTTGGAATCATGTTAAAACTAGACAGTTTGGTAGTGACTTTGTGTTTTACAATAAGGCTTGTCACATATGTGGTAGCTTTGACCATTTAGCTAAAGACTGTACCTACCACATGGGAAGAAGGGAAGTTTTTACAAGGGTGAATGGATCAAATTCTAATAAAATGACTCACCCAAATCCCCTAAGCAAAATGGTTCCCAGGTCTGTTATGCTTAACACTGGCATTAAACATGTTTCCACTGCTAGACCAGCAGTTACCACTGCCAGAAGTAATAACAGAGTTTATCCTAAGTCCCCTGTTACTTCTTTTGTTAAATCTTACCAAACAGGGAAAAAGACTTGTTTTGAAAGGAATGATCACAAGAACCAAATGTGGAGACCAAAATTTTCTAATCTAGCAGTTTCCACTGCTAGGCATGCAGTTACCACTGCAAGACCAATTGTTTCCACTGATGTTCAAAAGAAAAGGGTAAAATTGGGAAAAGCTGTTAAGGCCTCAGCTCGTTGGGAATGGAAACCAAAAGGAACAACAAACAATCCCAATGGTGTATCAATGACCTTTGATAGATATAATTATATTGATACACGAGGCAGATCCAAGTCATTTGTGGCTTGGGTCCCCAAAAGGTACTAATTCCTTTATATTGTGTGCAGGGACATTCAAAGACAAAAGAAGATCAAGGTTATTCAGATAGTGGATGTTCCAGGCATATGACTGGCAACAAGGCTTATCTTTCTAATTTCAAATCACTTGATGGGCAAGCTGTCAGTTTTGGAGGAGGAATTGGTGGAAAAGTTTCAGGCAAAGGTACTATCAAGGCTGGAAACTTGGACTTTGAGAATGTATACTATGTACCAGAACCCAAGTACAACCTCTTCAGTGTGTCACAAATGTGTGACAAGAAACACAGAGTTCTATTCTCAGAAGATGAATGCTTTATCTTATCTAAGGATTATAAGCTACCTGTAGAAAAGGACATTTTGCTTAAAATTCCTAGAAAAGGTAATCTATATAGCATAGACATGAAGAAGATAGTAGCTAAGGATGATGTTACTTGTTTACTTGCAAAAGCCACTCTGGATGAATCTATGCTTTGGCACAGAAGACTTGGTCATGTTAATTTCAAGACTATCAATAAGATTGTAAAAGATGGTCTGGTCATAGGATTACCTCAGAAGAGATTTGAAAATGATCAAACATGTGTTGCTTGTCTTAAAGGAAAGCAACACAAAGCTTCATGCAAGTCCAAGACAGTTAATACTATTGATCATCCACTCTACATGCTACATATGGACTTGTTTGGTCCTACTTCTGTTAGCAGCATCAATTTGAAGAAGTATTGCCTTGTTGTGACTGATGATTTTAGCAGATTTACGTGGGTTTTCTTCTTAAATACCAAGGATGAAACCACTGACATACTCAAGACTTTCATCACTGAAGTTGAAAATCAGACTGAAAAGAAGATAAAGATCATCAGATGTGACAATGGGACAGAGTTCAAGAATAGAGTAATGGATGACTTCTGCAGAGACAAAGGTATTAAAAGGGAATTTAGTGTTGCTAGAACACCTCAGCAAAATGGTGTTGCTGAAAGAAGAAATAGAACACTAATTGAGGCTGCAAGAACTATGATTGCTGATTCAAAGTTACCAGTGACATTTTGGGCTGAAGCAGTTAACACTGCTTGCTATATTCAAAATAGAGTATTAGTGGTCAAGTCAAAGAACAAGACACCGTATGAGCTTTTCAGAGGAAGACCCCCACTTTTGGATTTCTTGAAGCCATTTGGATGTCATGTCACAATTCTGAATACCATTGATCATTTGGGAAAGTTTGAAGAAAAGGCAGATGAAGGTTTCTTTGTTGGTTATTCCATGGTCAGTAAGGCTTTTAGAGTCTACAACTTAAGAACAAGAAAGATAGAAGAGAATTTGCATGTTCAATTTCTTGAAAATAAAGCTAATATAGCAGGTTCAGGACCTGAATGGCTATTTGATCTTGAGACTTTATCAAATACCATGAATTATGTTCCTATTGCTTCAGATTCAAGTGATGTTGATCTTGAAGATTCAGAAGAGTTTATTGATGATGATGAATCTTGTCAAGATGATGAGGATGACAAAGATCAATTTGTTATGCCAATTTGGGACTTTGAAGCTAATGCAGACTTACAACCTTCACAACCTTCAAAGAATACTAGTCAGGAAGATGAATTTGTGAATTTTGATGTTCTGCATGATGATATTCCTGAAGACAGTGGTAATCCTACTACCACTGCAACACATGATGTTTCCACTGAAGGTCCAGTTGTAGAAAATATAGCTCAGGAGACACAAATTGATGATGTTGAAATCACAAATATGCCATCATCATATGATATTCCTAACACATCACAGTCTACAATTCATAAAGCTCATCCAATTAAGAATGTTATTGGTGAAATTAATTCAGGTGTGAAAACAAGAAGGCAAACAAGGATGACAGATGTTCATGGGTTCATAAGTGAAGTCTATGAGTCCAAGAATCATATTACCAAGAATGAATGTTTATTCTTCTGCTTTCTATCACAAATGGAGCCTAAAAATGTTTCTATGGCTTTAGGAGAATCAAGCTGGGTTGAAGCTATGCAGGAAGAGCTATTGCAGTTTAAGCTTCAAAAGGTTTGGGTTCTTTGTGACTTACCTGATGGTATGAAAGTGATTGGTACTAAATGGGTGTTCAGAAATAAGAAAGATGAAAGAGGCATTGTCATCAGAAACAAAGCTAGATTAGTTGCTCAAGGATACACTCAAGAGGAGGGTATTGATTATGAAGAAGTTTTTGCTCCTGTTGCAAGGCTTGAGGCTATTAGACTATTTCTAGCTTATGCATCATTTATGGGCTTTACTGTCTATCAAATGGATGTTAAGAGTGCCTTTCTTTATGGTACTATTGATGAGGAGGTATATGTTGCTCAACCTCCAGGCTTTGAAGATCCACATCACCCCAACAAAGTTTATAAAGTAGTCAAGGCTCTTTATGGTCTACATCAGGCTCCAAGGAAGTGGTATGAAACCTTAGCTACTTATTTAATGAATAATGGGTTTCATAGGGGCAAGATAGATCAAACTTTGTTTATCAAGAAAGATAAGGGTGATATACTACTTGTTCAAGTATATGTTGATGATATTATCTTTGGATCAACTAAACCAGAGATGTGTAAAGAGTTTGAGAAGCTGATGAAAGATGAATTTCAAATGAGTTCTATGGGGGAACTCACATTCTTTTTGGGGCTGCAAGTTCAACAGAGTAAAGAAGGAATTTTTATTAGTCAAGACAAGTATGTGGCTGAGATTATTAAGAAGTTCAAGTTCACTGATGCAAAATCTTCCAATACCCCTGCTGACAAGACCACTCACTTATTATTGAAGAATGCTAGTGGTGTAAATGTGGATGTGCATACTTACAGGTCAATGATTGGCTCTTTGATGTATCTTACTTCTTCAAGGCCAGACATTATGTTTGCTGTGTGTGCCTGTGCAAGATTTCAAGTGACTCCAAAGACATCTCATATGACTGCAGTGGAAAAGATTTTTCGATACTTGAAGACATATCCTAGTCTGGGATTATGGTATCCAAGGGAATCTCCTATGGAGTTGATTACCTACTCAGATAGTGACTATGCTGGTGCAAGCTTGGATAGAAGGTCAACCACAGGAGGATGTCAATTTCTTGGATGTAGATTGGTGTCATGGCAGTGCAAGAAACAGACAATGGTTGCTACTTCAACTACTGAAGCAGAATATGTTGCAGCTGCTAGTTGTTGTGCTCAGATCCTTTGGCTTCAGAATCAACTCTTGGATTATGGGTACAATTTCATGAACACCATCATCTATATAGACAATAGTAGTACAATTTGCATTATTAAGAATCCTGTGCAACACACTAAAACTAAACATATTGAAATTAGACATCACTTTATTAGAGATTGTTTTGAGAAAAAGCTCATTAATGTTGTCAAAATTCATACTGATGACAATTATGCTGATTTATTAACAAAAGGGCTTGATGTGGGTAGGTTTCAGTACTTGGTAACAGGTATTGGAATGCTTAATCCATAACTTCTTGATGTCTAATACTTTTTAGTGTAGCAGGATGGATTTTAATGTACTATTATTGTTTGTATATGTATGAATGGCTTTTCACTAACAATTCAGCTCAGTGGAACCTATGCATCACACAGTGGAAAGATTTGCTCTCACAGTGATAACAAGGAAATAGAGAAGATCATTTATTTATTGCTTCACAAAGGTTGCAGAGTACATTCTTTTCAAAGACTACTTCAAAACACATGACCATAACATACAACCTAACAACCTAAGATCTTCAGACACTACATAGGCTTCTTTCCTTTGCCCTCATATGTATGCTTGCTCTTAGCTGGCTTGTTCCTCTTCTCATCAAAGGATAGTTGCTTCCTTGGACATGCAAGACCAAGCACTTGTGGTGGAGGTTTCAGATCTTTTGCAGACTTTGATGACTCTGGCCACTTCATGTTGCTTATGGCAGTTTTCAGGGCAGTTGTAAGTGCTTTTGGCAGTTCCTCAGACAGGTTGAAGGTTGGATCATCTTTCTCTAAATCAACATCAACAGATGGAGCTGATACAGTTGTTGGTGGAAAGTATCCACTCCATCCAGTAGAATGCTCCTCAGAATCTGAGTAGTAGCTGATTGCTTCATCTGAAGAATCATCCGAGGAGATATTGATAAGTGGAAACCAACTCATGATAATGTATGGGATTATGTTTCTTGAGGGATGTTGTTGATGAAAGATAAAGGTTTTTGATCCCTATTTATATGCAAAGTCAAGGTTTATGGCTAATTAATGAAGATTATTTACTTCCATCCGTTTTGGTAGGTTGAAGAAGTTATTATGGAAGATATCTAGTTGCCTTTGGAGCAATTAATGTATAAATAGTAACTTGGGTTTACTATTTTTGGTTAAGATTGGATGGTTACTTTGAATGGAGTTATAAGATGTGTATCTTAAGACACATAACAAATGGTTATTGATTCACCATGTCTAATCCACATAAGAATCAACTAGTCCTGAGCAAACGGCTACAGGTAAAGACACATCAAATCCGTTCATGGTTGATAGTTTACCAAAAACTAGGTTATCAACTCACCATACATCTTTGTGATCAAGAGTTGGCTAGTCCATAGCAAACGGCTCATGGTAAAGACATATCAAATCCGTTGATAGCTGATAGTTTGCTAAAAACTATAATTAGAGCATACAATTTTACATGTTTTACTTCTCATTGCTCTTTGAAAAAAAAAAAAAAAAAAAAAAAAAACTCTTTTGATTTTTACCACTGCAGGTTCACAGTTACCACTGACAGTGTAAACTTTTTCTTTGGCAACACTTCATGTGTCTGATTCTCACGAATTAGATATAGGTTGTGCAGTTTCTATGCCTTATGATGCATCTCTTTCAGAAGGTAATACATCTGGAAGTGCTGAAGGTAGTATGTTACCAAAAGGAATTGATGGAACTGTGTACCCCATTCTCTTAACAGATGGATACTTATTGATGGAAGGACTTCTGAATTTTGTCTGATTATGCTGCTTATTGATGGAGATTCTTCCAATCAGGGGAGGATACAAAATTTTGATAATAATGATCAGATTCAGGGGAGGTTTGTCTTCAGCATGGTTTGCTCTCAGCATGACAAAGTTAAGAGTGAATGCAGATAATGAGAAGGTTAGAGCTTTGATTCAGAAGATTAAAGATCAAAGTGTAAGAGCTGATAAAGGATTAAGAAAAACAAGATAAGTGTTTGGAAGAATTCCCATATCCTCAGGTTTATTGTATACTTGAAGAAACTTATTGATTCACACATAAATCATAAGTTTAGGGGAGGATTGTTGGGAATTATTCTATCAGTTACCACGGCTAGTGAAGAAGTTACAACTGCAAGAAGATTGTACTTGCAGTGGAAACTCATTACCACTGCAAGAACAAATATTACCACTGCTCACTTGTTAGCTGTTAGAGAAACGCGTATTGATAAACATAGAAAAGATTTTGTGTATATCTTATTCTATTAGTATTATACTTATCTTGTACAAGAGGACTCCTTGTTCTATAAAAGGAGATCCTAGATGATAACTTATATATACGTTTTTCTTAGAGCTTCAAGGTGTAACCCTAGTGATATCTCAGATCACTCGTATTATTATTATTAATAATATTGGAGCTAGTTGTTTTGTTATATTCATTGTTCACACATTAATCTGTTTCACTTACAATTAATCTTCTAAGTATCATTAAGTAGATTCCGCATACTTAGTGATATCACTCAAAGTATCATTATCAACACAAGTTCAAGGTGTACACGATCCAACATTGGTTGTTGCTTGAATTCACTTAAGATCGAATCGAAAGTTTTTATAACCAACAAAATATTTTGGAAATAAATTTAAAAGGACATAAAACTATTCAACCCCCCCCCCCCTTCTAGTTTTCCACAATTGGTATCAGAGCCAGGTCGAGCAAGATCTTTAAAATATATTGTATTTTAAAACTTGTAACGATCTATGGAATCTGAAAAATATTTAGAAGGGCAATCTATGCAAAGACCACCACTATTTGAAAGTGATGGATTTTTATATTGGAAAAATCGATTCGAAACTTATGTGAAGTCAAAAGATCTAGATCTTTGGCATGTTATTACTAATGGTGATTTTTTACCTATTCAAAATAACCCGGAAACTAAGAAAGATGAAATCGTACCTTTTGAAAAACAAAATGATGATTTAAAAAGAAAACTTGCTAAAAATAATGAGGCAAAAATGGTTATTTATAATGCGCTACCACGTAAAGAGTACGAAAGGATCTTTATGTGTGAAACCGCAAAAGAAATTTGGAACTCTTTACTAATAACTCACCAAGGTAATAGTCAAGTCAAAGATAATAAGATAGATCTACTTGTTCAACAATACGAGCAATTCACGATTCCGGAAGAGGAATCAATTGACAATGCTTTTGCTAGATTTAACACTATCATCACAAGTTTAAAAGCACTTGATGAGAATTTTTCTAGTAAGAATTTTGTTAGGAAGTTTCTTAGGGCTCTTCATCCAAAATGGCGAGCTAAAGTGACGGCTATTGAAGAATCGAAGAATTTGTCAACTTTGCAACTTGACGAATTAATTGGAAATCTAAAAGTCTACGAAGTCATCATTAAAAAGGACTCCGAAATGGTCAAGGAAAAATGAGAGCAAAGCAAGTCAATCGCCTTGAAAGCTAGAAAGGAATCTAGTATCGAAGATAGCTCATCTTCCGAAAGTGATGACGAAGAATATGCCATGGCCGTAAGAGATTTCAAGAAATTCTTCAAAAGGCGAGGAAGATTCGTAAGACAACCGTACGACGAAAAGAAAACATTTCAAAAGAGTAAAGATGACAAGAACAACAAGATTGAAAGAAAGTGTTTCAAGTGCGGAGATCCAAATCACCTTATTGGAAAATGTCCAATGATGACAAGAGATCAAAATCAAAGAGCATTTGTTGGAGGTGCTTGGAGTGATAGTGATGATGATGAGAATGAAACGACAAAGGAAGAAAAATGTCTTATGGCGAATACACCAAATGAGGTACGTTCCGAAACCGAATATTTTAGTGATGAAAGTATATCATTAGATGAAAAAGATCTAGATAATGAATATATTAAACTATGCAAACTAGGACAACTAGTAATGACCAAAAACAAATCACTAAAATACATTAACAATCAATTAGAAAATGAAGTACTTGAATTAAAAATTAAAATACATCAACTAGAAAAAGGTAAAGAAATTTTTGAAGAATGTAAATCATGTCAAGAGCTTAAAGGTGAAAACGAAATGCTTAGGAAAGAAATTCGCAAACTTGACAAATTTGAAAATAGTAGTCAATCACTTAGTAAAATAATAAGTATTCAAAGAACGTCCGGAGACAAAACCGGCTTAGGATTTAATTCAAATGAGGCTTCAACAAGCGAGATTAAAAATGTAAAATTTGAAAGTGAACTCAACAAACAAAAACCTTTAGAATCTAATCCTAAGTATATACTTATTAATGATAAGAAAATACCTCTTGCCAATGATGAAGAAGTTAAAGATTTTTATAAACCGTCTTTAAAGACCGAAGTAGGATTGTCTAAACCCAAAATAAGATCTAAAACTCCACCACCTAGAAAACCAAATAATTCTCATCCTAGGTCTAAAACACCTCAACCAAGAAGAAATCAAAATAGACAAAACTATAATAACAATAGTAATCAAATGTGGAACTACCAACAAAGCTACAACCCTTGGGGCATTCTACCACCTTTCATGCACCCGAGCCAAATGTTAAACATGTTTGGACCAAATAACTTTGGACCAAAAGGACAATGGAGATCAAATGGTTAGACAAACATTCCTTGAGGCAATCTTGGTTTTTCTCTCAACATAGACTTTTTCAAAGTCTATATTTCATCTTGATGATATTGAAGATTTCTTTTGAAGACCACCGGGTACGCCATTCTTTCACAACTCATTGCCATGCTTAGATAAATATGTATTGTTTGATTTCGTTAATTATTTAGATATAATTTGTCATTGTCTTCTATGTGTTAGAATCACATATATACTTATATATACATATATATATATGCTATTATACGTAATATATATATATATATATATATATATATATATATATATATATATATACATTCACTTGCACATAACCTAGATACGTCATTTGTTGACTTTCTAGAACTCCAAGAAATCATTCTTTATCGAACCCTTTCTTTCCCCCTCTCACGTTATTCTAGTAAGTCCTCTTTTAGGAGACTCATGATGATGAAGGGATATGAGTCAAGTGGACTTTTATAATGCAAGAACGCCTTCGCACGTGAACACTATGGATGAAACAAACTCCTCTCGCCAAGTATATCCTATCTCCGTTACTATCCTTCTAATCTCATTCATCAACCCATCTTTCAAACACACTTATACCTATATATATAAACAATATATATATATATATATATATATATATATATATATATATATATATATATATATATATATATATATATACTTATTCACATATTCCCGAACACACCTCAAACCCTTCATCAACTTAACACTTTGATCATTTTATCCAAAAATTGTCAAAGGTATATTTTAATTATCGAAACGGTAATTAAAAGTTGTTAAGTATCTTATCATCGTGCCAATAGACGTTTACGTATTTTTGATATATTATAAATCTAAGTATATACGTATGAATATTTTTGTTCCAGAAACGAATTCCGCAAAATTTGGAAAATTTCAAAGGCGGCCCCCTTAATAATTAAGGGGACCAGCTTGTTATCGAGGGCGGTCCCCTTAATGTTTAAGGGGGCCGGCCATCTGACAGTTCCAAATTCGTTTTCCTTCTTATTTCCATTCCCGAACACTCCATTCACTCATTTGTTCTTCCCCACTGCTACTGAATACGAACCAAAACCCACAAAAACTTCAAAATCCCCCATCATATCACCAATCCGTGGTTATTTCGCAAGGGGCAAACATCAACCAAACATATAACAACATCTTTTGTAAGTTTTCCAACATGCATTTCATCACATTTCATTCGATTTGGTGTCTAATCAATAATCATACATTTTATTAAAATTCATTTTGAGTAATTGAAGCTAGAAATTGAACTACCAAATGCTCCCCATAAGATTAGGATGATGTTTTGCAACTCAAAATTAGTATAACATATCATCTTGTCAAAATTATTAATCGCCCATAAACCCTAGTCGAATTTTATTTTTCATAAGTCACATTGTTGATATAACTCTTAAAAACCATTTAAAACTTACTACATTACATTGTTTTAACGTTCTAAACAATCAAAGCATACTTTTCAAATTGTTGATTAAATGGTTCATGAAGACAACATGGGCGTTTGGTTCATGAACAAACCATAACTATATGAAGTTATTTGAAACATATAACTAGCTTATAAGTTTTGTTAATAATACTAGAATCAATAGAGGTCATCAAGATATATAATCAATATATATATTGATATTTTTAGGATATTGTTGTCTAGTTAAGGGAGCGTTTGGTTTATCTTTAAAATGATAATTTTGAAAACTAAAATTCGCATTTCAATCTTTTAAACAAGCTTATGTTGCGTCAAACTTTTACGAAATGGAAGATATATGATCTAATATATATCTAGCCTTATTTCGAAATGAATTATGATATCATACCCTTTTGATATTGTACATTCTAAACAAGTTTAAAGTCAAAATAAAAGGAACATCATGAAACTACTTCATTTAAATATTTTTTTTGTGTCGAAGTAGAATTTCGTTCCACATATATTGCATATAATTATATATATACATATATATATAAACAATATATGCATGATGGTTGTTTTTATATTAATTCTATTCTTGTTGTTATTTTGTTTAGGTGAAAATGCCTAAGACCACGGTTGGTGATGTATCCAAAACCAAACAATACATTCCAAATGTCTCTTCTACTCCCGGCATGTCTCCTTCAGTTGCGTGTTTCTATCGTCCTATTGAAAATAGAAACATTCACGAAGGAAGAATTGTCGACCCATCTTTCTATGAATCTGATGACACAGAACGAATGTTCTCCAATATTCGTTTTGAATGTCTTTTCCAAATCAACGAACCTATCATTCCTCATTTTATCCTCGACTTCTATAGCCAAGTGACGGTGCAAACCGATCCCTATGGTCATCTCCTCATTTCCTTCATGATTCAAAATCAATTCATCACTCTTACTCTTGCTCAATTTGGGCAAATTCTTAGAATCCCATTCAACGGCCAAGCCGTTTTCTCAAATGAATGGGATCTTTCCACTCTTGAAATAAATCGTCCTCAGGATGGCCCCTACTATTCTGAGATTCCTAGTCCTGAAGACATTCGTCGAATGCTTGAACTAGAACGTCCTACGACTAGTCGAGTAATCAAGTCGAAGAATGTCGACATTCATGCCAATCAAATCCTCCTCAAAGAGCTAAGCCAAGATATGAAGAAGTGGGAAGAAATCATTCGAGAGAATGCGTTTGGTACTGGTGGTCACCGTGATCATGTCACGGCGAGCATTGCCCACATGCTTTATTGTGTTATTGCTGAAGAGCAATACAACTTGGCTTATCTTTTTATTCATCGAATCATGTCCGCCAAAAACACCACAAATGCCAATCTTCCTTACGGTATGTTTCTCACACGACTTTACCGTTATGTGATGGAACATTACCCACATCTTCAAAGAGAATACTACGTTCATATCCTTCCTACTTTGAACCAACTTACTCGTGTTCGTACTCATCGTCCTCGTAGTGACAAAGGAAAATCTCGTGTTCCCTTGTACTCTAGGGGTCGTGGTTCTACATCTCATCGTGATGACGATGATGATGAGGAGGAAGACACCTCACGTGTTAGTACTCCATCCCCCACGACCTTTGTGGAAGATCTCTCCGATCTTGATGATACCGAATATCAAATTCCTCTTCCTCATGAATGTACCGATGAGCTTCTATTCACTCGTCAAACGTCTATCATCAATCGTCAACAACAAATATTACCACTGCTCACTTGTTAGCTGTTAGAGAAACGCGTATTGATAAACATAGAAAAGATTTTGTGTATATCTTATTCTATTAGTATTATACTTATCTTGTACAAGAGGACTCCTTGTTCTATAAAAGGAGATCCTAGATGATAACTTATATATACGTTTTTCTTAGAGCTTCAAGGTGTAACCCTAGTGATATCTCAGATCACTCGTATTATTATTATTAATAATATTGGAGCTAGTTGTTTTGTTATATTCATTGTTCACACATTAATCTGTTTCACTTACAATTAATCTTCTAAGTATCATTAAGTAGATTCCGCATACTTAGTGATATCACTCAAAGTATCATTATCAACACAAGTTCAAGGTGTACACGATCCAACATTGGTTGTTGCTTGAATTCACTTAAGATCGAATCGAAAGTTTTTATAACCGACAAAATATTTTGGAAATAAATTTAAAAGGACATAAAACTATTCAACCCCCCCCCCCCCTTCTAGTTTTCCACAATTGGTATCAGAGCCAGGTCGAGCAAGATCTTTAAAATATATTGTATTTTAAAACTTGTAACGATCTATGGAATCTGAAAAATATTTAGAAGGGCAATCTATGCAAAGACCACCACTATTTGAAAGTGATGGATTTTTATATTGGAAAAATCGATTCGAAACTTATGTGAAGTCAAAAGATCTAGATCTTTGGCATGTTATTACTAATGGTGATTTTTTACCTATTCAAAATAACCCGGAAACTAAGAAAGATGAAATCGTACCTTTTGAAAAACAAAATGATGATTTAAAAAGAAAACTTGCTAAAAATAATGAGGCAAAAATGGTTATTTATAATGCGCTACCACGTAAAGAGTACGAAAGGATCTTTATGTGTGAAACCGCAAAAGAAATTTGGAACTCTTTACTAATAACTCACCAAGGTAATAGTCAAGTCAAAGATAATAAGATAGATCTACTTGTTCAACAATACGAGCAATTCACGATTCCGGAAGAGGAATCAATTGACAATGCTTTTGCTAGATTTAACACTATCATCACAAGTTTAAAAGCACTTGATGAGAATTTTTCTAGTAAGAATTTTGTTAGGAAGTTTCTTAGGGCTCTTCATCCAAAATGGCGAGCTAAAGTGACGGCTATTGAAGAATCGAAGAATTTGTCAACTTTGCAACTTGACGAATTAATTGGAAATCTAAAAGTCTACGAAGTCATCATTAAAAAGGACTCCGAAATGGTCAAGGAAAAATGAGAGCAAAGCAAGTCAATCGCCTTGAAAGCTAGAAAGGAATCTAGTATCGAAGATAGCTCATCTTCCGAAAGTGATGACGAAGAATATGCCATGGCCGTAAGAGATTTCAAGAAATTCTTCAAAAGGCGAGGAAGATTCGTAAGACAACCGTACGACGAAAAGAAAACATTTCAAAAGAGTAAAGATGACAAGAACAACAAGATTGAAAGAAAGTGTTTCAAGTGCGGAGATCCAAATCACCTTATTGGAAAATGTCCAATGATGACAAGAGATCAAAATCAAAGAGCATTTGTTGGAGGTGCTTGGAGTGATAGTGATGATGATGAGAATGAAACGACAAAGGAAGAAAAATGTCTTATGGCGAATACACCAAATGAGGTACGTTCCGAAACCGAATATTTTAGTGATGAAAGTATATCATTAGATGAAAAAGATCTAGATAATGAATATATTAAACTATGCAAACTAGGACAACTAGTAATGACCAAAAACAAATCACTAAAATACATTAACAATCAATTAGAAAATGAAGTACTTGAATTAAAAATTAAAATACATCAACTAGAAAAAGGTAAAGAAATTTTTGAAGAATGTAAATCATGTCAAGAGCTTAAAGGTGAAAACGAAATGCTTAGGAAAGAAATTCGCAAACTTGACAAATTTGAAAATAGTAGTCAATCACTTAGTAAAATAATAAGTATTCAAAGAACGTCCGGAGACAAAACCGGCTTAGGATTTAATTCAAATGAGGCTTCAACAAGCGAGATTAAAAATGTAAAATTTGAAAGTGAACTCAACAAACAAAAACCTTTAGAATCTAATCCTAAGTATATACTTATTAATGATAAGAAAATACCTCTTGCCAATGATGAAGAAGTTAAAGATTTTTATAAACCGTCTTTAAAGACCGAAGTAGGATTGTCTAAACCCAAAATAAGATCTAAAACTCCACCACCTAGAAAACCAAATAATTCTCATCCTAGGTCTAAAACACCTCAACCAAGAAGAAATCAAAATAGACAAAACTATAATAACAATAGTAATCAAATGTGGAACTACCAACAAAGCTACAACCCTTGGGGCATTCTACCACCTTTCATGCACCCGAGCCAAATGTTAAACATGTTTGGACCAAATAACTTTGGACCAAAAGGACAATGGAGATCAAATGGTTAGACAAACATTCCTTGAGGCAATCTTGGTTTTTCTCTCAACATAGACTTTTTCAAAGTCTATATTTCATCTTGATGATATTGAAGATTTCTTTTGAAGACCACCGGGTACGCCATTCTTTCACAACTCATTGCCATGCTTAGATAAATATGTATTGTTTGATTTCGTTAATTATTTAGATATAATTTGTCATTGTCTTCTATGTGTTAGAATCACATATATACTTATATATACATATATATATATGCTATTATACGTAATATATATATATATATATATATATATATATATATATACATTCACTTGCACATAACCTAGATACGTCATTTGTTGACTTTCTAGAACTCCAAGAAATCATTCTTTATCGAACCCTTTCTTTCCCCCTCTCACGTTATTCTAGTAAGTCCTCTTTTAGGAGACTCATGATGATGAAGGGATATGAGTCAAGTGGACTTTTATAATGCAAGAACGCCTTCGCACGTGAACACTATGGATGAAACAAACTCCTCTCGCCAAGTATATCCTATCTCCGTTACTATCCTTCTAATCTCATTCATCAACCCATCTTTCAAACACACTTATACCTATATATATAAACAATATATATATATATATATATATATATATATATATATATATATATATATATATATATATATATATATACTTATTCACATATTCCCGAACACACCTCAAACCCTTCATCAACTTAACACTTTGATCATTTTATCCAAAAATTGTCAAAGGTATATTTTAATTATCGAAACGGTAATTAAAAGTTGTTAAGTATCTTATCATCGTGCCAATAGACGTTTACGTATTTTTGATATATTATAAATCTAAGTATATACGTATGAATATTTTTGTTCCAGAAACGAATTCCGCAAAATTTGGAAAATTTCAAAGGCGGCCCCCTTAATAATTAAGGGGACCAGCTTGTTATCGAGGGCGGTCCCCTTAATGTTTAAGGGGGCCGGCCATCTGACAGTTCCAAATTCGTTTTCCTTCTTATTTCCATTCCCGAACACTCCATTCACTCATTTGTTCTTCCCCACTGCTACTGAATACGAACCAAAACCCACAAAAACTTCAAAATCCCCCATCATATCACCAATCCGTGGTTATTTCGCAAGGGGCAAACATCAACCAAACATATAACAACATCTTTTGTAAGTTTTCCAACATGCATTTCATCACATTTCATTCGATTTGGTGTCTAATCAATAATCATACATTTTATTAAAATTCATTTTGAGTAATTGAAGCTAGAAATTGAACTACCAAATGCTCCCCATAAGATTAGGATGATGTTTTGCAACTCAAAATTAGTATAACATATCATCTTGTCAAAATTATTAATCGCCCATAAACCCTAGTCGAATTTTATTTTTCATAAGTCACATTGTTGATATAACTCTTAAAAACCATTTAAAACTTACTACATTACATTGTTTTAACGTTCTAAACAATCAAAGCATACTTTTCAAATTGTTGATTAAATGGTTCATGAAGACAACATGGGCGTTTGGTTCATGAACAAACCATAACTATATGAAGTTATTTGAAACATATAACTAGCTTATAAGTTTTGTTAATAATACTAGAATCAATAGAGGTCATCAAGATATATAATCAATATATATATTGATATTTTTAGGATATTGTTGTCTAGTTAAGGGAGCGTTTGGTTTATCTTTAAAATGATAATTTTGAAAACTAAAATTCGCATTTCAATCTTTTAAACAAGCTTATGTTGCGTCAAACTTTTACGAAATGGAAGATATATGATCTAATATATATCTAGCCTTATTTCGAAATGAATTATGATATCATACCCTTTTGATATTGTACATTCTAAACAAGTTTAAAGTCAAAATAAAAGGAACATCATGAAACTACTTCATTTAAATATTTTTTTTGTGTCGAAGTAGAATTTCGTTCCACATATATTGCATATAATTATATATATACATATATATATAAACAATATATGCATGATGGTTGTTTTTATATTAATTCTATTCTTGTTGTTATTTTGTTTAGGTGAAAATGCCTAAGACCACGGTTGGTGATGTATCCAAAACCAAACAATACATTCCAAATGTCTCTTCTACTCCCGGCATGTCTCCTTCAGTTGCGTGTTTCTATCGTCCTATTGAAAATAGAAACATTCACGAAGGAAGAATTGTCGACCCATCTTTCTATGAATCTGATGACACAGAACGAATGTTCTCCAATATTCGTTTTGAATGTCTTTTCCAAATCAACGAACCTATCATTCCTCATTTTATCCTCGACTTCTATAGCCAAGTGACGGTGCAAACCGATCCCTATGGTCATCTCCTCATTTCCTTCATGATTCAAAATCAATTCATCACTCTTACTCTTGCTCAATTTGGGCAAATTCTTAGAATCCCATTCAACGGCCAAGCCGTTTTCTCAAATGAATGGGATCTTTCCACTCTTGAAATAAATCGTCCTCAGGATGGCCCCTACTATTCTGAGATTCCTAGTCCTGAAGACATTCGTCGAATGCTTGAACTAGAACGTCCTACGACTAGTCGAGTAATCAAGTCGAAGAATGTCGACATTCATGCCAATCAAATCCTCCTCAAAGAGCTAAGCCAAGATATGAAGAAGTGGGAAGAAATCATTCGAGAGAATGCGTTTGGTACTGGTGGTCACCGTGATCATGTCACGGCGAGCATTGCCCACATGCTTTATTGTGTTATTGCTGAAGAGCAATACAACTTGGCTTATCTTTTTATTCATCGAATCATGTCCGCCAAAAACACCACAAATGCCAATCTTCCTTACGGTATGTTTCTCACACGACTTTACCGTTATGTGATGGAACATTACCCACATCTTCAAAGAGAATACTACGTTCATATCCTTCCTACTTTGAACCAACTTACTCGTGTTCGTACTCATCGTCCTCGTAGTGACAAAGGAAAATCTCGTGTTCCCTTGTACTCTAGGGGTCGTGGTTCTACATCTCATCGTGATGACGATGATGATGAGGAGGAAGACACCTCACGTGTTAGTACTCCATCCCCCACGACCTTTGTGGAAGATCTCTCCGATCTTGATGATACCGAATATCAAATTCCTCTTCCTCATGAACGTACCGATGAGCTTCTATTCACTCGTCAAACGTCTATCATCAATCGTCAACAACAAATGCATGAAGAACTTCGAGGGGGATTCAAATCCATTGGGAAGATGTTTAGGAAGATGGTTGGAAAGAAGAAGAAGTAGAAGATTTTGATGTATTGCTACTTATTATGTGTTTTTAATTTGACATTTATATGCTTTGCTACTTGTCCGACTTACTCGGAAATACTTGTGTTAGCTCTTGTTCATCTCTTGAATCATTTTTAGTCTTTGAACAATTATCATGATATGCTATGCCTCCTTTCTAATATGGATTATAATATGATAATTTGCATGCAAAATTTGGTTATATATATATATATATTTATATATTATCATTCCTAGTGTATATGCTTCTAATAGAGCTTGCTGGAAAAACAAACTTGAAAAATGGCCAAATTCTGCAAATTTTGGGTTTCTGGTCGTCTGGGAAAACACCAGATGGGCGGCCCCCTTAATTCCCTAGGCGGTCCCCTTAATGATTAAGGGGGCCGACATACAATTAAAGGGACCGGCCATCTGGAACTGGGTTTACTGTATTCTTTTGCATCTTGTGAATCCTCTCTCTAGTTTCAGCTACCATTTCCCATTTTGACCCAACTGATTTTAGAATCTCTTTCCACCATTTCAAACATTTACCTAAATTATCCACTTCCATACTATAAATTCCCTCCATTATCCCCATTCTTCATCTCATCATTCATCATATCATCATGACTCCTCCAAGTACCTCAAACTCCAAAACCTCCAAGAAACAAAAACTTGTGGTCATCCCACCAAAACAACTCTTCATTGACTTAACAAATGAAGACAACAAAACACCATCACCTCCACCCAAATGCTCATCCCCAAGTGCCCCCAATGCACCATCTAAAACACCTTCCACTCATGGAACTTCTTCATCATCCATACCCTCAACCTCATCAATCAATGACTACATCCACTTACACTTGTCACCACAAGTATCATCACCACCTCCTACACAAGAACCCATGTCTACTCATCTTACCATCTCACTTTCACCAACAACACCACTTGATGCTCATCTCTCATCACCACAAATTTCACCACCATTTTTTTACCAATCCCATACCTTGGAGGATGCTTGAATCACATGGTGATTCTTGCCTTTGTTGTATCCACAACCGCACGGTCATCTTTGGCCTTAGAGATGAAATTCAATATATGTTTTCATATATTGAACATTTGCTTACCAACCCACCACCACCACCAACTCCACCATCCTCTCCAATAATCCCTCCACCACAATTCTCACCCATTACTCCACCATCACCATCATGCTCTCCAAATTAAGCATATGCCATGCTTAATAAATAAAGCCTTTCCCTCCATTTTGCTTGCAAGCTCTATGAAGTCTATGTACCCTTTGCATGATGATGTATTTCTATTGTTGTTAGCTTATGTAATTGCTAATATCTTGTATTTTTCTCTACTTGTACTTGCATTGTTGTGTCTTGACACAACAATTATTCTAATATGAATGCTTCTTTCTTTCCTTATTACATTATATTTGTGTGCATGTCTATACTTGTGCTTCTAATATTTTTGTTTTGCAAGCATTCCATAGCTCGTTCTCTTGGTGCCCCCAAACGAGGGGGAGTACACATCAAGGGGGAGTTTCTACCCGTCAAAAATTTTCACAAATGAAAACTTGTCGGCTTAACCTTTTTGATGTTACAAAAAGGGGGAGAAGTACATATAAACTCACTAAAATACTTGTTTAAAAACTAATTTTTGAGTTAATGAGTTTAAGTTTTGTAATCATCGAAAAGGGGGAGATTGTTGATATAAATAATGTTTGTGAATGTTACTAATATTTCTCAATAAACCTATGTTTTGATAATCACAAAACTTAAATCAAATTAAGTCAAGAATAAGACATAAACAAGTATTTGGTGACAAATATTTACTTCTACATCTTATATCACTTAAGGTATGCATAAACTTAGTAACTTATGCATTACATGATCAAAGGAAATTTTATATTAATACATAACATTATATAAAATGATTTTAACATTTTATATATATTTGTAAATCATTTTTGGTAAAGCTTTATTAAACCACAAAAATATGATTTCAAATTTCCAACCAAAAAGGGCAAATTTTATCCAGAGAATCTTTTCAAACGTTCAGGAGGGCGGCCCCCTTAATTTTACTAGGCGGCCCCCTTAATCATTAAAGGGACCGGCCTACAATTAAGGGGACCGGCAACGCTCCCGAACAGTAAAATCTAGCCCTTTAAATACTGGATCATTTTGCACATTTTCCTTACCTTTTTGCACTATAAACTTTCTGATCCAATCCTCTTCTCTAGATCTAAAATCCTTTGATCATATATTTCATAAGTCTTTGTTTCCAAGTGATCCAAAGCTTCATCCATTCAAGTGCAAGAAGAAGAACACTTCTCTACATCCATCTTATTGTAGTGGTGTTGTGTATTGCTAGTTTCATATAGTACTAGTGATAGCTAATTGTTAAGGTGTTGTGAATATTTGTTGATTGTATAATCTTGGTGTGTTGTAAACTAGTTTAGTAGTAGTGACTTAGTTGTGCATAGAAGAAGGTGTGAAGATTGATAAGGTGTGAAGACGGTGTGAAGTCTTGAAGAAGGTCTGAAGGTGTGATTAAGGTGTGAAGATCACGTGGTGTGATATTTGGTGTGAGATTGGTTCTAGCTACGATTAGAACTCGACATTTAGCTTAGTGTCGTTAACTTGTGTAAGCCAAGGTGTGTAAGGTTTCTCCACCATAAGGAGTTTGTTGACATAGTGAAGAAAACTCTTGAGTGTGGTACTCGGGGAGTGGAGTAGGGCAAGGAAGGTGTCCTTGTAGCCGAACCACTATAAATTCGCGTGTTGTGGTTTGATCTTTCTAACTCTATCTTTTCTTCATTATATTTCAATACTTTCAATATTAGTTTTGAATTGCTTATATTGGTTGTTGCTTGAATTCACTTAAGATCGAATCGAAAGTTTTTATAACCAACAAAATATTTTGGAAATAAATTTAAAAGGACATAAAACTATTCAACCCCCCCCCCCCTTCTAGTTTTCCACAGATTTGAACCAGCAGAATGTCATCCTTTTGTCTTTTGAGAAACAGAGTTTTATCAATCTTTCCTCTACTAAACCCAGATTCTAGCAAGTATGTTGACAAAGTGTCATACCAAGCTCTTGGAGCCTGATGTAAGCCATACATTGCTCTATTTTCCTTGTAAACTTTGTCAGGATGATCAGGGTCTTCAAAGCTTGGTGGTTGAGACACATAAACCTCTTCTGTAATGGTCCCATACAGAAAAGCACTCTTTACATCCATTTGATACACTACAAAGTCTTTATATGAAGCATAAGCCAAGAATATTCTAATTGCTTCTATTCTTGCCACTGGAGCAAATACCTCATCATAATCAAGGCCTTCTTGTTGTGTGTATCCCTATGCTACTAACTTTGCCTTGTTCCTTATGACAATTCCTCTCTCATCTCTTTTGCATCTGAAAACCCATTTTGTGCCAATTACTCTTTTTCCATTTGGCAGTTCAACCAAAGTCCAAACTTCTTGCAGCTTAAATTGTAAAAGCTCATCTTGCATTGCTTCCACCCAACTTGCTTCTTGTAAGGCTTTGTAAGTATTCTTGGGTTCTATTTGAGAAAGAAAACATGCAAACAGGCAATTCTGAAGATCTTTATGACTATTTCTTTGATGCAGAGATCTGGCAAAGAAACTTTGACGTTGAAGATCTTTCAGTGCTTTAGTCATCTGCCTGGTTTGAATAGATGATTGTGGATCACTTAAGATTTGATCTTTGGGATGATCCTTGTGTACTCTTGTGGTAGTTGTAGGACTAACAGGAATATTGAGTTCCAAATTAGTGAAATCTGCAGCAGCTCCAAATAACTGACCATCAAGTGCATCATCATCTGTGTCATAGTAAATATTCTCAAGAGGAGGCATATTTGGATCATCAGGATAGATAGAATCAGCAATAGGTCTACCCTTAGAGGCCAAATTAGGAAACATTGAAGTAGCAGTAGAGTTAGTAGGCTTGGAAGCAGAATGTGGTGGAGCAGTAGTTGTATCTTTTGGCCTAGCAGTAGAGTCTGATGAGTCAGCATCAGAGTCTTCTGGTTTGGTAGGAGAGACATCAATACCTACTTTGGGAGCCCCATTAGTATCTTTTTCTGCTTCAATGGGTATTTCAATACCTGCTTTAGTTTCCTTAGGTTTTTCGTGAGTAACAACATCTTCTTTATGACCTGGATCAGTCTGAAAGGGTAGAAAGGTAGGACCAACCTTCAGTTTCTCAACCAAAACAAATTCTTCTTGTGGTTTATCAATACTGGCAATAACTGGTACATAGTTCATTGTTTTGGTAAGCATATCCACATTAAACAGCCATTCTGGTCCTTTTCCTTCAGGATTGGATGAGTTCTTAGAAAACTTAATATGCAAATTCTCCTCTACATGTTTGGTTCTCTTGTTATATACTCTGAAAGCTTTACTAATCACAGAGTAACCAACCAAATTTCCTTCATCAGCTTTTTCATCAAATTTGCCTAGCTGATCCTTAGTGTTCAAAATGGTAACAGGACATCCAAATGGTTTGAGAAAATCAATCAGTGGCTTATTTCCATGAAATAACTTATATGGAGTCTTATTATGAGGCTTGACTACCTTACTTCTGTTCTGCACAAAGCATGCAGTGTTCACAGCTTCAGCCCAAAAAGGAATAGGTAGTTTTGAATCAGATAACATTGTTCTTGCAGCCTCAATAAGTGTCCTGTTTCTTCTTTCAGCAACACCATTCTGTTGTGGAGTTCTTGCTACACTATACTGTCTAAGAATTCCTTTCCCCACACAGAATTGATTCATCACACTGTTCTTGAACTCAGTACCATTGTCACATCTGATTATCTTCACCTTGTGATTATACAGGTTTTCAACTCTTGTAATAAATGCCTTGAGTATTTCTGGAGTTTCATCTTTAGTGGCTAGAAAGAATACCCAAGTGAACCTGCTAAAGTCATCAGTGACAACAAGACAATATGACTTCTTGTTCAAGCTTTTTACAAATACAGGCCCAAATAAGTCCATGTGCAGTAGGTGTAATGGCTCAGTATTTGTGTTCACAGTCTTGGACTTGAATGAAACTCTGTGTTGTTTACCCTTTTGACAGGCAACACAAGTTTCACAATTTTCAAAAGTCTTTGTAGGCATTCCTCTGACCAGATTTCCTTTAACCAATTTGTTCATGGTCTTGTAGTTCAGATGTCCCAGCCTCCTATGCCATAATTTGGACTCATCAACAGTGGCCTTTGCAATTAGACAAGTCAAAGCCCTCTTAGGAACAATGTTCTTAATATGGTCACTGTATATATTCTCATTTCTAGGGACCTTCAAAAGCACAGACTTGTCATCTGGCAACTGATAGTCAGGAGAAAGGATCATACACTCAGTGTCTGTAAAAAGAACAAAGTTCTTTTTGTCACATATTTGTGAGACACTAAAGAGGTTAAACTTAAGTCCTTTCACAAGAAACACCTTCTCAAAGTCCAAATTTCCAGTTTTTAGAGTTCCTCTGCCAACAATTTTTCCACCTTTTGGATCATTCCCAAAAGCAACGTAACCACCATCAAAAGCCTCAAAGTCTTCAAGTTGAGACTCATCTCCTGTCATGTGTCCAGAACATCCACTGTCAACAATAACCATATCCTTAAGCTCATCCAGTAGATTGACCTGCACATGAAAAGTAGAGACATTAGTTCCTCTTGACGACCCAAGCCATTACTGACTTGGATCTGCCCTGTGCATCAACATAATCAAATTTCTTTAAATCACTTGATGCACTACTATTCTTGGAAACAAAATTTGAACTAATAGTTTTTGGTTTCCAAGTCCAGCAAGCTGAGGCCTTAACAGCATAAAAGTTATTACCAACAACTGTATTTGTTAAAACTTTTGGCCCAAAAGTAGAAAGTTTTGTACTAGCAGCAGGATGCTTACTAGCAGCAGAGTGCATACTAGCAGCAGAATGCTTACTAGCAGTAGAGCCCTTAGAAGAACCAGTTGTGGTTTTGAAAACACCATTTGTTTTAGCAGCATAAATAGATCTAGTTGCACCAGATCTCAATAAAATAGCTCTTGGAACCATATTTCTATTAGGATGTGGGTGAGTTTGTTTAGTTACATATTTGTGATTCACCCTCGTGTATTGATTCCAAACAGGCTTTTGGTGTTCAGGACATCTAACAATCAAGTGGTCAAAGCTACCACACTTATAACAAGCCTTCTTTTGTAATTGAAACCGATTACCTAATCTGTGTGAAACTAGGTTGTTGAAGTTTCTCTGGTTACCTCTAGGCTTATTATTGAACCTTTCCATCTGTTCTCTAGGTACCTCATTGTACTCTACCATTTTCCTAGAGATGTTATTTCCTAACACAGGTTTGACAAACTTAACCTGTTCAATTTTAGGTTTAAACTTTGTAGGAATTTCTTCCTTTTTCACACATTGTTCTTGTTTAACCTGTTCCTCATCACTATCACTATCAGAATACCAATCTTCTATAATAGGAGCTTCAGAAAATTTTCTAGCCTCAACCTTAGGTGTTTCATTAACACTTATGCTACATTCACCTACAGGTTTTTCAATATTTAGCTCACTAATGAATGATAGTTCTTTTCCTGGTGGAGCAAAAGCACTTTTGGCTGGAGGAGCCACTTCATTATACCCAATTCCACTACCTTTTCTCATCTAGTTATTCTCAATAGATTTATGAACCAAATCAGAAGCATATTGTTGTTTTTGTACTCTTACTACATGTTTATCTTTTTCAGCAAGAGCTTCCTCTTTTTCTTTTTCAGCTTCTTCTAACTTATTTTTAAGAACTTCTACTTCACTGTTTTTCTTAAAAATTTCTATATCTCTGAGATTAAGTTGATCTACATATTCCTTCTCACACTCTTTGAGATATTCTAACCTCCTTTCAACATTTTGAATACCTACTTTGTAACCTAAGTTATCAAGTTTTAAGTGTTCAATTTCTCTATTTAAACTCTCATTCCTAGACTTAAGTTCTTCTATAGTGTCAGCACAAGATTTAAAAGAACACATAGATAAGTCTGAATCATTTGATACCTCAGAGTCAGATCCTGATGATGAACCATAGGCCATAAGTGCAAAGTTCTGCACCTTGGGTTGAGCAACAGCTACCAAAGAGAAATTTGGTTCTTCTTCAGCCATATCACTCCAATCATAATCTCCCAGTCCATCACAAGATACCAGTGCAGTCTTTGATTCTTCAGTAACCTTCTTTGCAGCATCAGCATTCTTCTTTGGAGCTCTACACTCTCTGGCAAAATGTCCCTTCCTGTTGCAATTGTAGCACTCTATCTTTGATTTGTCAAAGCCTGGACTGTCCTTAGCTTTATACTTTACTTCTTTTCCAGTCTTCTTCAAAAACTTTCTTGCCCTCAAGGTCAACATAGCCATTTTCCATTTAAGATCAATTTCTTCAAGATCATCAGGATCAATATAATCCAGATCTTGATTAATGACATGTGACCTTATAGTAGTTGTGAGCTCAGCCAAGAATGCACACAAAGCAATATCACTGGTAGAGATCTTATCATTTGAACTAGCAGCAGATCCATCAGCAGTAGATACTCCATAAGCAGTAGAATGAGCAGCAGAGTGAGATTCTTGAGATCTTTTTCCTTTAGAGGATACAAAGGCAAGATTTTGAGTACCAGAAGATGAAGTAGAAGAGGTAGATAGTTCTGATTCATACACTCTTAAATTGTTGTAGAGACTCTCCAACTTCATAGTTTCAAAATCAGGCTTATTCCTCCGCACAACTGTGTGCATACTCCACTCAGGTGCAAGACTTCTAAGAAACTTTAGGTTTACATCTTCTTGTGGAACCACATAGCCAACAAGCTTTAGATGGCTAACCAGTTGGTTTAGCCTGTTGTATGTGCCAATTATCTTCTCTCCACTTTCAGAAGTAAAATTCTCAAACTGATGCTTCAGCATGTTCTTCCTTGATTTCTTAGTAGCATCATTCCCTCCAAACCTGAATTCAACAGCATCCATCAATTCTTTTCCAGATTCACAGTCATCAAAGTCCATTTGGAATTCATTAGGTATTCCCATTAAGAGAATACTATGTGCTTTGATTTCCATCTTCCTTACTGTGTTGGCTTCAGCAGACTTAATTGGTATCTCCTTCCCATCAGCACTCTTCTCAGGTACAGAGTCACCATTAACAATCACATTCCACATGTTGAAATCAATCATGCGAATGTACTGTCTGATCCTTCTCTTCCAAAGCTCATACTCAGAAGGATTCAACATGGGTACCCTTGAAGCAGTCACCATATGAGTTTCATCACCCATCTTAGCAGTTGATTTTGGAACAGCAAACTCTTAAGAAACAAAATCTTCTTAATAATAACTTCTAGATCACAAGCTCTGATACCACTTGTTGATCCCAGTTGAGCTTAAACGATCTTGTATAGAAGTTAACTTGATTAAACACTTAAGCTAATATGCGGAATGTAAAAGCTTAACTTAAGAAGAATTATGATTCTCTTTCAACACTTCAATATTATTAATACGAGCACTCAACAATGCTAGGGTTTTACAACCTTGAAGTGAATAATAATACGTACATAAACTAACCCTAGGATCCTCCTTTTATAGACTAAGGAATCCTACTAGGTTTACAATACCTTTCTCTACACGATAAGAATATTCTAGATAAATATAATATTTACACAATCTATTCTATATTTATCTAAACCGTATACATCCTTATCACATCAGCAGTAGATTCTGTCAGTAGTATTTAACTTCAGCAGCACTTTGACATCACCAGCAGAATCATTACTACTAGCAGCAATTTCACTCAGCAGCAATTTCACTCAGCAGCAGTTTCAGACCCAACACAGGGTAAGGCAGTGATGTGTGGCATTGGTGCTGCACACATCCCCAGGTCTGACGGTGTGCCCGTGAGTGTTCCCACCGTATCTCCCAAGGACGCTTTGATTCTGAGAAAGCTTCAGGAGGCGGGGAGTTCTGCTGCTCGGGAGGATAGCCCTGAGCATCGCCATAGCGTGTAGGCTTTTTGTATGTTTATGTAAATAGTGAAGTGTATCTTTCCTTGTAATTTTTGTGGAAAAATGTTGAAATAGATACCTTTTCGTTTTTAGTACGTGACTTAAAATATACTTGCATTGTTTGCGAAGTTTTATTATTTGACCAAGTGTCTTGGCTCGTTATTTGCTAAGCTTGTACGGTGTACTTAGTATTTGCGCACCCGTCGTAGGATGCGCACGTTAAACTTACTTTGACATCTCAAAAGTAAGGCGCTTAGCAAGGATACGTGATCCAATGTTGATGGGTTTGCAACCCTCTTACTCAACGAGTGAATTAGTAGGTTAACTCATCCTTTATGCCTTCGTGGGTCTTTAATTGGTGCATGCACGCCATGTAGGCAAAAATATAAGATAACAATATTGACATATATAAGTATGTATGCAATAAAGTAGAATACGCTATGGAGTTAGCTAGAAACCATAACATTTTATTGATACTTGCAAGTTTTTTGAAAAAATGAAAATACAATTCCTAGGAAAGTAAAGAAAAACAAACACTTATTGGGCATCTCGTAGGATGTAAAGGTGTCTGTGTAGTGGCCGTAGCCTAAAAGTAACATCTTTTGAGGTTGCAGATGTTCCAAGTGCGCGCTAGGTCGTGACCTTCCATGTCGCGCAGTCTGTATGCGCCATTTCCAAGCGCATCTGTGACCTCGTAAGGTCCTTCCCATTTTGGTCCGAGCTTGCCTATGTCTTCTGCGTGGCTCGCATCATTAGCGCGGTAAACAAAGTCACCTGGTCTGAATGAAGTGTGTTTGACCTTTGCATCATAGTACTTCTTCATTTTTGCCTTAGCCTTTGCTTCGCGTATAGCTGCGCGTTCACGCCTTTCTTCCAGTAAGTCTAAATCTATGCGGCGTTCCTCGTCGTTTGTTGTGACGTTGACCTCTGCTGTGCGTTTAGTTGGCATTCCTATCTCAGCTGGTATGACGACTTCTGTTCCATAGACTAGGGAGAATGGCGTGTCGCCAGTACTGGTTTTGATTGTTGTGCGATGTGCCCATAAGACATGTGAAAGCTCATCCACCCACCTTCCTTTATGTTTGTCAAGGCGCGCTTTTATTCCTTCGCCTAGACTGCGGTTTGCGCGCTCAACTAGGCCATTGGTTTGTGGGTGTTTTACTGAAGCGAAGTGTTGCGTGATGTTCAATTGCGCGCACCAATCTTTGAATGGGTTGTCCCAGAATTGTTTTCCGTTGTCTGATATAATCTCTCCCGGTAGTCCGAAGCGACAGACAATGTTGTCCCAAACAAAGCGTTTAACTTGGTTTCCTGTGATGCTCACCACCGCCTTTGCTTCAATCCACTTCGTAAAGTAGTCTATGGCTACGATGAGGAACTTTACTCCTCCTGCTGCTACAGGAAAGGGTCCTGCGATGTCAATGCCCCATTTATAAAATGGCCATGGTGAGGTAATAGGTGTTAGCTCTTGTTGTGGTCGGCGCGGGATTGGCCTATGTACTTGACAATTACTGCATTTCTTTATCAGATTGCGTGCGTCGCGATGCATAGTTGGCCAATAATACCCTGACCTTAGAGCGCTTGCCACCACAGATCGTGGCCCTGAGTGCATACTACATGATCCAGCGTGTATTTCTCTGAGTACGTAGTCTGCTTGAAGAGGTCCAACACATCTGAGCCAGGGTTGTAAGAAAGAGCGTCGATAGAGTATGTTGTCTCGTAGTTCAAACCGTTGCGCTGTGCGCCGCACTCTTCGAGCGTCCTTATGATCTTGTGGTAAGATTCCCTTGCTGATGAATTCAATGATAGGCGTCATCCATGTAGGATCTTGTTCTTCTATCACTGTGGATATCTCCATTTCCAAGATCGATTTATTTTTTAGGGTTTCTACCAATACCTGTTTTGAGAGGTGCGCGAAGCTTGTAGATGCGATTTTGCTGAGCGCATCCACTTTTCTGTTATCTCCTCTGGGCACCTTTTTTATCGTGAACCTATCAAAGTTTTTGATTAAGGACTTGGTCTTTTCTAGGTATTGGATCATGTGTTCATCCTTGGCTTCATATTCACCTAGCACATGGTTAGCGACTAGCCGAGAATCTACATTCGCTTCTAGGTTGCGTACACCCATTTGGATTGCGATGCGTAGTCCGGCTAGTAGGGCTTCGTATTCTCCCTCATTGTTTGTGGCTGTGAATTCAAAGCGCAGCGCGTAGGTGAATTCCATACCTTCTGGATTTGTAAGAATAAGGCCCGCGCCTGATCCATCTACACACGAGGACCCATCTGTGAACAGAATCCAGGGTTCCTGTAGATCTGTTTTGGTTGCAGGTGTTGGACTATCGTTATCTGGCTTCTCCACAATGAAATCGGCTAATACTTGTCCTTTGATTGCAGTGCGCGGTCTGTATGAGAAGTTATACTCACTTAACAGTACACTTCACTTTTGTAACCTTCCTGATGCGTCAGGTTTAGAGATAACTTGTTTGATTGGCTGATCAGTGATTACCGCTACTGGGTGCGCTTGGAAGTATCTGCGCAGCCTTTTGGCTGCGAACACTAGAGCTAAGACCAGCTTTTCCATAGCGCTGTAGTTAGTCTCTGTTTTCTTCAGGGCTTTGCTTACAAAGTATATGGGTGTCTGGACGGAGTTCCTATCTGTTAATAGTACTGCGCTAACTGCTCCGTGAGTTGCCGATAAGTACATGATTAGCTCTTCCCCTGGTCGCGGTGCGACAAGTTTGGGAAGAGTTGCCAGATGGTGTTTAATTTGTTGGAAAGCTTCCTCCGCTTCTTCGGTCCACCGAAAGTCTCCCTTTTTAGTACACTTCGTGAGCGTTTTAAAGAGAGGAAGGGATTTGTCTGCTGACTTAGATAAGAAACGGTTTAGCCCTGCTAACTTTCCATTCAATGACTGGACTTCTTTGAGTGTGCACGGTGAGGGGAGATCAATAACAGCCTTTGTTTTTCCTGGACAAGGCTTGATTCCATCGGGTTCTATTAAGTATCCAAGGAACATGCCTTCGGTTGCGCCAAAGGTGCACTTCTTGGGATTTAACTTCATGTTTATTCGTCCCAATGTTCTGAACGTTTCCTCGATGTCGCGCACCAATTCATCCTCTGTGTGGCTTTTGATGACAAGGTCGTCAACGTAGACCTCCAAGTTGCGGCCTACTTGTTTCTCGAAAGCTGTGTCCACCAATCGTTGATATGTTGCGCCTGTATTTTTTAAGCCAAAAGGCATTTTTGTGTAGTAGTACACTCCTTGACTGGTGTGGAAAGCTGTTTTTTCTTCATCTTCGACTGCCATCTGAATTTGATGATACCCTTTGTATGCGTCTAGGAAGCATTTGAAAGGGTATCCGCACAGGGATTCTACCTTCCAGTCTATTTCTGGCAGTGGGTAGCAGTCCTGTGGACATGCTTTGTTGAGGTCCGTGAAGTCCACGCACATTCTCCAACTGCCGTCGCTCTTCTTTACCATAACTGGGTTAGAGAGCCAATCATGGTAGTACACTTCGCGCATGATGCCTGCGTCTACAAGCTTGTGTACTTCTTCCAGAATAGCCTTTGCACGATCTGGGGCCTAGCCGCGCTTCTTTTATCGTATTGGGGGATATCCTTGTCGGATCTGTAGCTTATGCTCTGTAATAGAGCGTGGCACTCCTGTCATGTGTTTTGGTTCCCATGCAAAGATGTCCAAGTTCTTTTGCAAGAGTGCGCATACGGCTGCTTTACCTTTGTCAGATAAAGATCCACCAATCGAAACTTGTTGTTCCGGGTAATCGGGATGAATAGCGACCTTTGGGTTTGGTGTCTTTTCTGTGCGCTGTTCTGGAGTAGTCTCTACTTCAGTTGTTACCGCATTGCATTCTCTTGGTGGTACTGTTGTGTTATAGAGGGTGACAACTCCTCCTTCCACTGGAAACTTGAGCATTCCGTGCGCTGTGGATGGTACAGCGCGCATGGATGATATTCCAAGTCTCCCGATGATACCATTATATGGTGAGGGAGATTTTATTACCATGAAATTTATCCATGTTGCGGTTGAGTGTTGTTCATTTCCTACGACCACCAGCAAGCGTAACTGCCCTATGGGCCAGATTTTCTCTCCTGTGAATCCAGTCAATGACATTGTTGCTGGTATCAACTGATTTTGGATTTCAGGTCGCAGTTTCTTGAAACAATGATCATACAGGATGTCTGCGGATGCTCCTCCATCAATGTATATGCGGTCGATGTCATGTCCTCCCGTATGTATCTCAATAGTCAGAGGTTCTACAACTGCGTTGTCCGCAGCTAGAGTAGGGAAAGATATCTCCTTTTCTGGAGAGAATTTTTGGCTGACTTTTTCCTTGATCTTGCGCTGCCATGACTGTATCATGTATATGGTATCAGCTTTTTCTTTGGGGGGCTCTTTCTTACCTCCGCCCCTTTGTTTGTCTTTCCCTTCTTTGATGTTTTTTACAAGGTGGTCCATTCTGCCTTCTCTTACTAACTTTTCAATTAGTTGTTTTAGCTGGACACACTCGTTAGTTGTATGGCCTTTTTGACCATGGTACTCGCAGTATCCGTTTCCTATGCGCTTTTCCTCTGCAGTGCGCATTGGTGGCGATTTTGGGAAGTTTGCACCTTCTGTTACAAATATTTCCCTCAAGGTTTTTGTAAGAGGGGTATATTTGTCATTGTCTCTTCCACTGCGGTAATTCCTGCTGCGGTTGTTATTCTGATCAATGGATTGTCTCCGAGGCTGCTCTTGCTGCCTATAGTTCGAATGACCCTTTTTACTGTCCGCATCAGCTGCTTCTCCTTGTATCAAGGATCTAGTGCGCTTTGTTAGCTCATCGAAAGTTTGTGGAACTTTGTCGTTTAGCTTTCGGATGAGTTCTGGGTTATTAATCCCATTCATGAACCCTGAAATTTTTAGGATTTCGGGACATGCTTTGACTTGTATGCACTCATCCTTGAAGCGTTCCTTAAAAGTACTGGTTGATTCCCCTTGGCGCTGTTTCACTCTTGCTAGCTCAACAGGGTTTTTGGCGCACTTCTTTCGATGGGTGAAGTTGAGACGGAATGCTTTCCGTAATTCCTCGAACCCACCGATGCTCCTACGTGGGAGTTTGCTAAACCATGTGTGCGCGTTCCCTACTAACGTAGAATTGAACATGTGGCACCACACAGGCTGTGGCCAATTTTCGATAGTGGCGGCTGATTCGAAAACTTTTAGGTGGTCATCCGGATCACCTGTTCCATCATATGTTTTCACGTTAGTGGGCATGCGCCTGCGTTTGTGGTCTGAGTAATCGCTGATGCGCCGTGTAAACGCGTCAACTTTCTGGCGACGCCATGGAAGAGACATATCTTCGTTCTCTTCATCGCGACGCCTTCCTCTTGACTTCCAGTGCCCTGTCTCTCTATCCTCGTTGTCCGAGGAGTCACTAGAGGAAGAGTAGTCTCTTTTTCGGCGCTTGCGCCGGCTTCTTTCAGAAGAAGAGCTTGAGGGATCTCTACTTGGGGATCTTCTTCTCCCCAATCTGTCCTGGATCCTCTTACTTCCAGGTTTGGAGGATCCTTGGCTTGGCAAATGTTGAGGTCCTAATCGGTCTTGTATTCCCCGACTGCCAAGTCTGGAGTGAACATTAGTGCGCCTCTCACTATCTTCTGAATATTGGGAATCAGATGTTGTACCCAGCCTATCATGGATAGTGGTACGTTCTGCGCGTCTTCCTCGTGGGTGGCGCAGTGGTGATGGTTCGCGTTCAGAACCAAAATTCAGTCGAGCTTGTAGGCTCGTACTTGCCCTTCTCCTTGCTTTTTCCTGCATGAGGGCGGTTAAGGTTTCATAGTTTTGGGATACAAAATTTCCCAAAGTTAGATTGGGTGCGTCCTAGTTGTTGTAAGAATGCCTGTCTCAATGTTAGGCACCCTATCATGGTTAGGCGCGCCTGGTGGCACAGTGTTGTTCACTGCGGGTACAGTTTGGTGAGGAGTGGTGAAGAGGGTGCGCTGGAGTTCCTCAGCGCTTGGGACCACTGGGATGATTTGGGTAGTCCTTACTGGTAGTTCTACTTCTGCAAGAGGTTGGGTTGTTCCCGCCTCTTGGTGACCAGGTGCGCTGGTTGTCCCAGTAACCTGTCTAGAGGACGAATCTTGTTGATTCTTCCTCTGATGGTCACGTTTTTCTGACTGTGGAGTCCGCTGGCTTGAATTCTTATTCTTTGTCATTCTAGACTTTTTGTTCTTATTAGAGTCCCACGGATGGCACCACTTGTTGATAAAAAAGTTGGGCGTTCCTGATTATTGGTTCTTGCTCTCGTACCAATTCACTTCTTAGTACTTGTAACCTGCGCACTAAGAAAATAAACAACACCGTTAGGCTTATCGTGGGATTGTCTCCCACGATTAAACTCCGGCGTGAGAGTAAGTAATCGATTTAGGGTTCTCGTAAAGAGTTAGGGTTTGTGAATCATACCTTGAATGATAGTTACGTCATTCCTTATATAGGACGCAGAAACCGTGTAGGTATCTTGCTCCTTACTCTTCGCACTCATGATGCTTATCCGGGGTAAGGATATCTATTCCATAGATAGATGATCCTTATCTATACCGTGTATAGTTTGTTTGGATTGGGCTTACGTGAGCCCGGTCCCATTAGTGATGCGGCCCAATTGACAATAACCCACTCATGGTGGATTTGGGCCTTAGTAATGTATATCATTTGGGCTCGTGGCCCATATGTAGACTATACGTCATCATTAGGCTTAAGAAAACTGGCAGATCTCCATTTGGTAACATGCTTGAACGTCTTAGGAAACATGAACCGATGTGTACTAGGTTTTATTGGTTGTTTTTAATGCATGAGTAAATTCTAATGATCCCATGTTAGGAGCTTCTTAGCCGGCTCGACATAGGAGTGAAGTAGGCACTCATAGGATTGGGGAAGTAAGTACGCCACCCCATGAATGGTATTAAGGAATACAATCCGTCATCCACACAACTATAACAAGTAATTAACGTGTAAAAGATATCTAGGGAGTAGTGAAATCTAAGTAAACACATTTCTCCCATATATTGCTCACAAACTTAGTTTAATTTAGTTTTATTTTCATTTTTAGTATTTTATTTTGATTGCATCTTTAGTATTGGGTTAGTTGACTAGCAACTAATTCCGCCCAAATCCTTCTAACCCGAGATTTTTATTTGCTATCTAAAAAAATATAAAAATACAAAAAGAATCATCCCTCATCTCTAGACCTAGTCTTAGGTTTTCTAATCCTAGCGACACTATTCCTAGCTGAACGATCAATCCCTCGGTACTTGTCATTATACTATACTATATCGATCAGGTACACTGCCTGGTGGGGTTTGTAAGCTTCTCAAGATCCCTTGAGAGGTAAAGCCTGGTGCAAACCCCACGCGTCACTAATCAATCATCGTTGTAAGTATTCTAAACTTGATTACAATCCTGATCTAAGTCTAGGAATTCTATTTTTGCACAAAAACAAAAACTTGGGGTTATGCATTAACTTGAGAAACTCATGCATAAAATTATGTGTTTAACAAAACTAATCATGTTCCCCATAGTTAGGAATTGCATTCTTAATTAGTATAAACATGTTTGCTAAAACACCCTATGTCAAATCCTTCCAAAACTTTCTCACAAGTAGGACAAATATTTTTTCGTCTCACATTGAGAATACAAACAAAATGTTATGTTTAAAACATCACTTGCATAATGTCTCTTGAATGCTAAAGGGAATACATAACCAATATGTATTTTCAGGTACATTCAAACGAAGCTACATTGAACTAGGAGCGTTTGGGTTATCTTTTGTTTTATAACAAAACTTGCATTATAAAACGATTTTGAAGCATCAAAATGAGTCAAGATAACCGCACCTCCACATTGTTTTCATATAGGCACACACTAGAACTTCCACATTATAATAGTAGTTTACTTAAACTAAAATGTGAAATTTTGTTGTTCTAGGAATCATCATGCCTCCTCTAACCCACTACGACCACAAGGACACCATTAAGTACCTACCAAAACACCACAAAACCAAAGGCCTTACCCCAAACCAAGTCTACGTTTTCAAAGCCTTAGAAAAACACTATGTCCATGAGGGTAGAACTATTGACCCGTCTTTCTTAGAAGGCACAAACCTTTACGCCGAATTTTCCACAATCAACTTTGAATGTCTTTTGAATATCGACGAGCCTATTTGTCCTAGATTCATTCTAGAGTTCTATGCATCCGCCGTCCTCTCCACGGATGATTATGGTCATATGTCTATCAACTTTAGGACTAGTGGTCATCAATACTCCTTCACTCTTGAAGAGTTTGCTCAAATCATAGGTGTCCCAAACCAAGGTACTTGTATCTATTCCGACTTGCACTCCCTCTCGACTCTTGACACCCTCCAAGACCGCATCCATCCTTATGACACACCTCTTGTATCAAAAGATGTACTCCGTGACCACCTCTTTGTTAGGACAACCAATACTAGGAGAACCCATTCGGGAAATGAGGTCGAAAAGGACCCATATGGAATGGAGATGAATGAACTCAAGCCCCAATTTAAGAAATGGGAGGAAGTCCTTAGAGACAATGACATTAGCACAATAGGAAACCGAGATCATATCAACCTTTGCCTTTGCTACATGCTCTACTCCTTGTCCGTTAGGCAACCCTTCAACCTTGCCTACTACACGGCCAAGAGAATGGCCGACATTCCCGTGCATGGCACAACGGCTATGCCGTCTGGAATGCTCTTGACCCGTCTCTTTAGGTTCATCTCACCCATTCCACCAACTCCAAACGGTCTTCGCCTTGACTACTCTCTCATTCCACACACCTTTGTCCTACTAAGTGATAAGAGAGTGTACAAAGCCCAAGGAAAACATCCACATCCTCCTACCTCATCTTCGTCTTCCTCAATGAGTGAAGATGACAATTTGCCAAACTCTAGGCTCCCACCTCTCGAATACCTATCCCAACTTTCGGATATTCCTAATGAGTCGGAGGAGTTCAAGCAAACAAAGGGGATGTTTAAGAATCTTGGAAGATTCCTTGGAAAGCTCAAGAATAAGATCGACCGTCAACGAGAGTGGGTGTGTAGGAGTGTTTGGCACTAGGTGCTATTTGAACTAATTTGGTTGGTTAAACAATGTTTGTGATGTACTTGTAGGTTGGTACAATGTTTGATACTATTTGGAAGATGTTTTATCTAACTTTGATGCAGGAAGACAACTTTTGGCAAGTTGTCAAATTTTCATGATTATGTTATTTTCACTAAGTATAGTGAAATTCTCGACCTCAAGGTCAAAATCATATGATATGTGTGTTTACGCGTCTATTTTTTGCATTGCCTAACCAGAAATGCATTATCTTTTTGATTTTAGGAGTTTTCGAAAATTTTGAAAATCGTCTCGCGGGTCAAAATTGTGGAATGCCACATTTTTCAGCACTGGCGGATCCGGCGGTACCAAAAATTGGGTTCCGCCAGTGTATTTTCTGGGAATCCCAGAATTGGCCCAACGGACTAGACGGTACCCTCAAATGGGTTCCGCCTGTGTATTCTGAAGGTGCCGCCAGCTGCCTGCAAAATTTTTGATTTTGTTTTCAACATTTGAACATCTAAACACCAAAATCCAATCCTTTTAGATAGAAACCCATTTCCTGCAATATGTTTAGCACAATAGGGTACTTCTCATTCCTTATAACTCAACCAAAACCATTTCCCGCCAAAATTCAAAAATAGCCATAACCACCCCAAGGACCCTTCACACATAAAGGAAGGAACCCTTCTAAAGGATCCTTGAAATCCCTGAGATTTATACTTCAACAAATTTACTAAAACCACTAAGCATTTAGTGCAAACCTTGTCTTCTCACTTCACCATTTTCATTGGATTGACTTCCATTATATGACAACCCACAATTAGTTTTCCAAATCATTAGGAACCTCCATTTTTGTATGGACTAACATCAAATCCAAACACTCCTTTCCACAATCCTTCAACACTATAAATTAAGCCATCCTAAACACTATCAAATCACACCTTCTTCATCACAATTTCTGAACTTCTAAACCATTTTTCACCATGACTAAGTCAACAATCACCTCTCAACCATCACGACCCATCCGGAAAACCGCCCGGATAAGTGTTTAACCACTATGGTCTAATCAACCAATCAACCTAAGCTCCTCATCTTCGGATGAATTCACCTCACCTATCAAAAATGAACACTTTTTGAACCTTGCATCTCCATCATCATCACCCAATGAACCCAATGAGCTCACTCTACCACCTACTAAATCACCCATTGACCCAACTCCACCAAGTGCTCCAACCCAACCATCCAAAACTCCATCACCATCACCATTACCCAAAATTGAACCTATGGAGATATTTGGGTCTCCTCCCACATCACCACACCCTTTTGTCCAAGATCTAAATGATCTTCCACCAAGACCTACACAACCACCACCTTTTGCAAATGAATCACCAAGGTCAATTCTAGACCAAAATGAGCATTTTAACCACACCCAACCACCACAACAAGTGTACCATCAACCCAAACCATTGTTGTTTCACCCTATCTACTATGACATCCATGGTCCTCTTTATGGAGAACCAAACTTTGAAAACCATGATCACCCAACTCCACCACATTCTCAAGCTCAAACCTTTGAGTCTTTCTTCCCCTCTTATGAGGAAATCCAAAGCATGGTTGAGAACCACCTTCATCAAGCAATGGAATTTCAAACCACCTTGCTTGACTCAATACCAAATCCATCCTTCACCCAAGAACCAAAAACCAACCAACCCTCAAACTAAGAAACCCAAACCAACCCATTTCCACCCACTCATCCCCATGTTTGCTCAAATTGTGAGCAAATGGGTGCAAGCATCAAAACATTGCTTCACCAATTCCAAGATGAAGCCCGGTTTGCATTCCAACACGTCATAGAACATTTGGATGCTCTTTCCCATCCAAACAAATCCTAGACAACCTTTGGAGGCCATTTGCCCCATTTAGGAAATTAGGATTTTTTTTTTTCTTTCTTGGTTATTTTTTTAGTTTTTGTTTAGAAGTAGAAGAATACTTAACATTTCTTGTATTTTGACTTTTCAAAGTCAAAATTTTACTTGGAATGCTATTTCTTTCTACTTACTTTCGTGCATTGTTGGTTGATCATTTTTGTGTTGTCATTGTGGTTGCAATGTGTGTGGTAACTACAAGCTTGACTATATATATATATAACCAACTAACCATTTTTTTGTAGGATCAAAATCCATGTTTCCCATCTTGGCACTCCTTTTAGGGGGAGTAACAAGCAAGGGGGAGCAAGTGCTTTTTTTTTCCGCTTCGCTACTCTACTTTTTGTTTCGACAAAAAGGGGAAGAAATATATTAAACCTTCAAAACTTAATATGATTTTCATCACTTAAGTAAAACAAGTTTAATATAATTTTTTTAAGTCTTAAACACCAAGATTTTGTGAGTTACTTAAAAACAAAGTTTATGTTTTGTCATCAACAAAAAGAGGGAGATTGTTAATACAAATATCGCCTAAAAATGTTATTTATATTTTACGATCTTTGCTAAGTTTTGTTAACGACAAAATGTAAACTTTAGTTTCTAAGTAAAACATAATCTTAGTTTTAAAGACTTGCATAAACTAGACTTTTACTACATTTTACATTTCATAACACTTTTTATTTCTTAAAATAGAATTGTCACATCACATTTATGGCAAGTTTTGTCAATACACATTTATGGAAAGAAATGTGTTTGACTTACTAAGTGGTTGCTTGCAAGTTTAGTGTTTGACTTGATATTATGAGATGTGACATTGTTTGGTTTGCAAGGTGTAATGAGATGTGACTTTGTTTGGTTTGCAAGATTTATTGCAAAACCAATTGCAAGCCCAGCGGAACCCTGGGGGTACACGGGCGGAACCTATCTGAGGGTTCCGCCGTATCCGCCAGGCCTGCAGAAGGCTTTGCTATAAATACCAAGCCACAAGTTGATTTTTGGCTTATCACTCTACATCATATCTTACACACACACATTCATTCTTTTATCTAACCCTTTAACATTTCATATGTGAAGTTTCTTTTTGTAGCAAAGAGATTCACGAGCTCATTAAAAGTAACAAGTATTCAACACAACGTTGCAAGACTTGTTAGCTTAGCATTGTGTAGACTTGTGTAGTTTACATTTTATTTGATTGTGTATTTTCAGTAGTGATCGGTTAGTATTTTAGTCCTCAAAATACAAAGTGTATCGGGAGTAGTTGTACCCTTGTAAAAGAACTAACGGGAGTGGTTGTACCCTTGGTAAAGAACTCGACATCTAGCTTAGTGTCGATAAAAGTATAAGCAATGTGTAAGGTTTTCTCCGCCGGTGAAAGGAGCTTGTTGACTAGTGAAAGAAAATCTCAAGTTGGATACTCGGGGCGTGGACGTAGGGCAAGGAAAAAGAGTCCTTGTAGCCGAACCACGATAAATACTCGTGTTGTGGTTTGATCGTTTCTTTCATTTACTTGCATGTTATATATTGTGTTTATGTATATATCTTTGATCAAACGGAAAGTTTCAAAGCTAACTAAACAAGTTAAAAAGATTTTAATCGGTAAACTATTCAACCCCCCTTCTAGTTTTCCACAGACATCATTCAGATTAGCAATGATCAATTTCAAAGTCAGGTAGCCAAATTCAAAACGCAAATCTAAACACCCTTAATAACCTCTAAATCAACTTAAACCCAATGATGAAGTGTCAGTAGCAGCTCTTCACCAAAGAATGAATATTTGATATACGATACAATCAATGCTGCATATCCAACCCCACAATAAGAGATGACGTAAACTAATAAATTTGCAATTAAAAACAATATCTTGAAGCTCAAACGTAAATAGAAAAAAGTAAAAACATGCTTAAGAAAACTATTTTCAAGTCCACACATACCGAATTTGGGAGTTGCTTGGCACAGGTGTTCCACGATTGTCCATTTGATGCAAATAATATGGAGAATGCTACTAAGTTGAAAATTCTATCACAAAATTACGAAAAAAAATCAATCAAATGCTAGATCTATCAAAATACCTCAAAACTTGATGGTGGACGGTTTCGGTGGTGCGTTGGTTTATGTATTCGTGGAGTCCGGTGGAGGTGGCGTCTGATGGTGGTGGCGTTGGGTGGTTGTGGTGGTGTGAGTTGTGATTGGTTTATCTGGAGGATAGGGTTGTGAGATAATTTATATGATTTTGTTTAGTTGAATGTTGTGTGAGAGTAAGGTGTAAAATGACTAAAATACCCAGTTGCTCATGTATAGGTTGCCTAAAAAACAAAAGTTGCCCAAAATACAATACCTCGTACCAACAGTGGTTGGTCGGACACGTGTCACACTGTTGTTAGTTGTACATTAGTTGCCCTGGGCAACCTGGGCTAAAACGAGAATTTTCAAAAAAAAAAAAAAAAAAAAAAAAGGCTAAATATGCCTAACCCGCTGGGCAACGGGCCATTTTAGTAATTTTCCCTTAGAAAATTAAGTGAACTATTTATGGAAATCATAGTATTTTATTATTTTTGTATATAACCCATCTTATTTTCATTTATTTTAAATTGTGTTAATATTTAATTAATGTTTTGAAAACCAGGTCTCTAATTTGGGTTATCGATTAGATCACCGAGTCAACCCGATCTTTCACAAAAATTAAATTTATATATATTTGGAATGATACAAAAAAAGTGTATATATATATATATATATATATATATATATATATATATATATATATATATATATATATATATATATATATATATATATATCAAAAACCGGGTTGATCCGGGTCACTTCAAACCTGACGAGTAACGAGGTTTCGAAAATATAAAACCGGTTTAATTTGACCATTTTTTCACAGCGACCGGTTCAGCCGTTGGAACCGACCGGGTCGAACAGGGTTATTTTTCGTTTATAACTCATAAACTTTTTTTTTTAACTTCAACTATTTGCTGCTATAAAATTATGTTGTCATGCACGTGTACTCATCTAGTTTACTTAAATATAGGAATAAGTGCGGAGAAAATTTTCTTTTCACATGTAAAAGAAAGTATACTGCTATGTCAAATGATTCTACTCTTGAAATATGTCCAATTCACTTTAAAAAATAATGTCGACAATTGTTTCCCCTTTCTACCAACTCTTGTACATTTTTTTAACTTTCTATGATAAGTGTATTTCTATTTATCTTTTCAAGAAAGTTCCGGTCTATTCTTTCAGACACTTAAATACTTTTTCTAAATACATAAGTTTATTATATCTTTGATTTGTTGAGGAAATAAAGAGGAGTAAGTGAAATATTGGCATCACTCACTGACTTCATCATCTTCTTTCTGCTTCAGGGCTTTAGTTATCCAGTTTTGTCTCAAAAAGTGATGAGACTTTCTAGAGTATCTGATGAACACTGAAGATAACTTTCTGAATATACAACTATTTAGTGACTTCATTTGTACTAATGATATTTTATATTCAAATTCTAGTAACAGAAAATTGAGCTCTGAGCTAACCAACACAAATAGATTAGATCGTTGATCACAAATCTAACTCTAACATGCTTGGATGATTTTGTTTCTCTCTTTCTTTCCTTTGGCTTTTTAATTGAGTGTTATAATAAAATTGTCATTGCAAAAAAGCGGCATTTTAATTGAGTGTTATAATAAAATTGTCGTTGCTTAGCTTTGTCTTTTTGTGGGGAATGTTTTTCTGGAATATTTTTGCCATTTTTTGTTGAAAATTTGAATTCATATATTTATAATGGATTTAGCATATTTATTTAATTCCAAAAATGATTTTCTAAAGGATATAAAATATTTGTGACATTTTATAAAAATCTAGTGATTAAGAAAATGTTCTTTTAATCATAAAATGCATTAGACATTTTGTTTATTCATACCTTAAGTGATTGAGTTGTTGAAATGGATATTAATAACTAAATACTTGTTTACGTACTAATCTTTGTGTTTAATGATTTTACATTTTGTGATCATCAAACCGTAGAGATATCAAAAAGTATTAATAACGTTTTTTGGAATTATTTATAACAACAAATTAAACATATGTGATGGTTATGCCCCGGTAAGGCAAAAGAAAAGGAGTCAGGCTCTGGAAAGGACCAAGGCAATCAACGGTGATGTAACGAAGTTAATAGAAGAATTGTGTCTTTAGAGTTTTGGGACATGAAAGTGATTCCTCAACTTTAGAGTTGGTCCTCGATGGACATGTCTATTAATCTAGTCAAGAAATATGTCTCCTTCGTATTCCATCCAACTTCATTCTCTGATTTAAATATTTCGTAACTGATATTTACCTTTACCATATCCCAGGCATCATAATATACACATTCGAGATTAAGAGTGAGTCATAATATTTTATAACCAGAGGAAACATGATTAGCATGGGTACCTTAAGGATTCTTATTTGGTGATTTCAGCTTATTCATTGGGCTTATTTGATCAGTTTGTCTCATTTCTAGTTTGTATAATCTGTCTTAGCTTATTTTGATCATTTGGTAGCTTAAACATAACTTTTCCAATAATCTACAAGTTCTAATAAGCTAAAGTAGAATCTGTTAAGCACTTGGGTTTCCCAAGTGCTTATTTCTCTGTTTCAACCAAAGTTCTTTCACAAAAAGTTTTTAAATCCAGTATTTAAAGTAGTTTGTAAAATAAAAATCAAGAAAATCCAAAAATACAAAAAGTGATAGCTTCTATTTAAGACCTTTGGCTTATTTTTTTGCTTATTTATAAGCATTTTTCATTTTTATATTTTTCTCAGGTTCCTTGTAGGTTAAAATAATTTTAGTAATTTTTTCAGATTTTTCTTTTGTCATTTAATACTTTTTATAATTTAATTTAGTTTAAATTAATTAAATAATTAGTTTTTAATTAATAATAAATAATTAAAAAGTAGGAAAAATAGATTTTCTGTTCTAAAATTAGTTTTATAATATTTTAGGTTTTTCTAAATTTAATTTTCATTTTTCTAGTTAATTTTCATAATTAATTATAAATTAGTGTAATTTAGTTAATTAAAAAATAATTAATAATTAGTAATTAATTAATAGTAATTAATTAAATAGTTGTAAAAATAATTTTAATTTTCCAAAAATTTTCTTATAACATTAGGATTGTAAAAATATAATTTTCACATTCGTAGGACTTTATTTGCTCACGTTTCACTTTTTATTTTGCGCGTTCGTGTTTAATTTAAATTCAAACCCGCGTTTTTTAGATTTAACTTACGTTTTTAGGTTATCTGATCATCAGTAATTGTTAGAATAGTGTTTCTAAGTTATTCTCAATCATAATCTCGTAGTGTAATCATAATAATCAAATTCCTGATCCTTCTGTTAAATCACCCGGTCACTTAAAACGTTTTCAAATACAATTGCAAACCTCGCTGGGACATAACGACCCGGGAGTACACTGTACTCCTTGGTTAGTTGGTTTTAGACGTTTGACTTGGTTGACCATCACCTGGTCAATTTAGTTGACCGTTTAGGATCAATCAAATTTTGGCGCCGCTGCCGGGGAAGTAGCTGCGTATTTAAAACGTTTTTTAGAGATTAGTGGTTTTTCATTCATCACTGTATAAGCACCACAACTTTTTTGTAAATCTTAATCATAATAAAAAATATTTCATTAACACTTTCCTTAAAGTGTTAACAACACCAAAAAAAATCAAAAACAAACAAAACAGATCGTTACGTTTTCTATATCGCGTTTCTTTTAAGGTGAATCTTAAAGAGATACGATTTTGGTAAACGAAACGATACCAAAAATATTGTCCAAAAATTTTTAACCCATATACAAAAACCTTAAAATATTTGTCTCTTTCTTGTGAATAATAACTACATAAAAATAAACCGTCGCAAACCAAGGCAGAACACTTACCAACTGGGGGTGTGAACATAATAAGTTTCCAAACAAAAGATTAAAACTTGCCTTTGTATCCTTGTGAGTGGTGTACCTTTTTGAAAGAAGCCATTCATTTGTGATTATTGGTTTAAGTTCACTGTTGATTTGCCTCAATTTTGTTTTGATTGGTTTTTATCCCTAGTGCATGCACACTCGTTCTTCTAGGTCCACGAGCCCATTTCGTGAGCTTGTAAAGAAACCTAGAAGACCTCGTAGACGTTCAGCACCAATAGTCGGATCTGAGATCCGTACTATTTCCACTTCAGCTGTCACCATGGCGGAAGACCGCCCCATGTGTGAGCTTCTCCAAGCACCCATCGAGGGTTACGGAGATGCCATTGTTGTTCCAGCCATCGTGTCTGATAGTTTTGAGCTCAAAACCGGGTTACTCAATCTTGTAACCTCAAGTCAATTCTACGATTTTGAGAGGAACGATCCTCATGCTCACATTCAATGGTTCAATAAAATCACGTCAACCATCAAATACAAAAATGTCCCCTGTGACGTAATCAAGCTTCTTCGCTTCCCATTCTCCCCTAGAGGGTCAAGCCCGGATTTGGCTTGAGAAACAACCCCCTCGCTCAATTGAGACATGGGAAGATTTGGTAAAAAAGTTTGTGAATGAATTCTTCCCACCATTAAAGACCACGAGTCTTAAGAACGAAATCACCAAGTTCACTCAGAAATATGATGAATCATTTGGTGAATCGTGGGATCGTTTCAAAGAATTACTTCGCAAGTGTCCACATCATGGTTTCTCAGAGTTGATGCAACTCGATACTTTTTACAATGGCGTGAGCCAAGCTGATCAGGATTCACTCAATGCCTCCGCGGGAGGTAATTTCTTGAGTAGAACCACCAAAGAAGCTTTACAAATCATAGAAAACAAGTCCAAGGTCCGCTCTACACGAAGCAAGTCGGTTGTTTCTCAAATCAATGCGGGTCCTTCCACTTCATCTTCTATGAGTCAATCTAGCATGGATGCTAAGATTGACAAGCTCACTGAAGCTATTCAAGCTTTGGTTCTTGCCCAACAGAAAAAAGTTTCCTTTCCACAACATCCTCCACCTGCCGAGGTTAAAAAAGTGGAAGTCTGTGTGACTTGTGGTGGGCCGCATGCCTACTACAATTGCACAGCTACTGATGGTTCCCCATATGAAGCTCATGCTATAGCCGGGTCTTCAAATCAAGGAGGCAATCAATACCTCCCTCCTATGGACACGAACTATCGTCCTAATCATTACCCTGGACCACCTAGTTTTAATCAAAACCAAAATGTCCAAAACCGTAACCAGAATCAAAATAGAATGAACCAAGGTTATCAAAACCAAGGTAATTTCAATCAGGGTCACGGTTTTCAAAGTCAAAACCAAGGTTTCCAAAATCAAGGAAACTTTAATCGAAACCAAGGTCTGGGTAACCTCAACCAAGGGTACTTTCATGAAAACAACAACCAGAATCAAAGGAATTTCCAACATCAAACTCAAGGAAATTTCCAAAATCAAGGTCCCAACCAAAACAATCGTGCTCCAAATGTTCCTAACAATCAAGCCATTGTTCCAACTGGGCCTTCATATGATGAGTTGTTAAAACAATTCATGAAGTCCCAAGAAGAATTGAACAAGTTGTTGGTCAGCCAGATTTCTGACATCAAGAAGTCTTTAAATGATCGACCCTTGGGCTCAGGTACTACTTTACCTAGCAACACGATCACTAATCCGAGGGGCTATGCAAAAGTGAGCACAACTCATAGTGGTGCTTCATATAAGGAACCCGCGATTGCTACTACCTCTTCTTCCTCACCTCCAAAGGTAGTGGAACGTGAACCTGAGGTGACAAAGGACAAGGTGCAATCTAATGGTCCACGAAGTACCGCACATGTCCACCCTCATGTTGTCCCAGAAACCATGCCAAAACCTGGAGTTGTCTTTGATCCACCTGAGACTCCAGTTGAGAACCCTAAATCCAAAACTTCTATTCCTTACCCATCACACTTGAATGAGCAAAAGCTCCGCGAAAAGGCTAGTCACCAAATGGATAAATTTTTCCAAATCTTTCAAGATTTGCACTTTGACATTAGCTTCGTGGATGCTATCATCTTGATGCCTAAATTCGCATCAACATCAAGAATCTGTTAAGTAATAAGGAAAAACTCTTTGAGATGGCAAGAACTCCTCTAAATGAGAACTGTTCAACAGTTCTTTTGAAAAAGCTTCCCGAGAAGCTTGGAGATCCCGGAAAATTCCTCATTCCATGTATTTTTCCTGGGATGGTTGAATGCTTTGCCTTGGCCGATCTTGGTGCTAGCATTAACCTTATGCCATATTCTGTGTGGAAGAAGCTCTCTCTTCTCGAACTTACTCCCACGTGCATGACTTTAGAGCTTGCCGATCGTTCAATATCACGTCCTCTTGGCATTGCCGAGGATGTGTTCGTTAAAGTGGGAAAGTTCCGTTTTCCAGCAGATTTTGTGATTGTTGACTTTGATGCCGATTCAAAGGCCCCCCTCATTCTTGGAAGGGGATTCCTTAGAACTGGGCGTGCTCTCATCGATGTATTTGAGCAAGAGATCACATTACGTGTTGGAACTGAAGCTGTCACCTTCAACCTCGATCAAACTTCGAGGTACTCCTCCAATTATGACTCTGAATCGGTAAACCAAATAGATGTCATTGATATTACTGCTGAGGAGTACGCTCAAGAGGTTTTAGGTTTCATTGATGATTCTTCGAGTGAAAACCTCACTCAATCTTCTCATCCTATCATTGCCAATTCTTCTCCTTCCCTCACTCCGTTTGAGGGAAGTGACTTCATCTTAGAAGAAATTGAGGCCTTTCTCAAGAGTTATTCTGTTCCCGATGGAATCGATAACCAAGAGATTGACTCTGAGAGGGATATTCTCTTACTTGATAAATTACTAAACGAAGATCCCTCTCCTCTTCCTGTTCTACCACAACAACTTCATAAAGAGGAAGTCAAATATGTTGAGAAAACTAATGACTTTCCTGTGGTTGAACTTAAGGACTTGCCGCCTCATCTTGAATATGCATTTCTGGAGGGTGATGATAAATTACCTGTCATAATTGCTAAAGATTTAAGTGTTGAGGAAAAGGCTGCTCTAATAAAGGTTTTGAAGTCACATAAACAAGCAATTGCTTGGAGACTCTCCGACATCAAGGGCATTGACCCTGAATTTTGTACCCACAAGATTTTAATGGAAGATGACTTCAAACCGGCAGTCCAACAACAAAGAAGGGTGAATCCCAAAATTCATGAGGTTATCAAACAAGAAGTTTTAAAACTTCTTGATGCCGGATTGATTTACCCTATCTTGGACAGTCCTTGAGTTAGTCCAATACACTGTGTTCCAAAAAAGGGTGGCATTACTGTTGTCACAAACGAGGAAAACGAGTTGATTCCAACTCGATTGGTTACGGGTTGGCGTGTCTGCATTGACTATCGCAAGTTAAATGACGCCACCCGCAAAGACCATTTTCCTCTGCCCTTTGTGGATCAGATGCTTGAGAGATTAACAGGGAATGAGTATTATTGCTTCCTCGATGGTTTCTCGGGTTACTTTCAGATTCCCATTGATCCGCAAGATCAAGAAAAGACCATTTTCACGTGCCCCTATGGAACTTTCGCTTATAAATGTATGCCATTTGGTTTATGTAATGCTCCGGGCACGTTTCAAAGATGTATGATGGCCATATTTTCTGACATGATCGGGAAAACTATGGAGGTCTTTATGGACGATTTTTCGGTCATTGGGGATTCGTTTCAATCATGTCTCTCCCATTTAGACAACATGCTCAAACATTGTGAAGACACAAGGTTATGTCTAAATTGGGAGAAGAGTCACTTTATGGTCAAAGAGGGCATTGTCCTCGGCCCTAAAATTTCAAAGAATGGGATTGAGGTTGACAAAGCCAAAATTGATGTCATTAAAAAATTACCTCATCCCACTACCGTCAAAGGTATTAGGAGCTTTTTGGGTCATGCCGGTTTCTATCGTAGGTTTATTCAAGATTTTTCCAAGATCGCTGATGCGTGGGAATCGCACCAGGCTTTACCTCTCGAGGGATCTCGAGAAGCTTCCAACCCCCACCAGGCAGTGTACCTGATCGTTGTAGTATAGTATAGTGACAAGTATTGGGGATTGATCGTTCAGCTAGGAATAGTGTCGCTAGGATTAGAAAACCTAAATACTAGTTCTAGAGATGAGGGATGATTCTTTTTGTATTTTTATATTTTTTAGAAAGCAAGTAAAAATCTCGGGTTTTGAAGGATTTGGGCGGAATTAGTTGCTAGTCAACTAACCCAATACTAAGATGCAATCAAAATAAAATACTAAAAATGAAAATAAACTAAATTAAACTAAGGTTGTGAGCAATAAGTGGAGAAATGTGTTTACTTAGATTTCACTACTCCCTAGATATCTTTTACACGTTAATTACATGTTATAGTTGCGTGGATAACGGATTGTATTCCTTAATACCATTCATGGGGTGGCGTACTTAACTCCCCAATCCTATGAGTGCCTACTTCACTCCTATGTCGAGCCGGCTAAGAAGCTCCTAACATGGGATCATTAGAATTTACTCATGCATTAAATACAACCAATAAAACCTAGTACACATCGGTTCATGTTTCCTAAGACGTTCAAGCATGTTACCATTTGGAGATCTGCCAGTTTTCTTAAGCCTAACATTGAAATCATTCATCCAATACAACCATAAACAAGTAATCAACACATAATCAACATCTAGGTTTCATTAGATCTAAGCAAACACAAGATCAATCTAGCCTAGCATGGTGGAATCAAGACAAGCACAAGATATAGACAACCAACACATAGACATATTGATTGAATTAAAAGAACACTTATCTCAATAGCACATGCAAGCATTCAAGGGCTGAAAACCCTTGAAAAACCTGTAAAATTCGTATATGGTTCGGCCTTAGGGTTTCTCCAAACTTGTTCCTCTTAATGAATGAAAATTAGAAAACTATATATAGAAAATAGAGTCTGACGGCGTCAAGAAAAAACTTGTGACGCCGTCATCTCGCCGCCAAAAGAATCCTCGGACTGCCTTGATCTAAATCTGACGCCGTCATGTATTACACTTTTCCAGGCCGTCACACATTTAACTCTTGACGCTCTTCCTTGTGACGCCTTCATTTCAGTACTGGGCCATCATGCTTTTTATTCTTGACGCCGTCAGGAAAATGCTCTTGACGCCGTCACACACTGTTCCCAGCATGGAAAATTAAGTCTTTGGCGTTTTCTTCACTTTTATGCTCCAAAAACATCCGAATTGCTTCCTTTTCCAGATTTCACTCCCAAAGTACCTAAAATCACAAAAGGAACGATTTAGGGCAATATTTGATCAAATAAATTCAATTCCGGGCTTAAATGACCCCCTAAAAGTGGTTCATTTTTCGCCTCATCATATACCCTTACACTTGAGATTTGCTTGTCCTCAAGCAAATGCGCTTTTATTCTACTCAAAATACAAGTTAGGGTCAATTAACACTAATATAAAAGTAATTACAACAAATAATCGTTCCACTAAAGACCAAAGACAAGCACGGAGGTCATATACTAGCACCTCACAAATAGTGTTTAGATACTCACATCTCTCGGGTGTAATAAAGTATAAATTACAATATGGAACGGAAGATATCTCTCACTACCTTTCATAGCAAAATAGATTACCATAGGCTTGGGAAAGGATCAAACCTCCACCACATGGCGTAAGCACCTAGGATAAACTATCAAAGAGGTCTTTTAAAAGGGTTGTAACGCTAGGTGTAGGGATATGAAATACACGGTTTTGTTGGATATAGGCAATCTTTACTGGTGGCGAGTTAACAATCTTGGTTAATTACATGTACAATATGGCGTTGCTAAGCCAAGACTAGACTCGACTTAAGCTAATAAATGAGAAATAACAAAAACATAAAATGAACATAGAATAAAAAGGGATGGTAGTCCGTATGTTTTTTTTCTTTTTTTTTTTTCTTGTTTTTTTTTTTTTTTTTTTTTTGTATACACTCTTACCCTACCATCCAAAATAATACATCATAGGGAATGAAAATTCCCCTTACACTTGAATTTTTACATACTTTACAATAAACTAATCTAATGACTCGAATTAAGAAAATCAAAACACTTGGAGTACTCTTAAGATTATCGTACATATGGGGGTAATAAATGATGTTCTTCCCCATTAATCCATAAAATAAGTACTTTACCCATGAGTCCCAATCGTCCCAAAACAATATGTACAAGGATATGACTCGACTTAGCAACCATGTAATCAATTAGATAGTTAACTTAGGGTTTAACAAATAACAATAATGCACTAAAGATGAATGCATACATGGAAGGCTAAGGCGATTTGGGTGTACATTTAAGTGGGGTGTAACAAATTTTTCCTTTAAGTAAGATGCTTAAAGTTAGAAACGAAAAGATAGGCTTGGAGGGGTGTACTAGGGGTTTCGTGTACTAAAAATGAGTACAACGCTAAGGGTGTGGGAAAAATTAGTTGACTTAACTAGCCAAGTAATATGACTTAAATGGTCAAGTAATTATGATACGGGTTTAACACAAGGGTGATCCTAATGCCTCTTATCATGTAGTAAATCCTACTACACGAATGTAGTCTCACTAGCGGTCTCGGGATGCATCACTAACGCAAGTTCTAGAATCTAAATGCTACCGGTACACTCATAAGCACTAATAGTAAATGCTTTTCCTATCAAATCTAAAGGCGAACCTCACATATTTGGGTGGAAAATTTTTCTGAATAGTACGGTTTTGTGCTAGTCATACAATCTCCTATCCATGAGACGCTTTCTATGGCTAAAGTTTCACTCCTAAATGTTGTAAAAAATTTTAAATTTGGCGCTAAAATTACACTAACAAGTATTTCTCATAGTTTTATTACACATCTACTATCAAACAAACAAACTCAAGCGAAAGTGTATCTGTAAGGTATCATCATTTTACCATCCCCTTACACTTAAGATGAACATTGTCCCCAATGTTCAAGTAAAGAATGTAAAAGTGAAATAAGTAAAACAAATGAAATCAAATACTCCCCTGATTCGCTCGGTATGGATAATAAGGTGGCCAGGTTAAACCTTCCTCCAAGAAAATGAACAATCAAAGCTTCCCTTCCAGAATATAAATCATCTTCTTGTCATACATAACCTGTAAATCCTGAGAAAACAAACAAGACAACCTCGCATAAAATCGGCGGCAATCTACATAAGTTACTAAATCCTAGAAAACAAAATAAGATATAATGCTTGTGGAATGAAGTTTGCAGATTTCCTGGAGATTATAAAACTTAATAATTCAACAAAAACTTTAAAACTCCGTTAGAAAAACAAAACTGGTAAAATTTCCAGATTTTTACACGTAACGCAGTCAAGAGTAAACTCGTGACGCCGTCAGAAATGACCTGCAGAAATTCTTATGTTAAGTTTCCGGAAAATTTCTGGAAAAACTTGGTCCTACTTCCAGGAAAATCCTGCGAAACTTCATTATGACTCAATACAAGCACTTGACTCTAACAAATACGAATATACATGTTCATTTAATATTGTGGAGAATCATGATCGGTTTGTTTCTTAAAAACATATTTGGGGTTTCCCCTTACACTTATCTTTTGCAAAAATACCTTTAGATGGAGTTAAGACTAGGCTAAAACAACAAAGTAAAGTATTTCCACTTTTTAGTTTAGAAACATGATCTACCAACAATAAAAATAAAGCATGCATACGGAAACAAATAATAAACAAACAAAATAAAATCACACAAAGCATGGGTTGCCTCCCAAGAAGCGCTTTTCTTTATTCACGAGTCTTGTAGCTAGACTCAAGGTCATGGGTTACCGTGTATCGCTTATGCTCACATAACCAAGCGTGAGCCATCTAGTAGTCGCCTCATCTTTTTTATAATCATCTCCTAGCTCTAAACATCCGCGATAGTATCTTTTATTCTTTTCATGAGTATATTTAAGCCCTTTTCTCTTATCATTCTCACTTAGCATTTCTATGGGCGGATACCTACTACACTTCTCCATGGAAAAATCCCTGAACCTAGGGTGTGTGCGGGGCATTTGGTAGACAAAATCTTCTTCCCCATCCGAGAATGTAATTAACCCTTCTATAAGTTTTTCATCGAGGTTGGTCAACCGTTTGAAAGGTCTTCCAAACACAACTTGGGTCAACTTACTATCAACAAATTCTCCTAGACTCTCCATAACCATGAACTCAACAAGATAAACTAAACTTCCTACAAACACATGCAACGGTATTGTTCTAGCAATAATATTTTCCCCTTTATATTCTAACTCATCTACCATGATTTTATTATATTCATTACGCGAGATTATGTTCATTGGGATAGATGAGTTAAGATAGGCGTTAAAGCTCCTAAATCCGATCTTACAAGGAAATTGCATGTTGAACTGTCAATCTCAATCCTTGTTCTAGGGTTGACATACCTAAGAGGCTTCACTTCCTCTTCCATCCTATTCTCATTAATCACATCACCATCATCAAGATACTCATCGGAGTCTGAATAATAAAAGGGACTAGCCCTACGGTCATCATCATGATCAGACTCCTCTAACTCAGAATTGTTGTCAAAGTGGTGGTTGGGCGAGAGGTTAGGTGGGTTCTCATTCTCCACTAAAGGGATTGGGACGGGCATTTGGAAAATCCTTCGACGAAAAACACGAATAACAGGAATCAAACGATCAATGTTATTGTTATCCATCGAGATAATTTACGAACAAAGGAAACAAAGAAATAAAATAGACTAAAGAAAACCTAAAAATAAAAATAAAATCTTACTAGAAAGGAATCTAGCAAGTAGACCTAATAAAAAGAGATTCTAACCTAGACAATAACTATTCCCCGGGCTGCGGCGCCAAAAACTTGATGCGTGGGAATCGCACCAGGCTTTACCTCTCGAGGGATCTCGAGAAGCTTACAACCCCCACCAGGCAGTGTACCTGATCGTTGTAGTATAGTATAGTGACAAGTACTGGGGGATTGATCGCTCAGCTAGGAATAATGTCGCTAGGATTAGAAAACCTAAATACTAGTTCTAGAGATGAGGGATGATTCTTTTTGTATTTTTATATTTTTTAGAAAGCAAGTAAAAATCTCGGGTTTTGAAGGATTTGGCCGGAATTAGTTGCTAGTCAACTAACCCAATACTAAGATGCAATCAAAATAAAATACTAAAAATGAAAATAAACTAAATTAAACTAAGGTTGTGAGCAATAAGTGGAGAAATGTGTTTACTTAGATTTCACTACTCCCTAGATATCTTTTACACGTTAATTACTTGTTATAGTTGTGTGGATGACAGATTGTATTCCTTAATACCATTCATGGGGTGGCGTACTTAACTCCCCAATCCTATGAGTGCCTACTTCACTCCTATGTCGAGCCGGCTAAGAAGCTCCTAACATGGGATCATTAGAATTTACTCATGCATTAAATACAACCAATAAAACCTAGTACACATCGGTTCATGTTTCCTAAGACGTTCAAGCATGTTACCATTTGGAGATCTGCCAGTTTTCTTAAGCCTAACATTGAAATCATTCATCCAATACAACCATAAACAAGTAATCAACACATAATCAACATCTAGGTTTCATTAGATCTAAGCAAACACAAGATAAATCTAGCCTAGCATGGTGGAATCAAGACAAGCACAAGATATAGACAACCAACACATAGACATATTGATTGAATAAAAGAACACTTATCTTAATAGCACATGCAAGCATTCAAGGGCTGAAAACCCTTGAAAAACCTGTAAAATTCGTATATGGTTCGGCCTTAGGATTTCTCCAAACTTGTTCCTCTTAATGAATGAAAATTAGAAAACTATATATAGAAAATAGAGTCTGACGGCGTCAAGAACAAACTTGTGACGCCGTCATCTCGCCGTCAAAAGAATCCTCGGACTGCCTTGATCTAAATCTGACGCCGTCATGTATTACACTTTTCCAGGCCGTCACACATTTAACTCTTGATGCTCTTCCTTGTGACCCCTTCATTTCAGTACTGGGCCGTCATGCTTTTTACTCTTGACGCCATCAGGAAAATGCTCTTGACGCCGTCACACACTGTTCCCAGCATGGAAAATTAAGTCTTTGACGTTTTCTTCACTTTTATGCTCCAAAAACGTCCGAATTGCTTCCTTTTCCAGATTTCACTCCCAAAGTACCTAAAATCACAAAAGGAACGATTTAGGGCAATATTTGATCAAATAAATTCAATTCTGGGCTTAAATAACCCCCTAAAAGTGGTTCATTCTTCGCCTCATCAATCGGCTGGCCTATGACCCATCTCCTCGAAAAGGATGCTCCTTTTATCTTCTCACCTGAGTGCATAGAAGCTTTTGAAACTTTAAAGAAAAAGCTTACTGAGGCACCAATTCTTGTTGCCCCTGTTTGGGACTTGCCCTTTGAACTTATGTGTGATGCTAGTGATTATGCAATAGGGGCAGTCTTGGGGCAACTCAAATCTAAACACTTTCAGCCTATACACTATGCAAGCAAAACAATGACCGAGGCTCAAAGTCATTACACCACCACTGAAAAAGAATTATTAGCTGTGGTGTATGCCTTTGAAAAATTCCGGTCATATTTGATATTGACAAAAAGCATAGTGTATACGGATCACTCAGCTTTGAAGTACCTCTTTGCAAAACAAGATGCAAAGCCGAGACTACTCCGTTGGGTTCTCCTCCTGCAAGAATTTGATATCATCATTCGTGATAAAAAAGGAGCTGAGAACCTTGCCTCTGATCATCTCTCCCGTTTGGAAAACCCCCACCAAGATGTCTTCGAGAGGAAAGAAATTAATGAAACCTTCCCTCTAGAAACTCTCAATGCGGTTACCTTTCGTGGAGATTCTATTACCCCATGGTTTGCTGATTTTGAAAATTACCATGCGGGTAACTTTGTGGTGAAAGGGATGTCGTCCCAACAAAAGAACAAGTTCTTTAAGGATGTGAAACATTATTTCTGGGACGACCCCTACCTTTTCAAAATCTGTGCGGATCAAGTCATCCGGCGGTGTGTTTATGGACAGGAAGCCAATGACATTCTCAAGGCTTGCCATGCTGGACCCACGGGGGGACACCATAATCCTAACTACACCGCCAAAAAGGTGTTTGATTCTGGATTTTATTGGCCAACGATTTATAAGGATGCCCAAGAATTGGTCAAATCCTGTGACGCTTGTCAACGTCATGGGAATATTTCACAAAAGAATGAAATGCCACAAAATGCAATTCAAGTTTGTGAAATCTTTGACGTATGGGGCATCGACTTTATGGGGCCATTTCCGTCATCTCATGGAAACAAGTACATACTCGTGGCTGTTGACTATTTGTCAAAATGGGTTGAAGCGAAAGCTTTACCCACTACTGATGCCCGAGTTGTTGTGAAGTTTTTAAAAGCTCTTTTTGCTCGATTTGGAACTCCACGTGCTATAATTAGTGATCGTGGTACGCATTTTTGCAATGACAAGTTTGATAAAGTCATGCAAAAGTATGGTGTAACTCACCGTCTTTCTACTGCGTACCACCCTCAAACAAGTGGACAAGTAGAAGTTTCCAATCGAGGCATCAAGAGAATTTTGGAAAGAACCGTTGGTGAAATCGTGCATCGTGGTCGGATAAATTAGATGATGCACTTTGGGCTTTCCATACAGCTTACAAAACACCCATCGGGTGTACGCCTTATAAGCTTGTGTATGGGAAAGCGTGCCATCTACCGATCGAGCTTGAGCATAAAGCTTATTGGGCCCTCAAGCATGCAAATTTTTACCTCAAGACTGCGGGTGATCATCGAAAAGTTCAATTGAATGAATTAAATGAACTTCGTGATCAAGCCTACGAGAACTCTTTGATCTATAAAGAAAAGACAAAGAAGATTCATGACTCCAAAATCAAAAACCGCGTTTTTAACGTTGGTGATCGAGTCCTTCTTTTCAACTATAGACTCAAGATCTTCTCGGGAAAGCTCAAAACCTGATGGAATGGTCCATTCACTATCGTTAAGGATTATCCTTATGGCACCGTCGAGTTATCTCAAAATGACGGTCCGAATTTCAAAGTGAATGGACATCGTGTGAAACACTACTTTGGAGAGGACATACCATCCATGGTTGTCCCGGATCTCCAAACTTTCCCCAAGGATAATTGAATTCAGGGATCGAGTCAAGCTAGCGACTCGATAAACAAAAACAGTAGCAACAACATGGGTTTTCACCCATGGCTCTGACTTCTTTCTACTTTCTAACACCCTAGTGTGGGGGAGTGGCCGTCCCCTGCAGCTATTTGAAATGTATATATCTCTAAAAAAAATGTGTGTTTGTATGTACATATAAATAAAGTGAAAAATGAAAAATGATATTTTCACAGTTAGCTTATAATATTATCTTTTTATGTTCAAAGAGTCGGCATAATAGCCGGGACTTTGAATATTGAGGACAATATTCAATTCTAAGTGTGGGGGGAAATTCTAGCGAAATTTATCACATTATATCCTCTAGTACCCCCATTTTTGGCCCAAAAGTTTCAAAAAAATTTCACTTTATTTCAAAAATTTTGTGATTATCAGTCCGCCATGTCTAAACGACAAAAGGATTGGCTAATCCAGGAGCAAACGGCTCTTGGTAAAGATATCTCAAATCCGTTGACGACTGACAATTTGCCCAAAATTGTATGTGTTCAACTCACCATATCCTAAAAAGTAAAAAAGTTGGCTAGCCAGCAAGGTTATGGCTTGTGGTAAAGGCATTGGAAAACCATAATTGGTATTCAGCTCACCAAGATGTTGACTATTCCATCAAGAGTTGGCTAGTCCAGAAGCAAACGGCTTCTGGTAAAGACAAATCAAATCCGTTGATAGCTGGTGGTTTGCTCAAAATCATATGGTTATCGGTGTACCATGGTTCTTACTTGAACTAAAACATTTGGCTACTCCAGAAGTAATGGCTTTTAGTAAAGAGATTCAAATCCATTAAGTTTTTTCAAAAAGATTGCTAGGGACTAGCAATAGTTAAGTGTGGGGATTGATGAGTGTGTAAATACTCATCATTTTTATCGTATCTGAACTGCCAAAACGTCCAAAAACACTCAGAAATGCATCAAAATACAGAAATTATCCCAAAAATGTGTTTTATATGTTTTAGATACAATATGTTTAAAAACAAATGAAAAACGAACAAAGTTTGCATAATTGGCAGTTTCAGTCCCTCAACTTTCAAAAAATTGACAAAACTAGTCCCTGAAGGTTTAAAATGAAAGAAAAGTCAACCCAAGGCATTTAAAAGTCAAAAGTTATCAAATTTGATCCTTGGGTGAAAAGTTTGAGAAAGTTACACTTTTGGTCCCCGAACTTTCAAAAATGGCAAAAATAGTCCATAGGTTTTAAAAATTGGAAAATCATCAAAAATCACCCTTGTACTATTCATGATTGGCAAATTAAGTCCTTTTTTATAACTTATGGGAAATTACAGATCAACCCTTTAAAAATCAGAAAATGACATAAAAGGTCCTCGGGTGATTTAAATTGGAGAAAATACAATTTTGGTACTTTGGTTTATCTAACTTGGCAGGAATGTGTTAGGTCACAATTTATGTAAACACAAGTATAAGGATGATAGAAATAAGATGAGAAGGAGAGATGGTTGATTAAGACACTATGAAAAATAGAAATGAAAGAGTTTTCTTAGAATAATGAAATAACCAACAAGGTAACTAGTTACATATGACTAGTATATATAGGGAAGGAGTAGGGCAACACTCCCTTCCTCCCTATCTAGTAAATCAAAATGGGCTTAGGGCCCATGGGCTTGCTACATAAACCTTAAGATTAAATAAACATACAAGCCTTAACAACCTATTACAAGTAAATGACCGAGACTTGATAAATAGTAAAACTTTGATCCCAACAATCTCCCCCTAAGGGTCGGTCATCACGGTTGCTTGACGTCTTTGTCAGTTCTTTATCTTTGACTTTCATAGCTTTAGACGTCTTTCAAAAATCATTAGATAATAATCATTCATCGTTCTTTGTGCCTTGTTCATTGTTGTTGTGATATTGATCAAATAATAAAGTTGTCTGCCTTTCGTCACTTCCGTGTCTGTGGTGGTAGTCCGCCATTGCAACATGCTCATACATCTTTGAATTCTGACTTATACATGCACGTAGTCCCTTTCTTTCACTTAAGATCTTTAGTCTTTATACTTTGTAGATTCTTCTTTTTGGCGTAGAATCTTTCTTTGAACTTTGTGTTGCTTTGATCTTTGAGGGAGCTTTTGATGACTTCAAGATGCATGTATGAGCATGTGAAATCTGTCGCCATGGAGACCCTGCATGTAAACAGTTAGCAATAAAACATCCGGTACTTACAGATAAGGAATTAGAGATCATCAACAGCATATTGTGAAGACTCATTCTAACCCTTATCAAGGTCGTTCCCATGTCAGATACTCCCGAAGGAGCTTACAAGACCTACTAAGTAGCTCAATGACTGGGTGAGTCGCTGGGGATCACTCCACGACTGTAGACCGCTAAGAAACCACGGCAAACACTAAGCGTAACCCGCAAGGAGTTACCGAAGTGACCTGCTGTCCGGGCTGTTTGATGTTGACCCTGGCAGGATTTCCGTTCAATCATTGAGAAATACTTATGTAAGTTCTCTCATAAACGTTCTCGGAAGATTGCTAAGATCTGCGAAGGACTCGATAATTTACAGCTAGTGTCCATTGATGTAGAACACCAGTTGTAGAAATACTAAGTGTTCCTAAGAGATCTTTGATGTATCTCATGGCTCTAGACTCGAAAAGTGCACACTTAGGTTTCCTATGTGGAGACTAGGGAGGGGTCTCCTGCTTCAATATCAACCATCTCTAAGAGATTAGTCGATAGATTACATCGGTTCCCCATGAGAATGAAACAAGCTCTTCTAAGAGAACTTGAGTGGTTAAGAAGGTTTAGTGCATTGCGTCACTGGGTCCATGACGACTTTATCTTCAATACCGGCGTCGCCTTAGCAACAACCAGTAGCATATGAATTGAACCCGGTGTCTGCCCTAAGGTTGAACATATGGAGGGCTATTTCTTTTCACCCTTTTCTTTACTTTTCTTTTTAATTCTTCAACTCCTTCTTTCCCTTTCATTCTTTTCTCCTTTTATCGTATCATACCTAAGGACTTCTAATTCTAACTAATGGTGATGTCCTTGGGTAGATCCCACCAGCTCTGGCGGATCATAGGACTGTATTTCCTATCTTAATCACCTTATAACTCCAAGATTATCCGACAATAGCCAAGAAACCTTTGATAGAAAATCTCTCAAAGTGTTTGTGATTATCAAATATTTTGTTTAACACTTTGAGAGTTTTGTGATTACTTGAGAAGGGCTCCCCCTTCACATGTGCTCATAAGTGTTTAAATAAATTTGCACATGCGGGAGGAACAAGCACTTTTTGAATTGATCCACTTTCAGTGAACCTGACCGATTCGAGACACGCTTACATCACTAGTTAGACTAGCTTGAAGTTATTACCCGGCCTGGTCAAATCCACAGAAAGTTTCTCGAAACGGTACATTTCTACTAAGACAAATCCTTTTCGAGACACGCTTACGTGGCTAGTTAAAGAGTTCCATTGTTAGCTTTTAGGTGAAAACTAGCTCTAGTAACTAACTTGATTTTATTACCCGTCGAGGATAAGTCTTTTCGAGATTACTAACTTTTATGTTTCATCAATTCCTGGGTCAATTCTGAGTCTAGCTCGCATGAGATTTGACTTAAAGCAACTTAGAACTTTCATATTTAAATCACATTCACTTTTTTTCTCCCCCTCAAAAATAGCATATGAGATGTTGTTTTTGATAAACTTTTGACTAAAATATGCTTTTTGAGTCTTGTGGGGAGATATCAACAAGAACTTTGTATTTCAAACGATGAGTTTTTCAAGTGCTCCCCCTCAACAAGTGAATACTCATTGAGGTGAAATACTTGTCTTTTGAGCAGAATTATGAAAATCAGAAAATGTTAGATTAATTCTACTCAGAAGTAAGAAGCCTTCGATCCTTATATAAGGATTGAGGCACTGAAGCGTACCTCAGGGTCCTTTCATTACAAGTGCGGGTTGTACACTGTTATGTGTGCACAAGCCATTGAGCGTGATTTTGACAAAACATTTTGTTTTGGTAATACTCCCCCTCAAAACTCGCATATTATAGTGAATTTTAACCTTTTGAAGCTAATTTGGGAGTAAAAATTAGAAAAATCTTGAGCAAAATTTTGAAAAGTTTTGAAAAAACCTTTTGAAAAAATTTGAATAAATTTTGCTCAAGATTAAGAAGCTTTAGATAAACTTAACGTGAGAACTTGCTTCTTGTTTTTAGGATAAGTGCACGTTTAGTTTTAAGAAATGGTTTACCAAGGCACTTTCCTTTCTTTGAAAACCGAGTTGTACACTGAAATGTGTGCACAAGTCGTCGTTTGAATACAAAACTTGTTTTCTTTTAACAAAATACTCTCACTCAAATAATGAAGCTTATTCGAGAGATAGTCTTCTTGAGCAGAATATTGAATCGTATTTAAGAAATACTTTTTGAAAATTCGTGAAATGATTCTGCTCAAGGTTTTAGAAAACATAATCAAGTATTATACAACAAAGAATGCTTGAAATTCAAAACTCTTTTACTCTTGAAAGTTGTTTGAGACCCGGAGTCTCTCTTTTGAGTTTTAAAATCTGAAGAAGAAGATTTTCATCTAAAGTTGAACCTCATGGGTTCTTTTTGAAGATTTGATTTTGTAATGAATGGAAACCTTCTAGTATTTGAGATGTTCAAATCAGAGTCATTCTTTTATTGTAGCCAAAGCATTCCAGATTATGAAAAATTTGAAAGGTTTTGAACGACTTTGCTTTGATGTTCACAATTGCTTTACCGGTCTAAAACAAGAGTGTAGAGTTTGGAAAATTTTGTTTCTCACCATTTTGAATCATTTTCCAAGTTTAGCCTTTTGACACATTTAGCCCTTTGTCCTCAAAATATATTCTATAAGAAACATTTTGACAATTGTTGAAGTTTTGACTTTCAATGGGATGACATGTACTTGCACATAGAGAAAATGCATCAGGCACAAACAAGTATACAGATGAATCAAAAAGTCATTCTAAATCTTCCTAAGTCCTCAGAATTCTTAGATTAACACACAAGATCACAGATTAATTCATTCTTTCACTTGAAATTTTCCAATTATTATCATGGTTTGGGGTTATGAATTGAGACTTTGCACACATGTTAGCATCAAAATGCAAGAATATTGTACAAACAAACGCCCTAGTAGTAGCAGCAAAGACATCGAAATCTTAAACCCTAAATCACATGATTTCAAACCTATGTTGTATCTAATCGAGCAAACACACCAATCGAGCATTATTTAGTGTTCTCTAAAGCTATATGAAATAATTAATTAGACTAAACACATAAAAGAAAATGCCCTGATCGATAATTACATGAACCCTAGTTTCTGATTATGCCTTTTTGACCGTTGAAAACATTTGAAACATTTAGGGAACGATTAGACAACAACCATAAAGAAATTTGAAACTTACAATTGTGGAAAAGATCGAAGATAAAAAATCGTTAGTCTGATTCATTGACGTTTTAAATTATGTGTGAAACTTTTGAGAACATTTGTGAAAACATTGATTAGAGCCCGTTTTATTTATTTATTTTTCAAGCAATGTCCTTTCACCTAATTTTAAGACTTTTGTGAATCTTTACTAATTAAAGGTTACTTACTTTTCCATTTGAAGTCTAAACTAGATTAATTTGGAATCCTTGCCGAAAAAATTTCTTTTCTCCCCCTTGAATTAGCATTTATTTTGTGAAACATTTTTTGCACATTTTAGTTCAAGAGATCATAGAACTTTTTGAAAATGAGTTTTTAATCCAAATGATGAAGAAACAATTTTTCTTGAAGATATATTATAAATAGTGCAAACTTCATGATATTGTGAAAAATTTTCTCCCCCTCAAAACATGTTCCATTTAGACAATGTGAAGAAAAATTTGTTTTAATGGAGGAACATAGTTTTGAAAATTAGACGTTTATACACAAAGAAAGAATATTCTTTTTGTAATTTTTTTTTTTAATGTTTACAAAAAGAGTTAGATGTTTGAGTCACTTAGTTTTTTAAGAAAATTTTGCAAATCATCTGGAGTCAAACACCACATACCAATATGGTGAACTAAATCAACAAACCTTGATGGAGGTAATGCCTTTGTAAACAAGTCCGCCAACAGGTATTCAATACCCACAAACTCTAGTTCAATTGTACCCTTCTTGACATGCTCTTAGATGAAATGGTAGCGGAGAGAAATTTGTTGGGCTTTGGAATGATGAATGGTTTTGCATGAGATTGCAAAAGCACACTTTGAGTCGTCGTACATTGAGATCTAGTCGAATACATAGCCATAGTCCGTGAACTAAGTTCTCATCCAAATGACTTGAGCATAGAGAGCAGACATGGCTACATACTAAGCTTTTGTTGATGACAATGATGTACAATCCTGCTTCATAGACTGTATCCCTTTGTACCTAAACAAGTGCGTCCAACTTGTTTTCCAAATCCATTTAATTCCAATGATGTGTCGAAGGGTGATGCTGGTAGAACGTATGCATATTAGACGGATCCAAATTACGAGAAGACGACTCTATTATATCAAGAACGGTTGGAGTCGGTGCAAATGGATTAAAGAAAGTATTTCCATCATAATCTGCAAGTTGTGGTACTGATTATTGTTATGGATCTTCAGTTAATTGTCTGGAGTCGGAAGCGGTTTGTCCTGCTGTTGTTGGAGATTCACTTGGAGAACCGACTTTCTCAACAGTGGTTGTTGAGTATTCTCAGGGTGTGCAGCGGAAATTGGCGAGATCTCTTGAGGACGGTTTTCAATTGAATCATCAAACAATTTGAGCAAATAGGGTTTCCAATTCCTTGCGAGAGAGTGACAATGGTTCAGCCGAAGAATCCGGAAAATTTAGACGGTTAGATGCGGGTCCTAAGCTGTTGTGCTTAGAAGCCATAACATTAAGAAGGGGTCCGAAACTGATTTGTTTCGAAGCCATTCCTGTTATATCTGAAAAGAAGAAATAATATACAAAACAGAGAACATGGATCCCCAAGTGTAATTGGGTTCCGGATGTTGGAAGCATAAAGATGTAGTGTCAATTATCTTCTTGACACTCGGACACACTATATCAATGATTTCCTTTCTCGCCTCAGGGATAGATGTTGTGGATTTTACATTAGTTTTGGTGCAAATGTCTAAAATCTTTCCTGTAGGAATCCACTTAAGACCAATTGATTTGAAAATTCTACCCGTGGGTACCCACCTAGTGTTAGATCTAGGAGATGTTTTCTTTTTAGATGCAGCTGAATGAAATGCGCGAGCATCACTTCGTTGAGAAAACCTACGTCCTATATTGATCCACTTCTTAGGTTTTTGACTTATGACTTTTGGTTCAACGGGTTTGTTTGTCTTAGTCGATTGAGCCTTTTCAAGTGAATTTCCCTTTTGAAGATATTTTAAAGCACAAGCAACATGATTATTTACGCAACTACTCTTAGAAGCTATCCAATTCCTATTAGTTTGTTGATTACTCTTAGGTTTTGGTGTGCTACTACAAGCAGTGTTCTGTACTATAGTAGAAGGTATCACATGAGGTTTTGAACCTAGAATTCCATCCTTTTGAAGTAGCGCCTTTTTCCTAGCCTTTTCTAGATCATAGTTCTTGTACATGTCATATGTGCCATAAGACTTTTTACTTTTAATGCTCGTTTTAGACACTGTTTTCGAACTAATCCTAGATGAGCCAGGTATAATCACGTGTTGAGATTTGGCAGACACAGATGCATTTTCCTTAGGCCAAGAATGTGGAGTGACTGGTTTTGTCAAATTGTTTTTCTCAACAACTTGGGAGGCAAACCAAGGTTTTGAAAATTTAGGTCGTTTAGATTTAAATGCAGTTGGTTGTCTAACCACTGATTTGTTTTTGTTTGTTTGAGAAGGCGGTTTCCCCAAGATTGATGGTTTTGCAAACTTAGTATCCACACTCTTGCCAGTCAGTCTTCTTAATTTGTTTTGCAATGCAGCATGTGCAAACACCTTTGCTTGAATTTGACCTTTTAAAAGCTCATTTTCTTTAACTAATGTATCCACACGTTTACCTAGTTCATTCGAAACTTGACCATTGTTGCCCGAAATTAAAGATTCGTTTTGCAATTTAAGTTCAAGCGAGATGCAACGTGCCTCTAGTTTTGAAAAATCTTTATGAAACTAGGCAATGGTCTTTTTGAGAAGAATGTTTTCAGACTCAAGAGTTTGGTATGATGTTTCTGTTATTGGAATATCATGTAAGGACTCAGACTCAGAACGTTTGTCAAGACATTGTACAATCCTTCATTACTGAAGTTAGGTTGCTCAGATTGTTGTTTCTCATTTGCAGGCATAATATGATCAACAGTAGATTGTACCTCAACCATTTGCTCTTTGTCAAAATTAGGTTCTGTGTCATAGATGGGTATGACATCTTTCTCAACCATCTGTTCTTTGTCAAAGTTGGGCTCTAAGTCATAGAAGGGTCTGATCTCTGCACATTCTGCATCTGTATCATTCCCCAATCTGCTGTTGTCATTCTGCTCTTCTGATTCTGTCCCATCGCTTTTCATGACACCCAAATTAGCTTCCAATACTTTAACCTCATTGCCTGCATTAACGACATCTACAGTATTCTCACCATTCCCAGCAAGCCTTTCAGCATTCCTTCCTTGTCTATCAACTCTTCGGGAATTAAATAAATTCCTCATCGTTATCATTTGTTGTACGAACCCCCTATAATTAAATGCTATATCTGGATAATTCATGTGAGATTCTTGCATGTCTGCCATTAACATCACATCTGCTATATCGGCTTCCAAATCTGCTGTATTGGATTCCAAATCTGCATATTCATCATTAGATGGAATATCTCCCATGAAACTTTGCGAAACATCATAGAGATTACCCCCTTCAACTTCCATTTGACTAAGTGTGGCATTGTATTCAACATTATCGTCAGAGAGTGAAGTTGAATCATAATCTTGAGCTTCCACATCTGCAATATTTTTCGTATATGCCAAAAATGCCATGCTTGGTTCGATAAGATCTTCTTCATCGTCAGTATCTTCCATTGTGTTAAAGCATTCATAAGTTGAAGTCATCATGCATTTGCCTTTATCAGAAGATACTTGTCCAAGCTTTACAAGATTTTGCAAAAGTGATTGCATATGATTATATAGTGTTGCAGGAGGGTACTGTGGAATGAAGATAGGCTCCGATGCATTTGAAGGATTGAAGAAGAGACCATTTGGAGTGTAAATTAAGGATCCATGGTCAACAGCTGGAGATGGTGGAGCAGAGAGGATGATCTTCAGAGGATTCATGCTTAAACAGGATTCAAGAATTTGTTTCATTCTGATGTGATGAAGTTCTTCTGTACGATGCATAGCTTCAATATATTTCCACATTTCATAAGCACTGGCTTGAAAGTCCATATTCATGTAAATTGAGTTGGGAAGGGCTAGTGTCATGAACCATGCAACTTGTTGGTCAGCATTGTACTGACCAAGTTCAGTAGCATTCAAATCTTCATCATTTTGTAGTCTGATAATCCCTGTTGAGTCAGCAAGAAATATCATTTTGTATGGACCATCTTGAATGGAATTAAGCATGAGATCTGCAGCAGGACGATCTGTGAGCCATTGTAGAAATCTCCGTTTCCAATAAGTATACGTTCCTGGTAGCAACATTGGAGGCCTTGATTCATTACCAAAGAGCAGAATATGATCAATGAGGGAGCTGTGACTTTGTTGTTGATGATGGTGTTGCTGATGAGAATATTGGTGAGGAAGGTAGTTGGAAGATGGTACTGTTGTAGATGACTGTTGCTGATGAGAATATTGGTGAGGAAGCTAGTTGGAAGATGGTACTTGAGACATTGTAAATGACATTTCTCTCCCCCTTGATTGTTGCAACGTAATTGAAATAATCAAACCAAAATGTCACACTCAAGGTTGAAATAGTGATTTCAGATTTTCCCTCCAAAATTAATTTGAAAAAGTTTCTGTTCCAAAATTTTAAAATCACTGTGAAATGCTATTCTAATGTCACCGGAAAATTTTGAGTTTTAAAAAAATTTGCCGCCAAAATTCACCGAAAAATTTTGAATTTTGGCCTAAAAATTTGAATTTTGGGCCAAAATTTTCACTGTTAAACCAAAATTTGAATTTTGCGTAAAAATTGAACGTTTAGTCTCCTGTAAAAATTAAATTTTACTCAAATTTTCCCGCCAAAAAAAAACTTTTTTTTTTTTTTTTTGAAAAAGATATTAAGATAGTAAGAAGATATTAGAAAGAAACTTGTGTAAACATGGATCTTGTAGAAGGTATAGATGTAATGCAAATTCTCGAAACTTAGTCAGAAAGCAATTCTCGAAAGAATTTGAGAGTTCTCGAAAAATATGTAATCTCGAAACTTTGGTAATTTCGAAATTGTGTTCTCGAAAAATGAGTGTTTTCGAAACTTTTGTGTTTTAGAAACTTTTGTGTTTTAGAAACTTTTTAGTGTTTTAGAAACTTTTCAGTGTTCTAGAAACTTTTCAGTGTTTTAGAAACTTTTCAGTGTTCTAGAAACTTTTCAGTGTTTTAGAAACTTTTCAAAAACTTTTCAGTGTTCTAGAAACTTTTCAATGTTTTAGAAAGTTTTCAGTGTTCTAGAAACTTTTCAGTGTTTTAGAAACTTTTCAGTGTTTTATAAACTTTTCAGTGTTTTAAAAACTTTTCAGTGTTCTAGAAACTTAGCACCAAAACTTTCTAAATTATACAATTTAGAGAGTATACCACGAGTCGAAGTGTTTTCTCACTTATACAAGCAAGGGAAACACCGAGTAAGCAACGGGAGCAAGTGTGTTCTCGAAACTTTGTGATTTAGAAACTTTGTGAGTTAGAAACTTTGTGATTTAGAAAGATTGCTAGAATTTTGATTTTGCAAAAAGCTCATCCAAATGAAGTTTGTATTTCAAGATTCTTGTACTTCTAGTTATAAAAACACCAAAACTTGAAGAAAGTTGCAAACTTGATGATTTTTATGAAAAGTTTTTGTGTTCTAGAAAGTTTGCCAAAATTTTGAATTTGCTAAAAGCTCACCCAAATGAAGTTTGTATACCAAGATTCTTGTACTTCTAGTTATAAAAACACCAAAACTTGAAGAAAGTTGCAAACTTGATGATTTTTATGAAATTTTTTTTTTTTTGTGTTCTAGAAAACAAGTACAATAACCAAAATCGAATTTTTTAAGCTTGAAACTTTTAAAAAGATTGAAACTTTCTTGTTGGGAAAGGTTTATAACACTAGTTTGTAATCAAAAAAGTGTTAAAACCCAAGAAAAACAAGAAAAGTAAGGATTTTTTTTCTTATAAAACGTGTAGGAGCTTAAAAAATTCGAAACACACAAGCTCAAAACACTTTTTTTTTTTAAAGAAAGTTTGACACTTTTTTGTTTGTTATGATTTGTAGCACAAGTTTGTAAGCAAAGATGTGATAAAAACCAAGAAACAACCAAGAAAGTACAAAATTTTCACAAAAAATCGAGTAGAAAAAGAGGTTTTGGATCGGATTCAACTTAAAAACAAGAACTACACCTTCTTCCGGCGAATGATGCCACTTGTTAGGTCACAATTTATGTAAACACAAGTATAAGGATGATAGAAATAAGATGAGAAGGAGAGATGGTTGATTAAGACACTATGAGAAATAGAAATGAAAGAGTTTTCTTAGAATAATGAAATAACCAACAAGGTAACTAGTTACATATGACTAGTATATATAGGGAAGGAGTAGGGCAACACTCCCTTCCTCCCTATCTAGTAAATCAAAATGGGCTTAGGGCCCATGGACTTGCTACATAAGCCTTAAGATTAAATAAACATACAAGCCTTAGCAACCTATTACAAGTAAATAACCGAGACTTGATAAATAGTAAAACTTTGATCCCAACAGAATGGTCCCTTGAATTAAGTTTGGAAAGCTAGCAAACAATGCCCCTCAAGTTTCAGCAGTTTACAAGTTTGGTCCTTGGGTTTTATAAATTACAAACCAAACGGATACCCTTAATATTAAACCAAATCCAATCCAAACTCCTAACACCCCAAGCCCACTCCCTTGGCCCAACTATCACCCAGCCCACACCCCTTTGTAATATTAAACCCTCGGTCAAACTTTGACCATCTCCCACCTCCAAACACAACCCCGTGACTCCCCTGCTACCCTGCTACTTCCATCACCACCTTCCCACTCAAACCTTCCTCCATCATCACCCCTACACCCAAACAAACACCTCAGTCCAAATATTACATCTTGGCACAAGTTATCAGAAGCAAAAAGACAAATTCCAAAATGGGCGCCAAAATCCAACCAACGGCTTAGATAAAAAAGTACTCATCCAAGGGCTGGAATTAGTGCTGGGAAAAGTCCAAGGTAACTCAGAAACCCTAATTGAAGATTATTTAAAGGAAGAGAAGCCATGGAAGAGTGTGTGTAGATTTAGCTTAATTTTAATGTATGTCTAAATTCTTGTAACTTAAATTTCCAGTTGAAACATGAGATTGTAACTTATTTTCCTTCAGTAATATAAGCTCTCAAGTTTATTTTCCAATTCCTTGAATCAATTTTCAGTTCTCAGTATGAATTTCAAGTTTTTAGTTAAACCTTTATTAAAGCTCCTTAGTTGGTAAAATGTTGTATTAAGCTCATTTAGGATATCTGCAATCATAAGAAAACATAAAAAGAGAAAAATTCAACCACAAAAAACAGCAGGGTACCTTAGCAAATTGACTGTGGAAGCTATTGGGAAGTGCCAAGTAATGGAAATTGGCAGACGGACTTTTACCTAGCTTGTTTACAAGCTAGGAGCTTGTAGAGTAGCTCCTCGAGCCAATTTAACCTTGTTTGTGCAAAGGTTTCCTGTTTTATTTTCTTATTTTTAGTTAATTTATTGTAATTTTGTGATTTCCTGTAGCATTGCTTAACCTTGATTGTATTTGTGCTCATTTGTGTGTTCTAAGCTTATTTATCAGCATAAGTTAGTATCATTACTTATAAGTCTTTTTTTTGCTCACTGGAACCATTTTTACAAATCTAAGCTTTGTACACTGCCATACTTAGCACTTAATTGTATCTTGGGAGTTTGTGTTTAAAACCAGTGTATTTTTGGATTAACCGAGTTACAATGACATTTAGTATGTTTGTGATTCAGAGTTAAAGCCTAAATCATCAAACTGCTTTGAAAAACCTCACACTAAGTGGATTTAAGGGGTGTTTGGATTAGCTAATTGCCTTGTGAAATGGTTGGTTTTTGTGGTTAACTTTGGTAGATTTGTGATCCAGTGAGTATATCTAGCTCAGTAAAGTACATAACTACTTAGTTTTTTAGGTAAAAAGTCAAATTGCTTTTAATTTGCATATCATCAGTTAACTAGCATAATTTAGATAAGCATAACCATCAATTTAGTTGCATAAGTAGTTAGTTTAACATAATTTAGTCTCATATAAGTTTATAATATCAATTACAGTAAGTTTTAATCATTCAAAGTTGGATTTTGTCAAAGTTTTCAAAAAATCTAAATAGTCAAAAAGCATAACCTCGGGAAAAATGCAAAAATTACAAGAATTATTGTGAATTTTGTGTGCATATTCAGGTCTTGAAATTCATTGTAGTTAAAATATCTCAGCTGAACTATAAGGATTCATGGACAGCTTATTTTAGTGATTTTTAGTTTGGCTTATTTGTGGGTTCAAAGTAGCCTGCAGGGCAAGAACATGCCTTGCTCCACAGACCCTGTCCCAATAGATAATTTTTATGAACCTTTCCAAAGCTCACCAGTGGACTAATGGTTGAGATATTTAGATTTTTTTGAAGCTTACCCACCAATCTCAAACACTCAGGGATTGATTTGCTTTTTCAAGCTTATTTCGTAGGCCTGCTCTTAGCTTTTTACTTGTCCCCTTATACTCAATGTACTGAGTATTCAGTATACTTGAGCCATTTTAATAAGCTCACCAGAGCTTATTAGTGGGACCCTGGGCTGGTGCCTAGGGTTTTTGAGTAGCTCACCTAGCTAACTCATTAGTTCTAGGCTTAATTTGAGCTTGAGAGCTTTTGCCCTAGCTTATTTAGTTCCCCTTATTGACCTGTCCACACAAACCAAACCTGAACATTCAGTTTTTGTGACCAAGTTCCTAGCCCTACCAAGACTTCAATAATAAGCCATAAGCCCAGCTTATTGGCTTATTTTGAAGTTGGCCTGGTACCCTTGAAAGGTCAAGAGTCTATTTGGACCTCCTTTCACCTCTGTGGACCCCACAGAGGTCCAAAAATCCTTGATTCAAGACTGTTTGAATTTTGTGTTTGGTTCAAGTGCTTATTTGGTGTTTTCAGCTTATTCATTGGGCTTATTTGATCAGTTTGTCTTATTTCTAGTTTGTATAATCTGTCTTAGCTTATTTTCATCATTTGGTAGCTTAAACATAACTTTTCCAATAATCTACAAGTTCTAATAAGCTAAAGTAGAATCTGTTAAGCACTTGGGTTTCCCAAGTGCTTATTTCTCTGTTTCAACCAAAGTTCCTTCACAAAAAGTTCCTAAATCCAGTATTTAAAGTAGTTTGTAAAATACAAATCAATAAAATCCAAAAATACAAAAAGTGATAGCTTCTATTTAAGCCCTTTGGCTTATTTTTTTGCTTATTTATAAGCATTTCTCATTTTTATATTTTTCTCAGGTTCCTTGTAGGTTAAATAATTTTAGTAATTTTTCCAGATTTTTCTTTCGTCATTTAGTACTTTTTATAATTTAATTTAGTTTAAATTAATTAAATAATTAGTTTTTAATTAATAATAAATAATTAAAAAGTAGGAAAAATAGATTTTCTGCTCTAAAATTAGTTTTATAATATTTTAGATTTTTCTAAATTTAATTTTTATTTTTCTAGTTAATTTTCATAATTAATTATAAATTAGTGTAATTCAGTTAATTAAAAAATAATTAATAATTAGTAATTAATTAAATAGTTGTAAAAATAATTTTAATTTTCCAAAAATTTTCTTATAACATTAGGATTGTAAAAATATAATTTTCACATTCGTAGGACTTTATTTGCTCACGTTTCACTTTCTATTTTGCGCGTTCGCGTTTAATTTAAATTCAAACGCGCGTTTTTTAGATTTAACTTACGTTTTTAGGTTATCTGATCATCAGTAATTGTTAGAATAGTGTTTCTAAGTTATTCTCAATCATAATCTCGTAGTGTAATCATAATAATCAAATTCCTGATCCTTCTGTTAAATCACCCGATCACTTAAAACGTTTTCAAATACAATTGCAAACCTCGCTGGGACATAACGACCCGGGAATACACTGTACTCCTTAGTTAGTTGGTTTTAGACGTTTGACTTGGTTGACCATCACCTGGTCAATTTAGTTTACTGTTTAGGATCAATCAGATATTCTTCCAATAAATAAGGTTATAAGTTCTATAATCTTCGCACTCACTCTTCTTTTGTGTCAGGAGATGCTACCTCTTATGAGCATATTTTTACCTAGTTCTTTAGTAGTATTCAACAGTTTTTGTCTCCGTTATGACTACGTTTCCATATCAATTATCCTCTCTTGTTTCATGTGATGACATAGTTGTTAAAACTTTACCTACTTATTTTATTCCTTCATTTGTTTCAATATTCCTCCCCCTCATCATCTCAATCATCCACATCAATTTCAAAAAATAATACTACCATGGAGTCTACATCAATTACTCTTAATTCTACTAGTGTACCACCACCACCTTCTTTACCAATTAGAAAGTATTTTATATGGATTACTTTACCTACAAAATTGAAAGATTATGTTTCAACACATACACTAAAAGCTATTCAAGTTTACCATACACCCCTTGTTTTTCATTTTAAACACTTCTTAGTGCGCATTTAGCTCAAAAGGATCCTTTCATCTTTAAAGAGACAATTACATATCCTCTTTAGTGTCAAGCCATTTATTATGAACTTTAATTCTTAGAAGACAATGAAACTTGGGATCTCGCTATTTTGCTATAATGGAAGAAACTACTGGGGTTGTTGTTGGATTTTTATGACAGTGTTAAAGAGTGATGGTTATGTGGAAAGAAAGAAGGCAAGGCTAGTTGTGTAATGAAATAGTCAAAGATATGACATTGATTATCAATAGTTTTTATGGTAACATTTGGGTCTCTTTTGGCTATAGTAGCAATAAAAGGATATGGCATACATGTCAAAACGAAGTTATGCACATGTTAATAAATGCCTCAAATTTGTTTTAACATGGAGATCTTCTTGAAGAACTGTATAAAAAATTTCCTTTATAGTTTGCTAGTAAAGGCGAGTTAGTAAAGGAATTTACTAACTTTGAGAATGGTTTGGTTTGTAAGCTCAAGAATTCACTATATGTGTTAAAATAGGCTTGTGGGTAGTGGTTATCTAAATTGTCTACTTTTTTACTTTTTCTTTCGACCACTTAGTATAAGATTGATTATTCTTTGTTTGTTAAAACTAATGGTCTAAATTTCACTACATGTATGTTGATGATTTATTCACAAGTAGGAATGATGATGAAGACAATAAAGTTCTTGAGTCTTGGTTGGGTTTTACTTTTCATATGAAAGATTTGGGAGATTTGAGTTACTTTTTAAGTCCGTAAGTATCAAAATCCTCACAGTGAACTTTCATCTCTCATAAAAAGTATACTATGTATTTGTTTAAAGAATGAGGGGTGTTGTATAAGAAACCTTGAGTTACTCATACAACCTAATTTGAAACTACAAGGAGATGTGGGTTCTCCTTCACCTCATCCAGAGCTCTATAGAAAACTTACTGGCAAGCTCATCTGCTTGACTATAACAATACCTGGCATTAGTTACACAATTGAATTGTTAAGTCAACTCTTGCAATCTTCTACATTTATGAAAATGAAAGTAGCAAAGCATTTCAAATTTTCAATAATCAGGATAAGGGATTCCTCTTGCTAGTGATTTTGAAATAGAATAAAAAGCATAGTGTGATTCTATTTGGGTTAGCGTCTTGGAAGTCAGAAAGCAAGTTGCAATGTCTTAATCTTCTTCCAAAGTAGAGTGTAGAGTTATTGCTTTGACTTGTTTTGAAGTTACTTGGATAGTAAGTCTTCTGAAAGATCTTGCAATCAAGGATTTGCAGCATGCTAATGATTTGTTCTATGATATTCAAGTTGCTTTATATTTTGCTACTAATCTTGTTTTCCATACTATAACAAAGCATATAGAAGTGGATTGTGGCTATGTGAGAGATCAAATGAAGACTGGACTTGTCATAACCTCTTATGTTGGTTGGCTAGTGTGGAGTAGCATAAGACTAAATCATAGTTGGTTGATGTTTTGACTAAGGTTGTTAGTGTGGAGTAGCATAAGAAGTTACTAATCATGTTGGGAGTTTTTATTCCATCTCACTCTCCACTTGCGAGGGAGTGTGCAAGAGAAGGTCAAGGGTATATTTTGTTCTTAAAGAATACTTATAAGTCTGCTATTGTAAATATACTTATTCTAGAGGACTAATATGTAGTGTCTGATAGGATAAATGCTTAATAATTCTATTTTAGACATTACTCAAAATTAACAATTGTTTTCCTTCTAAATTCTTTCCAGACTCCATTGTTGTTCTCTATAAGACACTTTATGTGTGGTAGCATACGACGTACAATCTAATGACATCCATCTTATTCATGTTTTATAGTTACTTATGTTTCTTGGGTGAACAAGTGAAAAACTATGCATTGACCATGCATGGTACGTCATTTCAATTGACAGTGGTGGAGTTAAGACAGAAATTTAAGGGGGGCAAAAACAAATTCCTTTTAAAATGGTAAGATAAATTACACAAACAAAATAAACGAAGTCCTGCAACGCAAAAAAATTGTACATAGTTTGTTTGAGTCGTAAACTTTTTCGTTACCTAGAGATGTAACTAATTTATTTCTTATCTATTGTTCAACTTAATAACAAAAAAATAATGCCCAGTTATATCAAAGATTCGACTCTTAAATTTAAAAATTATATTAACCACCCAAATGATAATTATAAGATTTTCAGAACAAAATATTCCATTATCAAATTGGTTATAAGCACATTGAACAATGAATCATTGGCATAATTACATTTTTTTTAATTAAACTACACTCAAAGCAAGTGGATCATTGGCCTTATTTACTTCAATGGGCTGGGCTGGGCTTGTTGGGGGAGGAATGGCACCCGTCGGCCCCCTACCGGCTCACTCTCGTTAATAGGGAAATCAAATAAAAATAATAAGAAATTGACAAGGTAAGGGTGTTCAATCATAATTTTTTTTATTACTTATCATTTATAATACAATATATCAAATACTGTACCAAATCAAATGGAAAAAAAAAAATAAAAATAATAAATAAATAAATAAGTATACCGAGTACAAAGTGTAAAGAATGGTACTATATCCAAGCTATGATGTACGAATTTTGACGTCACAACCATTTATTCTCAAACTCTTAATATGTGACTAATGAATTCAAAGTATATCGACTATTTAATTGTCTCGAATAAGTGCATTAAAGACCAGAAGTGAAGGGTACGTTGGTCCCCGGCAACCATGATCCACCAGCTATGAAATTTCCGACTGTGAATTTTGCCGCCTCTGTGGCACTGGTTATAACATGGTAACCTTTCCATGTTACACGGCTCGTGGTTGATGAACCAGGGCCTGTGTTCATGTACTCTCCATAGTACAATGTATCAAGTGCGAAATTACCACTCCAAGGCATCCAGCCTGCAGGGTTGACTAAACTATCGAGGAATGTTTTGAGAAAAACAGTCCTTGAATACTGCTTCCAGGGCCTACCAAGATACGTCTTTACGGACCCTGTGGCCCCTTTTAGGTTAGAGGCAGCCGTGACACGACAATTTTGGATTGAGATCCCCGTGTTCTGGTTAGGATCAGTCCGGCCCTGTGCGGTAATAGTATTGGTCTTGTTAGGAGGGTTTCGCGCATATATTTTGCAACTTTGGAACACAACAGCCGCATTGCCAAAAATGAAATCCACGGTGCCGTATATGTCACATTCTCTATAAAACTGTCTGTCAGAGTGAACGTATAGCGTGTCTTGGTATCCTTCGAAGCTGCACTGGTAGAACACCGAGAGATCAGAACCGCTCCGGAGCGCCACCGCCTGGTGGTTTTGTGGCCCTGCCGTGTTTCTGAAAGTGATACCCCTACCTATGAATCCGTCCCCCACAACAGCTGTTTAGAAATAAAAGAATATTAGTGATGTATAAGTATCCATACCGATTGATAAATAGAAACAACGACGTTTTACGTACGTACGTAACATCAATATTTTTTGCTACAATCCTATCAATCATTTTCCTTGAATTTAATCACATTACTTTCATAGAAATATATTTAATAATTTTTTAGTTTTCATTTAGTTCACTCTTTGAATTAGTTATAACTACTTACCAACAGTAGCTGATTTGAAAGTTGTAGCTCCTCCACCAACACTTTTACTACCGGTTATTACGGTTTTTCCAATACCATCTCCTAGTAGCATTATGTTCGTCAACTTTGTACCGATTTCAATATTCTCCTTGTAAGTGCCGGCTTTGATGTATATAACATACCTTCCACTGCCGGACCTTTTCCCCGCGGCTGCTACTGCTTCTGCTATTGTCTTAAAGTTCCCAGAACCATCTTGTGCGACCACGACATTAGCTTGAGAAGCAGGACTTGATGATTGCAACAACTTTCGATCACCGGGCTTCACCCATGTTGGGAACCCTTTTTGGTACTTTGGCTCATTATTAGGTGGAGATCCCCCTTTGTTCATTGCCAATGTGTTGCTAATTAGTGATGATACATTATTGCTCATTAGTGGCAACATGTAGCCACCAACGCCTAACTCTTCGAATCCAGCCTTACACGTCTCAAGATTCGTGAGGGCAGAGCTGAGCCAGGTTTGCATCTCATACTGGCTACAAACCTTATGAGGATCGATAGTCATATTGATCCTCTGAACAGTGTTTTCATAAACTCGAGGCAGTCTTCCCATGCAGCCTTCTCAAGCTTGTTACGGCATTTTGTACCAAGCCCACGAGTGTTTGTTTTAGCATGTTGTGCTCGCTCTAGAGCAGCCTTTACTAACGCTTTTATGAAGTCAGGTTTCTGTTTCACTGGACCAGAATCTTGACTACCACCCAAGAAATACTCACAAGTTTCCGGGTGAGGTGTTTGTGCGCACCATGAAGTAATCTCCAATGTCGTGTAGCCGTATGCCACCGGAGAGACAAGAAGCATGAGGGTTGCTAAAATTGGAATGGTTAACATTTTTACTAAGCAAATTTTACGTTGATTAAAATAGGTTGTGTGTTAGTTTTTGGTTGTAGTGATGAGTGATTCCATGCAAGGGTTGGTTGGTTTATATAGAAGTGGAATCCAATTAAGGGATTGGAATATCAAACCTATTCATAATTAGTCAGCTGGTTGGTCCAAAACAAGATGTGCCAACTTTCCATTTCCAACAAAAGTATATACAGCTTTTAATTTAGTTTTAAGGTAATTTGAAAAGAATTTAAGAGCAAAAAGAGAAATTGGGCATTATAATGTATATTTTGAATTTGTCATATAAGATCGATATCAGACCATATTGACAATACTTTGATTAATTTTGAGAAGTATGCATGGAGATGAATTATGCAACGATAGTACGTAGACCCTTGACTTTTGAAACAAAAATTAAAAGGAATACAAGAAAAATAATTCGCTTGATGTCTACTAGCAGAAAATTGCTTTGCACACAGAAATTTTAAGTACATGGACAATAATGTCCCTAAAATATTTCACCTTCTTTGTTTAACTATTGACTTTTCAAAACCCAAATCCACAGTAATACATATATGCATCATAAAGCTTATCTTCCCCTTTGTTGTCGTCACTGCCACCGGCACCACCGACATCAAACTGTAAATCGACACCCTTCCACCATCATGGGTGCACATTTTTTCACTTTCGGGTACAGAAAACGTGAAAAAGGTCGTATCTGATTTCTTAAAGTTAGTTTGTTTAAATTTTTTAATGTTGATCGATTTAAGGACTGTTAATTTTTTATACCCAAAATATTATGATTGGTTATTGATTTTTCGTTCAGTCATATTGTTCACTTGTACGTGTTAAAATATGAAAAATCAGTAGCTTTTGTGCTATCGTTAAAATGTTTCTTGTTATCTTAATGCTTTAAACGAGATGGGGTTTCAAGATTTTCTTATACAGCTAATTGATATTTTACAACGACAACCTATTATAAGTTTGCATGAAATTAAACTTATCAAGAACTAATTAAAACTACTCGTTTGCGGGTAATCTCACGTACCCTGTTACTCGATGTGTTCGTTTAATTTAGCGACTGCATGAAAGTTAGTAGCTGTGAAGGTGGGAGAGGGTAGGAAAGTTAGCAGTGACGGTAGCAAGTGGCACATGTGGAAGGGTTTCGAATGTCCGATGGCGGCTAGAACCTTAGTTTTAATATTCAAGGATAACTTATATGATTTGATCAAATTTAGCAAGGGCAAGATAGTCATTATACAACAGATTTCCGTGTGTGAAGTAAAAGCATCCGTGTACAAATCAGCTTCCTTTTGACAATTCTTTGATTAATTTTGAGAGGTATGCATGGAGATGAATTATGCAACGATAGTACGTAGACCCTTGACTTTTGAAACAAAAATTAAAAGGAAGATAAGAAAAATAATTCGCTTGATGTCTAGCTACTAGCAGAAAATGCTTGATTCTACGTGTTGGATTACTGTAATCCAGTAAAAATGAACAAATTTTGCGAAATACAAATACACTGTTTACAGAAGATATTTAGCACATAATCTATACAACTTGTAAATAATCTTAAATCTTTAAAACTTAAATTAATAGAGTTTGTCTAAAATATCTTTTATAATCACTTAATACACTTTAAGCTTTGTCAATTCTAAAATTGATAACACACGCATTGTGTTTCAAAAAACATAGCTTTGTATCAAAAGTCGAATCAGAATCAGAATCACAATTTCGCAAGTATATTTATTTGCCGCTATGCGACGTCACTTTGCGCGATCACATTGTGCCATCAGAGTTTTATATTATTATTTGTAGAAGATTGGTTCATATAAATGAACAAGATATATGATATATACCAAAACATAAAATAAACTGCGAGACACATATATAGCAATATATCTAAGTTAAATGTTGTGAGAATCAATATTTGTTATTATAATTAATGTATTATATTAATTTAGGTGCTCTATTTTTTTTACGCTCAGTTCTCGAGTTGGAAAGGAAGAGGAAATAAAAAGAAATTGATAGTTTTTTGTGTTTTTGAGTTTTTTTTAATGAAAGAAAGGAAATTGGAAAGGAAATATGAAGGAAGTTTTGTTAATTAAATCTTTCTCTCACTTTTGAAAGGAAAGGAAAGAGAAATTGTTATTGTGTTAAGACTAATATACCCTTTTTAAAACATGTTACATTAACAATTAAAAGGCATATATGTAATTTGACCAAAAAATTTTCCTTTTCCTCCGACTCAATAACATGATTATGATTACTTTCTTTTTGCTTTCCTATATCTTAAAAATATAACAACTAATACTTACTTTCCTTTTTCTTTTCTTTTCTCTTTCTCATTCTTTTCTATTTCCCTTCGCTTAAAACTCGATAACTAACCATTAGATTTATCAAACTTTGTATGGATAAAGTATATTTTGGGCACGTGGTGATTACAATAGAAGGGAAGCACGTAATTTCGCAAGTCATTAAAATGGTGCTAAATTTTCATTGGACGAAGGTGGTTTTGGAATAATCATTTTGCATGCCGACTTTTGTTATGTTCCCATGGATTTATGAAAGTTGATAAACGCACAACTTAATTGGATAATATAAGATTTTGCTGTACGAAAATATATAGTTATTAGACCGTGCTGCATATAATCATTTTGTAGGATCGTGATCGTATCAGAATTCTAATATCCTACTATAATATAATTTTTATAATATTTTTGTCATATCTTCAAATATACAAATTATTATATATTATAAACACAAAATTATATAAGTGTTTCATGAAAATGTTGTCATAAATTATAAATATTGAATATTTAAGAAGAATCACGTGTTGTTTTTTTAAAATATATAAAAGCATAATCCATAATTTGTACCTTTTTAGTTTGCGGCTTGAGAAAATTAAGATCGGATCGAATCGGATTAAATCTTAACATCCTATGGTTAAGATTGGGATCTATAAGATCTTAAGCTTTCTAAGATCTTACGTACGATTATAATCATTTTTGCTTTGTATAATCGCAAAATTATAAGGTCTTAACATCCGGATCGTGATCTTAACAACTATGCTTTATACTATATTTGAATTAGTTTTTGCTACTGTTTTGAATATAAGTGAAACGGATCAACACTTCTTTTCAAAATATACCACAAAGTGGAAAATTAGAAAATGGGATAAATAGTAGAATAGCCCAGTTGCCCTACGGCTAGGCATATTTAGCCCTTTTTTGGAAAATTCACGTATTAGCCCGGACAACTTTTAAGATTGGGCAACTTCCATCTTAGAGAGACACGTGTCATGTATTGTAATTTGGGAAACTATTTTTTGTTAGGCAACCGTATACAAGGCAACTGATTTTTTGGTCATTTCACATCTTATACGATATTTACCTATACCCCTCCCCCTCTCTCTCTTTAAAAAGCCACGACGACCACCTCCAAATCCACCAGGAAAGCCCAAAGGACCACCTCCATATCCACCAGGACTACCACCTCCATACCCACGACCGCCAAGATATCCACGCCACCAACCAGGGAATCCTCCACCGAGTGCCCCGAGTGCTCCGAGTCCACCAAGTCCACCGGATGGGAATCCAAATGGGTATCCAAAGAATAGTGGTAAGATACGAGCGATTTTCAAATCATTTTCCCCGGTTGACACATCATAGTTCTAATAAGTTGGTTTATCATTCTAATCTTAATTTTTATTTAACTCATAATGATTCATTTAAAACGCTGTCTCCCAAATTGACATATGTTGGCCAAGTTCATGGGTTATCTTGTATTTCAGTAACTTCATGATCATTTCGTTTAAGATTAACAAAGGGCTGAGGAACTGTGGTGGATCCATAGTTTGATAAGTCATAGCAGTAAGTAGCACTGTATAATTCATTTCATTACTCAACTTTTTCATAGATTGAGGTATTATAAAAAGTCTTAATATGTATATGTGTTCAAACCCATTTGGATTTCCATTTGGGTTCCCATTTGCAAATACTGCTCCAACCATCAATGTTGAGTGTGAGTGATGAATTGGGGAACTTCCATCAAATTGAACACTTTTTTACATGGTTATGGCAGCAATGTTGAGTGTGAGTGATGATGAATTCTGGGTAACTTCCGTCAAATTGGACACTTTTCTTATAATCAAGTTATGATCTGTTGCCAAATTCTTTAATGAGTTTTTATATGTAAATTCTTTAAATTTTCAGTACGGAAAAGATTATGATTTTGATGCTCCAGTAAAGCTATTGGACAAATATCTACATGTCATGGCGCAATCTGTATATGTGCAACTTGTCGTTGTTTCTCAGGTTAGGTTCCTTCCTTGGTGTTTTCAGATTCTCGCTCGATAGTTCTTTTGGCCTCATTGGCATGTTTTCGGGTACAAGGGAACTTATGATACTGAAATAATCAAGTCTTTCTTTTTTTATTAGGTGTTTGTGGCCGACATCAATATTGGGTATGAAGAAATAGTGAATACTCGGGTTAGACTGAAGATTATTCTGAAATGAGCCAAGATGGAAATGGCCAAATAGGAAGAAAAAATATGTGAAGTCTGGAATAAGGAATTGAAATTCTATGAGCTATTGTATGATGAAGGTCAGGAAGTTGTGAATAAAGGAGGTAATGTTCTTGCTTATTGTCAAAATGTTCAGAAAAGTTCAGTGGAATTTAATGTTTGAAATCAGGAAATTCACTTTTGGGATGAGCAGCATGCACTTCCTAGTACTGCTGAATGTATTTGGAAGTGTCCAAGAAGGAAAAAAGCAAGTAGTTATGTTAACTTCAAGTTCAAGAGAAGACTTTGGAAGTTTGACATGTGGGATGGCATAAAAGGATGAAAATAGGTGGTATTGAATGCATGTCTGAGCTTAGGAAGTGGAACTTTGACATGTGGAAATGGCCATTTAGGAAAAAAGATGGGCTAGAATCATGTAACGAGCTAGTGTTTTGTTGGGATGAAAATATATACATCCAATAGCAATACTATTCAAGAGAAGTGGTCTGCAATCATATTGAATTGAACAAAAGCATAAGAGGTGCTAAAAAGATGGACTTTAGAAGGTTACACGGGTCAGACAGAAAGTATGATGTGAGTGATGAGGTGAATGACTCATCTTCTATTATGTGTGTAATTCTTTATTGTGTTGTCGATGCTTTGTTAACTGCTACTATATGTGTGATGCTTATGAACAAGAAGATGGTTGAGAATGGTGACAAAATGTTGGTCTATGGTTTTAGTAAGTGGAGTGATGGTAATGGTTTAAAGGCGCTTGAGTTTCCTCAAGGTTGTGGTGTAGGTGTTGATCCAATGGGTCAATTTGAGCTTCATACTTGAGGACAAGTAGCACGTTACCAGTTCAAATAAGCCAAACGCGCCCTTAACCAATAATAACTACTTTTCCCTCCTCCATTTGGCTATAAATACACCATTTCAACTCATTAGTTAAGTAGACTAGATGATATCCTTTCTCTCTATCCTCTGTAATTCAGTTACACTTGTAACAATCACTATCTGTATTCGTTCAATAAAACACTTAACTTCGAGTTCATATTCTTGATTCGTGAATTCCAGTTACTTGTTGTGATTAACTACCAATCTATAAAGGGTTCTAGTTAAGCACATTTCATGCTTGTGGATACAATAGCTGCTTGAATAATTACCAATGCTAGTGCAGGTTCAAGACTTCTGAAGCCATAGGAAAGCCATTTCTTGTTAATGAACTGTTCTTGGAAATATATATATATATATATATATATATATATATATATATATATATATATCTTCTTTTTTGCCCTTTTTCATACTCGGGTGTTTCTATTTGTTGTGCTTAATTCCGATGCTGATTCAGTTTAGAGCAATTAGCTATTACAAAATGCGATGGGGAGATAGTAATCGTATGTAGCACGTACTGTACTTTTGTTGTTTGAAGTTGTGACTTGTGAATTGTGATGATCTAGTGTTTAACAAATTGTGAGTACTTGCAGATTTACATGTGCAGGCGTTTGCGCTTACATGCTTACTGCATTGTTTTAGAGCACACATAAGCAATACCAAACATTTACTAATTGAAAACTGCTTATCTGTACTTTAAATAAGCATCTTGGCACCATAATCAGATAATCAAAATCAATTTTGTTGCAACTATCCTGAATTGATTCGAATCAAAATTGGTTTTGATATACTCGAACATTAGAACCAATTTCCATGATTAAACTCAACACATATTGGCACTTCGATAATTTCTAGTGCTTTTTGAGGTGATATAAACGATTCGCTAATGCCAATATAATTAAGGGGGTGTTTGGCATCTAAGCTAATACACCTATTATGGACACACCTTATGCCCCTTCTGAAAATACCTGCAACTCACCTTAAAAATATAGCATTCATGTAAAGACTGTTGCATAAGTAGCTGAGTTCTGTTGCACAAGTAGCCGAGTCGTGCACTACAAAGGATTACTTGCTATTAACTGTATCACTATACTAAACAAGTATGTAATGGACAAATCAATCATCAACCTAGAAAAATAATTACCGCACACGATGTCTGAGTTGTATCTTGGACTTCAAGTTCATTTTAGTATACCAATCAGTATCGTCACTCTTCTCATTAAAAGCTTGAACATATGAGCGAAATCTCAATACTGAAAAAAAAAGAGATTCGAATCAGAAAAGGAAAAAAAGTAAATGAATAGGATAACATTGTGAAACAGAAACTACAAAGCTATTAAAACTACTCTAGAAGCATATAATGATTAGAAACATGCCAAGCAATTATCGAGCAAGCACGCAATGAGCATGTATTTATCAAACCATCTAACATGGTTGAAATATTTGATAAAACACTTGAGTAATGGCATTGGCTAAACCATTTCAAAGTGACAATAACAATCTTAATATATAAATGGCATTTCACAAGTAACTCTTGCATTTGTATTATATATAGCTTATCGGTCATATAGAAAAATCAAGACTTAGTTTATGCATTAATAAGAAAGATCTAAGAAATTACCATTTCTCTATAACCTTTAGCCTTGTAGAATGAAGCTTGTAACCTGTACAACATAAAGAAGAAGATTAACTATCAACTCACTGCAAAAAACTTGGAAAAATAACAATAACAAACAATCTTTGGAGTGTTTAGAGCTTTATTTTTAAAGTGATTACAGCAATCTTAATATATAGATAACCAGTTGCTGAAAGCTAAAGATATATAGTCTATGTAATTGTTAATTTACTCAATAATTAGCAATTTAGTACTCTTAGCAAATCTTCTTGCCTTATTATCCGAACATGATTGTTTTAATCTTATATAACCAAAAATTAAGAGCTAGACATTAGCTAAGTCAACCACTTGAAACTAATTATCACTACGTTACTTAAAAAGTACATCTAAACACCCATTTTAGCTACAAAAATGAATATAAATAACATTCAAACAATACCTTAAAATAACATGTTGTGGTAAGAAGGCCCTTCAAGAGTGAATGTACATTGATGTGGGTCCTGTATATTAAGGCAAAATATCAAATTAGTAATGCTTACTACAAAAATGGGCATAAAGCCCTGTTGAAAATGATCAAAGAGCCCGATTTTACATACGGGCTCAATGGGGAGGGGACTCTATTGGAAATGCATATAGAGCCCGATTTTAAAAGTGGGCTCTATTCGTGGTTATAGAGTCCGGTTTTCTACTTAAAAACTTGGCTCTATATGAATAAAAAATTGTTTATGAGATGGAAGTGCGACGGATATAAGGTAGTACCCAACGACCTGTATCCGTGCAACTCAAGTGACTAAAGGTGGTTGTGTGTGATGCTATTGCTTTCACAAGAACCTCATGTGTGTTGACAGTACTTTGGAATAGATTGTGTCAAGCGTTATATGGTTGCATGAGTTGAACCTGCAAAATGTGACTCAACACATCATACAATGAACAAACAATAAAAGTATACGTTAGTAACTATTAGCAATTTGGTAACCAAAAAATATAACAACATTTTGATTTAATCACCTGTTCCAGCCATATTCATTAGCAAAAGCCTTAGACTAAGATCAAAGGGAAGGTCAAAATGGAACACAGATGTAGGCAGTTGCTGCAAAAAGCAATAAAGTAGACAAACCGTGTTTTAATATCATGAAAATCACAAGTTATCACAGAGTATAATATGTGTCTGTGATCCATTCCAATATGCTAAATATGATTGGAAGAGACCAAAAGCTTACTGAACCGGGTATTTTTCTAACCGGTCTTTCTTTTGGGGTCTCTATGAACTTTTTTGTAGTAGTGTGGCAGAAAACGCTTGTTTGTGAACTACAGAAGAAGGCATGACTTTCCAACCCCTGCATACCAGACAAGGTTCCTCTCTGATTTTCATCAACAACATTTTCTCCCTCTGTATTTCTTCTTACTACTGATGTTGTCAACAAAAAAAAACAATGATTTAAAAAATATATTTACAAAAACATTCTATTTTCTACATGGAATTCACTGTCACTTACGTTCTGGCGCTTCCACATTTTCTGGAACTTGTCTACTGGACAAATATACTCGGCATAATCGATTAATGATATCTGAATATTCATATCTCACTCGAAAAGGCCAGCATATTGACAGATCTTGGGTCTTTTGGGACGCAACATACCTCCTGTGACATCATTCAGATTAGCAATGATCAATTTCAAAGTCAGGTAGCCAAATTCAAAACGCAAATCCAAACACCCTTAATAACCTCTAAATCAACTTAAACCCAATGATGAAGTGTCAGTAGCAGCCCTTCACCAAAGAATGAATATTTTATATACGATACAATCAATGCTGCATATCCAACCCCACAATAAGAGATGACATAAACTAATAAATTTGCAATTAAAAACAATATCTTGAAGCTCAAATGTAAATAGAAAAAAGTAAAAACATGCTTAAGAAAATTATTTTCAAGTCCACACATACCGAATTTGGGAGTTGCTTGGCACATGCGTTCCACGATTGTCCATTTGATGCAAATAATATGGAGAATGCTACTAAGTTGAAAATCCTATCACAAAATTACGAAAAAAATCAATCAAATGCTATATCTATCAAAATACCTCAAAACTTGATGGTGGACGGTTTCGGTGGTGCGTTGGTTTATGTGTTCGTGGAGTCCGGTGGAGGTGGCATTAGGTGGTGGTGGCGTCTGATGGTGGTGGCATTGGGTGGTTGTGGTGTGAGTTGTGATTGGTTTATCTGGAGGAGAGGGTTGTGAGATGGTTTATATGATTTTGTTTAGTTGAATGTTGTGTGAGAGTAAGGTGTAAAATGACTAAAATACCCAGTTGTTCATGTATCGGTTGCCTAAAAAACAAAAGTTGCCCAAAATACAATACCTCGTACCAACAGTGGTTGGTCGGACCCGTGTCACACTGTTGTTAGTTGTACATTAGTTGCCTTTGGTAACCCGGGCTATGATAAGTGTATTTCTATTTATCTTTTCAAGAAAGTTCCGGTCTATTCTTTCAGACACTTAAATACTTTTTCTAAATACATAAGTTTATTATATCTTTGATTTGTTGAGGAAATAAAGAGGAGTAAGTGAAATATTGGCATCACTCACTGACTTCATCATCTTCTTTGTGCTTCAGGGCTTTAGTTATCCAGTTTTGTCTCAAAAAGTGATGAGACTTTCTAGAGTATCTGATGAACACTGAAGATAACTTTCTGAATATACAACTATTTAGTGACTTCATTTGTACTAATGATATTTTATATTCAAATTCTAGTAACAGAAAATTGAGCTCTGAGCTAACCAACACAAATAGATTAGATCGTTGATCACAAATCTAACTCTAACATGCTTGGATGATTTTGTTTCTCTCTTTCTTTCCTTTGGCTTTTTAATTGAGTGTTATAATAAAATTGTCATTGCAAAAAAGCGGCATTTTAATTGAGTGTTATAATAAAATTGTCGTTGCTCAGCTTTGTCTTTTTGTGGGGAAGATTTTTCTGGAACATTTTTGCTATTTTTTGTTGAAAATTTGAATTCATATATTTATAATGGATTTAGCATATTTATTTAATTCAAAAAATGATTTTCTAAAAGATATAAAATATTTGTGACATTTTATAAAAATCTAGTGATTAAGAAAATGTTCTTTTAATCATAAAATACATTAGGCATTTTGTTTATTCATACCTTAAGTGATTGAGTTGTTGAAATGGATATTAATAACTAAATACTTGTTTACGTACTAATCTTTGTGTTTAATGATTTTACATTTTGTGATCATCAAACAGTAGAGATATCAAAAAGTATTAATAACGTTTTTAGGAATTATTTATAACAACAAATTAAACATATGTGATGGTTATGCCCCGATAAGGCAAAAGAAAAGGAGTCAGGCTCTGGAAAGGACCAAGGCAATCAACGGTGATGTAATGAAGTTAATAGAAGAAATGTGTCTTTAGAGTTTTGGGACATGTTAGAGTTGGTCCTCGATGGACGTGTCTATTAATCTAGTCAAGAAATATGTCTCCTTCGAATTCCATCCAACTTCATTCTCTGATTTAAATATTTCGTAACTAGTATTTACCTTTACCATATCCCGGGCATCATAATATACACATTCAAGATTAATAGTGAGTCATAATATTTTATAACCAGAGGAAACATGATTAGCATGGGTACCTTAAGGATTCTTATGTGTACCTTAGGTGATTTCCTAACAACATTAAATCCTTGTGTCTTTATTTATTAAGCAATTGTTCTATCTAATTACTTGTCTCGAAAGTACGTTAATCACAGCACCGACTCACTCCACACCAACTGAAAGAGGTGTCACGTACAATAACATCAAACTTTTAACAAGTTGTTTTCCTTTGCCACTAATGTGTACAGCCAAAGCAACTACACCACAACTATAACTCTCCCTAACCCTTTGGCGATTTTGGTGACTAGTGATTCCCAAACAACCCTAAATCGATTTTATTCAATTCTGATCGATCCTAATCTTTTCGTTATCATTTGTATCTGGTTAGGATTATTGTCGATCTCTTTTGTTAGGGTTTCTTATCCAATCGCTACTTTAGGGTTAATTCATTGTCGGTTTGTGTTTTAATTTTTATCGGTTATTCTATCATCATTAATACCGATCAAGACTTCATCATTATCATGGTTTAGTTTCTGATTCGTATTGGCTATAAAACCCTAGTTTTTTTAACTAGGGTTTCAATCGATTACCTTGGCTAGGTGCATTTTTTTATTCTGGTTTATGCGATCTGTTTGTTAAGGGTTTATTGCTTTTGATGTCGACATTGGGAGAGAAGTCTACCAGTTTGTCGCAACCTGTGGTTGAAGTTGATCAACGTGTGGCTAGTATGCAACGTTTGAAGGAGAATGAAGCCGAGAACGCAGATGTTTCTCAGCCTAGAAGAGCGTATAGGGTTTTGATTAACCCTAATGGGGCTGCTGGTTCTAACGTGAGCTCTCATGCTCCTCATGTAACTGACTATTTGAATGCTCATGCTGATACTAGTAATAGTGATGTTCGTAAACATATTCCTGAACAAGTGAAGCTGGTTTCACTTGATTCGTATGCTAATGTTACCATTGATGCATCTAAGGGTGTTGATATTCCTGCTAAAGCAAGTGATAATACTGTTCATAATTCGTGTGGTTTGGAACAGCCGTATGTTGATGGGAATGTATCTCTGAATGAGGGTGGGTTATGGCCTGCACAATACCAATCTTTTCAAGAGTTTCTTGATGCTAAGGATATTAATGCCAAGGCTCCCCCTAGTATCGGGGATACGTCTACTTCGTTACCTCAGGGCGCTGCTTTAAAAAACACTCCAAGTACTTTAAAACAGCCTACTATTACGAGTACTACCAATGGGAAGACGGTTTCTTTTGCGGGTGATATAGTTACTTCTAATGAACCTAAGAAACACACGTCAAACTTTCGTACGCTGGAGTGTAGCAAGGAAGCTAATGGTGTGGATCTTTCTGTCCCGATGAAAGTGGTTGAAGAGGTGAACGCTAGGTTTGAGAATACTTTGTATGGGTATTTCCTTGGTCAACGCCTTGCTTTTCCTGTTGTTGATTACTTTGTACGGAAATGCGTGGGCTAAGTATGGTTTCCAAAAGGTAATGATGAATGCAAAGGGTTCCTTTTTCTTTAAGTTTAATTCAAAGAAAGGTGTTGATGATTTTCTTGAAAACGGTCCTTGGTTGATTAGAAATGTACCTATTATTCTTAAACCATGGACATTGAACACCAACTTACTTAAAGAGGATTTGACTAACATTCCGGTGTGGGTTAAATTCCATGATGTTCCTCTTTCTATGTTTTTTTATGATGGTCTTAGTCTTCTTGCCACATTGATTGGTATGCCCAAACGGTTAGATGCTTATACCAGCCAAATATGCAAGGAATCATGGGGCCGGAGTAGTTTTGCTAGATGCATGATTGAATTGAAGTCGGATGAGGTGCTTAGGGATAGCCTCACTGTTGAATTACCTTTACTTGATGGGTCGGGTGTGATTACTGAGAAGATACGGGTTGAATACGAGTGGAAACCACCTCATTGTGATAAGTGTAAGATATTTGGTCATAGTCTGACTGACTGTCGTAAAGTTGTTATACCTCCTGTTCAACCTGCTAAGCCTGTTAATGATGGTTTCAAGACTGTCAATAACAAGAAGAAAGGACAGCAAGGTGGTCATACAATTCCGGGTCAAGGGGGTTTACTAAACATGTTGTGGGTAAGCAGTTTCAGTATCAACCCAAAAAGACTCCTCCTAAACCTAAGAAAATGGATGGCACTAAGAAGATGATTTCTGATGTGGCTAGTTCTAGTGGAACGAAGATTTCCACATCTAACCAGTTTGATGCTCTTAATATGGATCATAGGATGCTTTTGGTATTCCTAAGAAGGATGTCGATTCTGGTCGTACAATGGAATTTAATAAGGATGAGTCGTTAAACGGTAATGCATCACAAGAACTGCTTGTGAGTGATTCAATAGGAACAAAGGAAGTTGGTTCTACTCCTATAGTTGAGAAAATTGGGAAGCTTGAAAAGCTACTTATTGATGGGAAAGCTACTCTTGTGGATGATGATGGTCATCCTATTCCGTCTACCTCTTCCACTAAGAGGGTTAACTCATTTTCAAAGGTGGGTGAGGTTGCGGTTTCTGATAGTGATGATGATGAGGTTCTTAACACGTTCGACGAATCAGCAAATCTTTTTGGTGGTGGTCATGAGCGTGACGATGAGTTTGATGACTATGATGATTATTCGAAGCAAATTTATGATCTTCCAGGGAATTTGGATGCTCTTAATGCCATGTATGGCTTTAATCTCCATGGTCGTAGGAAGTAGTTTATATTTTTGTTAGAGTCTTTTGTTATCATGTGGTTAGTGGTTTGTTTTCTTGTTTAAAAATAGGAAGTATCTTGTTATGTAAGCTTTTCGCCTATGTAACGGGCTGAGATATGGAATTCACCCATATCCGTTGTACTTAAATGCTTTTTGGTGTAATATATTTATTGGGTCGTTGACCTTTTACCTAAAGCAACTACACCATATATAACAGCCTCATCAGAACAAATTGTCTTGCGCAGATCTTTACGTTAAAGAATTCGTCCAACGTTTGTTGTACTTTTGGAATCCATGTTAACCTACCAACATGGACCACCTCGTCCACCTTGCTCTTACCCCATTTTGCATCTTCTATGCACTTTTACACGGTTTCCATTAATTTGTCAAAGAAGTCCAAATTTAGCTCCTCAAATTTATCCTGGATTATCTTGGATGAAAAATCAACACCGTCATGCAAACAATCAACTTCTATGGAAGTACGAGTTATGGAGAAAGTAATAATCTTTGCTCTCTCACAAGATACTCTCAACCTTCCTAACGCTCTCGGGTTTGTATTGGTCCTTTCCTTTCTTTTCAATTTAATTCTTGAACAAAATATTCCACCTTTTGATTATCAAAATCCTTAATACCTAAATGAGTGTCACCAAAAATAACTTTAAATGTACCATCGCCCAAATCAAAGATAAGCACATTTCTTTCACCCCTACTCGTAATATTTTTTTCTAGACCATATGCAATAACAGCTGCGGTAGGTTCATTCAGCAAACGAAGAACATCAGGGTACATGACAATAGCAGCATCCTTAGTTGCTCGATGTTGTAAATCATCAAAATAAGTAGGAACAGTTATCACCGTAGCTTTCAAGTTGGCATTAAAAGTGTGTTAGCTATCTCTTTCATTTTGGTGATCGAGAACCATGGTAGAGATTTCTTCAGTGGCAAACTGCTTTTTGGGACACCCTTGTATGTGAGTACCATCATAGGCTTAACACTTTGACCTTCAAACAATTTTAAAAGGCCAAACTTTCATGTCACCTAGCACCATGGAATCACCAAATCTTCGCTCGTAATTTCATTTAGTATTTGAACAAGTTCATAGTATCATAAACATTATTTACTATGAATAATATTAAACATACCAAGTTCCCATTTAAACGCAGAGCATTTAACATATTTAAGTTTTCAAATCATTAAAATTTGAATATATAGTTACTACATCTAATCCTTCATATATTTAATTGTCATTTTTGTTTCCTTACGCAATGAATCCAAAACCCTAGAGAATTTACTACTTTCATAAATTATAAAAATACCATAAATAACCCCACCTTTAAAGCATTTCGAAGCCTCCTTCTTTTCCTCCTCGATATTCTCCTAGATAATGAACTTCCAATTGGTATTTTCTCATGATACTCTGCAACAATTAGGTACACTGTCTAAAGGTTGAAAACTTCCTCATCGGTTCTTATAGCCTTTGGAATAATAGACTTGGTCATGTATCTAACCCTAAACTTTAATATATGAAAGATATGCCTGTTACAATGTCTAAATCTCAAAATTTTGGCTGTTTGTCTTTCCTAGTCACTAAGTTTGCTAAGTTTCTGTGTTCATTAAGTGATTCTCATAGTGATCACTCATATTAATATATGGGGGGCCTTATAAGGTACCAAAAAAATGTAAAATATAGGTATGTTTCTACCACAATTGATGATTGGAGTAGAGCGACATTGACTTATTTACAGGTGAATAAGTCTGATTCTTTTTTGGTACTCAAGTGGATGATTGAGGTAGAGCTTCCTATATTCTTGGAAATATCGCCCCTAATGGATTCTTCTAAATGCGAAACCATTTTATTCTCATTTAAGAGTGTTTGGTTGCTTTGCTGATGTTACTAATCCTTCTAGAGGAGTTAATAAATTTACTCTTAGAGGTGTTCTTTGTCTTTTTCTAGGATATCCTTCCAATAAATAAGGTTATAAGTTCTATAATCTTCGCACTCACTCTTCTTTTGTGTCAAGAGATGCTACCTCTTATGAGCATATTTTTACCTAGTTCTTTAGTAGTATTCAACAGTTTTTGTCTCCGTTATGACTACGTTTCCATATCAATTATCCTTTCTTGTTTCATGTGATGACATGGTTGTTAAAACTTTACCTACTTATTCTATTCCTTCATTTGTTTCAATATTCCTCCCCCTCATCATCTCCATCATCCACATCAATTTCAAAAGTTAATACTACCATGGAGTCTACATCAATTACTCTTAATTCTACTAGTGTACCACCACCACCTTCTTTACAAATTAGAAAGTCTTTTATATGGATTACTTTACCTACAAAATTGAAAGATTCTGTTTCAACACATACACTAAAAGCTATTCAAGTTTACCATACACCCCTTGTTTTTCATTTTAAACACTTCTTAGTGCTCATTTAGCTCAAAAGGATCCTTTCATCTTTAAAGAGACAATTACATATCCTCTTTAGTGTCAAGCCATTTATTATGAACTTTAATTCTTAGAAGACAATGAAACTTGGGATCTCACTATTTTGCTATAATGGAAGAAACTATTGGGGTTGTTGTTGGATTTTTATGACAGAGTTAAAGAGTGATAGTTATGTGGAAAGAAAGAAGGCAAGGCTAGTTGTGAAATGAAATAGTCAAAGATATGATATTGATTATCAATAGTTTTTATGGTAACATTTGGGTCTCTTTTTGCTATAGTAGCAATAAAAGGATATGGCATACATGTCAAAACGAAGTTATGCACATGTTAATAAATGCCTCAAATTTGTTTTAACATGGAAATCTTCTTGAAGAACTGTATATAAAATTTCCTTTATAGTTTGCTAGTAAAGGCGAGTTAGTAAAGGAATTTACTAACTTTGAGAATGGTTTGGTGTGTAAGCTCAAGAATTCACTATATGTGTTAAAATACGCTTGTGGGTAGTGGTTATCTAAATTGTCTACTTCTTTACTTTTTCTTTCGACCACTTAGTATAAGATTGATTATTCTTTGTTTGTTAAAACTAATGGTCTAAATTTCACTACATGTATGTTGATGGTTTATTGACAACTAGGAATGATGATGAAGACAATAAAGTTCTTGAGTCTTCGTTGGGTTTTACTTTTCATATGAAAGATTTGGGAGATTTGAGTTACTTTTTAAATCCGTAAGTGTCAAAATCCTCTCAGTGAACTTTCATCTCTCAGAAAAAGTATACTATGTATTTGTTTAAAGAATGAGGGGTGTTCTATAAGAAACCTTGAGTTACTCATACAACCTAATTTGAAACTACAAGGAGATGTGGGTTCTCCTTCACCTCATCCAGAGCTCTATAGAAAACTTACTGGCAAGCTCATCTGCTTGACTATAACAATACCTGGCATTAGTTACACAGTTGAATTGTTAAGTCAACTCTTGCAATCTTCTACATTTATGAAAATGAAAGTAGCAAAGCATTTCAAATTTTAATAATCAGGATAAGGGATTCCTCTTGCTAGTGATTTTGAAGTAGAATAAAAAGCATAGTGTGATTCTATTTAGGTTAGCGTCTTGGAAGTCAGAAAGCAAGTTGCAATGTCTTAATCTTCTTCCAAAGTAGAGTGTAGAGTTATTGCTTTGACTTGTTTTGAAGTTACTTGGATAGTAAGTCTTCTGAAAGATCTTGCAATCAAGGATTTGCAGCATGCTGATGATTTGTTCTATGATAATCAAGTTGCTTTATATTTTGCTACTAATCTTGTTTTCCTTACTATAACAAAGCATATAGAAGTGGATTGTGGCTATGTGAGAGATCAAATGAAGACTGGACTTGTCATAACCTCTTATGTTGGTTGGCTAGTGTGGAGTAGCATAAGACTAAATCATAGTTGGTTGATGGTTTGACTAAGGTTGTTAGTGTGGAGTAGCATAAGAAGTTACTAATCATGTTGGGAGTTTTTATTCCATCTCACTCTCCACTTGCGAGGGAGTGTGCAAGAGAAGGTCAAGGGTATATTTTGTTCTTAAAGAATACTTATAGGTCTGCTATTGTAAATAAACTTATTCTAGAGGACTAATATGTAGTGTCTGATAGGATAAATGCTTAATAATTCTATTTTAGACATTACTCAAAATTAACAACTGTTTTCCTTCTAAATTGTTTCCAGACTCCATTGTTTTTCTCTATAAGACACTTTATGTGTGGTAGCATACGACGTACAATCTAATGACATCCATCTTATTCATGTTTTATAGTTACTTATGTTTCTTGGGTGAACAACTATGCATTGACCATGCATGGTACGTCATTTCAATTGACAGTGGTGGAGTTAGGACAGAAATTTAAGGGGGGCAAAAACAAATTCTTTTTAAAATGGTAAGATAAATTACACAAACAAAATAAACGAAGTCCTGCGCAAAAAATTTGTACATAGTTTGTTTGAGTCGTAAACTTTTTCGTTACCTAGAGATGTAACTCATTTATTTCTTATCTATTGTTCAACTTAATAACAAAAAAATAATGTCGAGTTATATCAAGGATTCGACTCTTAAATTTAAAAATTATATTAACCACCCAAATGATAATTATAAGATTTTCAGAACAAAATATTCCATTATCAAATTGGTTACAAGTACATTGAGCAATGAATCATTGGCATAATTACATTTTTTTTAATTAAACTACACTCGAAGCAAGTGGATCATGGGCCTTATTTACTTCAATGGACTGGGCTGGGCTTGTTGGCGGAGGAATGGCACCCGTCGGCCCCCTACCGGCTAAGTCTCGTTAATAGGGAAATCAAATAAAAATAATAAGAAATTGACAAGGTAAGGGTGTTCACTCATAAATTTTTTTATTACTTATCATTTATAATACAATATATCAAATACTATACCAAATCCAATTAAAAAAAAGTATACCAAGTACAAAATGTAAAGAATGGTACTATATCCATGCTATGATGTCCGAATTTTGACGTAACAACCATTTATTCTCAAGCTCTTAATATGTGACTAATGAATTCAAAGTATAACGACCATTTAATTGTGTCGAATAAGTGCATTAAAGACCAGAAGTGAAGGGTACGTTGGTCCCCGGCAACCATGATCCACCAGCTATGAAATTTCCGACTGTGAATTTTGCCGCCTCGGTGGCGCTAGTTATAACATGGTAACCTTTCCATGTTACACGGCTCGTGGTTGATGAACCAGGGCCTGTGTTCATGTACTCTCCATAGTACAATGTATCAAGAGCGAAATTACCACTCCAAGGCATCCAGCCTGCAGGGTTGACTAAACTATCGAGGAATGTTTTGAGAAAAACAGTCCTTGAATACTGCTTCCAGGGCCTACCAAGATACGTCTTTACGGACCCTGTGGCCCCTTTTAGGTCAGAGGCAGCCATGACACGACAATTTTGGATTGAGATCCCCGTGTTCTGGTTAGGATCAGTCCGGCCCTGTGCGGTAACGGTATTGGTCTTGTTAGGAGGGTTTCGCGCATATATGTTGCAACTTTGGAACACAACAGCCGCGTTGCCAAAAATGAAATCCACGGTGCCGTATATGTCACATTCTCTATAAAACTGTCTGTTAGAGTGAACGTATAGCGTGTCTTGGTATCCTTCGAAGCTGCACTGGTAGAACACCGAGAGATCAGAACCGCTCCGGAGCGCCACAGCCTGGTGGTTTTGAGGTCCTGCCGTGTTTCTGAAAGTGATACCCCTACCGATGAATCCGTCCCCTACAACAGCTGTTTAGAAAGAAAAGAATATTAGTGATGTATAAGTATCCATACCCATTGATAAATAGAAACAACGACGTTTTACATATGTAACATCAATATGCTACAATCCTTTCAATTATTTTCCTTGAATTTAATCACATTACTTTCATAGAAAGATATTTAATACTAGTAATTTGTTAGTTTTCATTTAATTCACTCTTTGAATTAGTTATAACAACTTACCAACAGTAGCTGAATTGAAAGTTGTAGCACCTCCATCAACACTTTTACTACCGGTTATTATGGTTTTTCCAATACCATCTCCTAGTAGCATTATGTTCGTCAACTTTGTACCGATTTCAATATTCTCCTTGTAAGTGCCAGCTTTGATGTATATAACATACCTTCCACTGCCGGACCTTTTCCCCGCAGCTGTTACTGCTTCTGCTATTGTCTTAAAGTTCCCAGAACCATCTTGTGCGACCACGACATTAGCTTGAGAAGCAGGACTTGATGATTGCAATAACTTTCGATCACCGGGCTTCACCCATGTTGGGAACCCTTTTTGGTACGTTGGCTCATTATTAGGTGGAGATCCCCCTTTGTTCATTGCCAATGTGTTGCTAATTAGTGATGATACATTATTGCTCATTAGCGGCAACATGTAGCCACCAACGCCTAACTCTTCGAATCCAGCCTTACACGTCTCAAGATTTGTGAGGGCTGTGCTGAGCCAGGTTTGCATCTCATACTGGCTACAAACCTTATGAGGATCGATAGTCATATTGATCCTCTGAACAGTGTTTTCATAAAGCTCGAGGCAGTCTTCCCATGCAGCCTTCTCAAGCTTGTTACGGCATTTTGTACCAAGCCCACGAGTGTTTGTTTTAGCATGTTCTGCTCGCTCTAGAGCAGTCTTTACTAATGCCTTTATGAAGTCAGGTTTTTGTTTCACGGCACCAGATTCTTGACTACCAGCCAAGAAATACTCACAAGTTTCAGGGTGAGGTGTTTGTGCGCACCATGAAGTAATCTCCGATGTCGTGTAGCCGTATGCCACCGGAGAGACAAGAAGCATGAGGGTTGCTAAAATAGGAATGGTTAACATTTTTACTAAGCAAATTTTACGTTGATAAAAATAGGTTGTGTGTTAGTTTTTGGTTGTAGTGAGTGATTCCATGCAAAGGGTTGGTTGGTTTATATAGAAGTGGAATCCAGTTAAGGGATTGGAATATCAAATTAACCTATTCATAATTAGTCAGCTGGTTGGTCCAAAACAAGATGTGCCAACTTTCCATTTCCAACAAAAGTATACACAGCTCTTAATTTAGTTTTAAGGTAATTTGAAAAGAAATTAAAAGAGCAAAAAGAGAAATTGGGCATTATAATGTATATTTTGAATTTGTCATACTCCCTCCGTCCCTTATTAAATGTCCTGTTTGAATTTTCAAAGTCTTTCTTTCTCAACTTTGACCTTAAATAATTTTGTTTGTGTAATATAATATTTGATACAAAATATATGAATGATTTAAGTTTTAAATATATTTTCATTGCGTATAATTTTTATCAAATACCATATAACACAAGTAAAAATATTCAAAGTCAAAGTTAATAAATAAAGACTTGAAAAGTCAAACATGGACATTTAATAAGGGACGGAGGGAGTATAAGATATCAGACCATTTTGATAATACTTTGATTAATTTTGAGAAGTTTGCATGGAGATGAATTATGCAACGATAGTACGTAGACCCTTGACTTTTGAAACAAAAATTAAAAGGAATACAAGAAAAATAATTCGCTTGATGTCTACTAGCAGAAAATGCTTGATTCTACGTGTTGGATTACTGTAGTCCAGTAAAAATTAAAAAATTTTGCGAAATACAAATACACTGTTTACAGAAAATATTTAGCACATAATCTATAGTCTACAACTTATAAATAACGGCTATTCTTGAAATCTTATATCTTGAAAACTTAAATTAATATAGTTTGTATATAATATCTCTGGCTATCTCTAAATACACTTTAAGCTTAATCAATTTTAAAATTGACAACACATGTTTTGTGTTTCAAAAAACATACGTTTTGCATTAAAGGTCGAATTGAACCATAATCACGATTTATCAAGTATATTTATTTGCCATTATACACTATAACTTTGTTTGGTTATTCGTCTAGTTTATAAAAATTGCAATTAATCACATTGTGCCATCAGAGTTTTATATTATTATTTTTAGAAGATTGGTTCATAATCATATATACCAAAAGGTAAAATAAACAGCGATTTTACACATATATAGCAATATATCTAAGTTAAAGTGTTGTGAGAATCAATATTTGTTATTATAAGTAATCTTATATTAATTTAGGTGCTCTATTTTGTTTAGAGTTATCAAACTTGGTATGGATAAAGTATATTTTGGGCACGTGGTTATTACAATAGAAGGGAAGCACGTAATTTCGCAAGTCATTAAAATGGTGCTAAATTTTCATTGGACGAAGGTGGTTTTGGAATAATCTTTTTGCATGCCGACTTTTCTTATGTTCCCGATGGATTTATGAAAGTTGATAAACGCACAACTTAATTGGATAATATAAGATTTTGCTGTACGACAATATATAGTTACTAGACCGTTATAATCATTTTCGTTTTTGTAATATTGTGATCGTAAGATTCGATCAGAATTCTAAGATCTTATTATAGTCTCACTTTTATAATATGTTTTGTAATATTATTCAAATAAACAAATTAATATATATCATAAACACAAAATTATATAAATGTTTAATATAAATATTGTTTTAAAATATAAATATTGAATATTTAAGAAGAATCATATATTATTTTTTTAATTATATAAAAACATAATCAATAACTTTGTGCCTTTTTAGTTTGCGGTTCGAAAAAAATAACATCAGATCGGATTATATCTTAAGATCCTATAGTCCAGATTGGAATCCTATAAGATCTTAAGCTTTCTAAAATCGTACGTAGGATCCAGATCGTTTTTGCTTTGTATAATTGCAAAATAGTAAGATCATAGAATCGGGATCGAGATCTTAACAACTATGCTTTATAGTATCTTTGAATTAGTTTTTGCTACTGTTTTGAATTTGAATTTAAGTGAAACGGATCAACACTTTTTTTCAAAATATTCCCACAAAATAATCTATAGTTCTATATAGGGGTGTAATCGGGTCGGGTTATCGGGTCTTATCGGGTTGGGTTGAGTCGGGTTTTCATTTTTAAAAGGTCACCCGCAACCCGACCCGATAAGGAATCGGGTTATTGGGTTCGTGTTGTATTCGGGTCATGTTATATTGGGTCGGGTGATTCGGGTTATCGGGTGATACTACAATGAACAATAAAATTAATATGCCTAAAGAATGCTTGTTAACATTGATATACACATACGATCTTTTTAAAGACTAAATGAAAAGAACCATATAACACAGTTTCATCCAATTAGTAAAAGTTAGTATTGCTTCCTTCAAAACAATATTAGTAAAAGTTTGAGATCACACCAATGTGATCTAATATGCACAACAGTTTCGTTTGTATTGTGCTTTTTAAAATATTAGAAGAAAAAATTACATATTGATTATCGGGTTTTAACGGGTTGACCCGATAACTCAATAACAATAATAAATTAACTCTAACCCGACCTGATAACACTATCGGGTTATCGGGTTCGGGTTAAAACAACCCGATAAGATTTTTAACACAATTTAACCCGACCCGATAAGCCTTATCGAGTTCGGGTTCGGGTTCAGATCGGGTCAACTTGACCCTACTGACACCCCTAGTTCTATACTATATGTTAAGGAAAAACCCTCAAAGTGAAAAATTAGAAATTAAGTAAACTACTTATGGAAATCGTAATATTTTATTATTTTTGTTTATAATCTATCTTATTTTCATTTAATTTAAATAGATTTAATGTTTAATCAATGTTTTGAAACCGGGTCGCTAATCGACCAGGTCGAGTCACCTGATTATTGATTCGACCACCGAGTCAACTCGGTCTTTCACTTCAAACCCGGCGAGTCTAACCGGGTTTCGAAAATATAAAAACTAGTTTAATTTGACAATTTTTTCCCAGGGACCGGTTCAGCCATTTGAAACCGGTCAGGTCGAACCGGGTTATTTTTTCGTTTATAACCCGTAAACTTGTTCTTATCAATACAACTATTTGCCGATATAAAATCCTGTTGTCATGCACGTGTACTCGTATATTTTACTTAAATATAGGAATAAGTGCGGAGAAAAATTTCTTTTCAAATTCTAAGGGTGCGTTTGGTATGCTTGATGGAATCACTATAGGTATAGGTTTGAAAATAGAGTGGAATGAAAATGGGTATGTAGATATCACTTTTCATGGGTATCCACATACCTACAACATCATACTCCTATGAGGAAACCCACATATCATAGGTATCCTCATTCTGTTGTAGTGGGCCCGATAACCAACCAAACAATATTAATGACTTTCAAAGTGATAGATTCATTCCAATAGTTGGATACTAAACACACTCTTAAGTGTGAAAAACGCAAAGAAAACTCGACACTACCCTCTACACATTTAAGTGAGTAAATAGTTTTATCTCAGTTTTCTTTTTAATTTACACACACTTTTAGGTGTTGGTTAATTTGTTGGATCCTAAATTTTAAATCCTCATACTTTTGAGTGTGAACTGTTTCAATATGAACACAATAATTAGTATTAGTGTTAGTAATGTATACATTTGGCAAAAAATAAATAAATAAATAATAAGTGTAAAGTTTTATGTGTTGGTTAATTTGTAATATCCTAAATTTTAAATCCCGTTATCTATCATAAATATTTTTGGAAACTCACCCTAGTCCATGAACATTTTCATAAACCTCCTAACTTATAAACATTTTCATAAAAACCCCTTACATTATAAAACATTTTTATAAAACCCAAAATCTATCATTTATAAACATTTACAAATATTAAGATTTAATTAAGGGTATAGCTAGCTATTTGTAGTCTAAGGATTAAGTTTAAAAATTAAGAATGTGCAATGAGAGATGATACATTTAGTTAGTTAAAAGAAGTTAAATCCAGTAGGTGGACGGTATTTTAGAAGTAGAAGAAATTTAAGCATGTGAATTTTTTAAACGTAATTTTAGAGCTATGTTTAGGTGCGTTTAGTTGAGAGAAAACACATTTATTTTTCACAAAATGTTTCGTGAAAACAAAGAAAACAGAGATCGCGTTCAAATTAGTGTTTTCCAATAAAATTTTCTACAAAACACAAAATTCCTATTTCCAACTTTAATACACAAAACTACAATTTTTTTTTTCACTAATTTTTCTTTAAAATACCCCCAATCCGTTTTCGACCGGTTTTTTATGTTTTTGTCCGTTTTTTTACGTTTTCGTCCATTTTTTTACGTTTTCGTCAGAGTTTTTACTTTTTCGTCCGATTTTTTACGTTTTTGTCTGATTTTTTATGTTTTCGTCTGATTTTTTACGTTTTCGTTTGTTTTTTACGTTTCGTCAGATTTTTACGTTTTCGTCTGACTTTTTATGTTTTCGTCCATTTTTTTACGTTTTCGTCCATTTTTAACGTTTTCGTCAGTTTTCTTACGTGTTCGACAGTTTTTTTACATTTTCGTCAGATTCTTTACGCTTTCGTCCGATTTTTTACGTTTTCGTCATATTTTATTACGTTTTTGTCAGATTTTTTACGTTTTTATCAGTTTTTTTTGTTTTTGTTAGATTTTTTACGTTTTCTTCTGATCATTTACGTTTTCGTCAGATCTTTTACGTTTTCATCAGATTTTTTACGTTTTCATCCGTTTTTTATGTTTTCATCAGATTTTTTACGTTTTCGTCTAGGTTTTTACGCTTTCGTCAGATTTTTTACGTTGTCATCTGATTTTTTACGTTTTCGTCCGTTTTTTATGTTTTCGTCAGATTTTTTATGTTTTCGTCAGATTTTTTACGTTGTCGTCTGATTTTTTGCGTTTTCGTCCATTTTTTTATGTTTTCGTCAGATCTTTTACGTTTTCATCAGATTTTTTACGTTTTCGTCTTTACTTTTATGTTTTTTTATGTTTTCGTCTATTTTTTATGTTTATTTAAATTTTCGTCTGTTTTATTACATTTTCGTTAGACGAAACCTACAAAAACGTAAATAAAAGTTGAAAATGCAAATAAAAATGAAAACGTAATCAGACACAACCGGATGACAACATAAAAAATCAGAAAAAATGTAAAAAAATAGAAGATAAAGTAAGAGTCGAAAGAAATCATAAAAAACAAAAACATTAAAATGGACAAAACATAAAAATCTGACAAAAACGTAAAAAATCTGAGAAAAACGTAAAAAACAGACGAAAACGTAAAAAACCTGAATAAACGTAAAAAAACGGACAAAAATGTAAAAAATCGAACGAAAACGTAAGAGTTCTGACAAAAGCGTAAAAAACGGACGATAACATTAAAGAACGGACAAAAACGTAAAAGATAAGACGAAAACGTAAAAAACAGACGAAAACTTAAAGAAACGGACGAAAACATAAGACATCGAAAGAAAACGTAAAAAAACCGACGAGGATGTAAAAAGACTAACGAAAACGTAAAAAAAGCTGACAAAAACGTGAAAAAAACAGACGAAAACGTAAAAAAATAGATGAAAACGTAAAAAATCGGACGAATACGTAAAAAATCTGACGAAAATGTAAAAAAAAAAGGATGTAAACATAAAAAATCTGACGAAAACGTAAAAAATTAGCCGAAAACTTTAAAAAAACAGACTAAAACGTAAAAAAAAAAGACAAAACGGACAAAAACGTAAAAAAATCGGACAAAAACGTAAAAAGAAGACGAAAACGATATTTGATGTTATATTTTACTTTTTTAATTCTTTATTTTCTCGTGTTAGATATTTTTAGTTATTTTATAGTTTAGTTGGTTAGTTTATAATATTTGTTATTGTGTTTTGAAGATGTTTTTTATAATATTACTAAGGTAAATAGTGAATTGAGATATAAAACAACAACACTTAAACATGTTTTCTAGTTTTGCAATATGGAAAACACAAACACATGTTTCTCAGACTAAACGTGTTTTCTAAATTTTTCATTGTTTTGTGGAACTCTCCCCCCCCCCCCCCCCCCCCTTTTCCTACAAAACAAGAAATAGGAAATGAAAGAAAATGTCTTCTAACTAAACAACACCTTAGCATTTTTCTTTAATTAAATATGTTTGACAAAAAGTGTGTAAAAATCTAGATTGTTGCTCAAAAGTGTGAAAATTCAAGATATTTCATGTAGTGCTAGAAAAAATCAAGGTTGCTGCTCATGTAGTACTAGAAATTTAAGCATGTCAGAACACCTGAACAAGGAGCTACGGGACACTAATTACTAGAAAAAATTGCGCTTAGCATCGGGAACTACTAATGACAAATATGTTGCTAAATTTGGGTATTACTACTTTTAGTGACGTGTCAATCATTTAACTATAAAGTATTCTGCTATATTAAGTGATTCTATTTTTGAAATGTGTTCAACTCACTTTAGAAAATAATGTTGACAACTGTTTCCCTTTCTACTAACTCTTGTACTTCTTTAACTTTCTATGATAAGTGTATTTCTATTTATCTTTTCGAGAAAGTTCCAGTCCATTCTTTCAGACACTTAAATACTTTTTCTGAATACCTAAGTTTAGAATATCTTTGATTTGTTGAGGAAATAAAGAGGAGTAAGTGACTTATTGACATTACTCACTTGCTCCATCATCTTTTCTCTGGTTCAGGGCTTTAGTTACTGAGTTTCGTCTCAAAAAGTGCTGAGACTTTCTATAGTATCTGATGAACTCTCATCTGTAGCAAAATTATGAATGGGAGCTATACTAGCAATCTAGGCCGTATTGAAAAGGTTCCTGAGACACAGCTTGGAAAAGTCACAATATTCAGAAACGAAGTCCAAGAATGTAGAAGTGTGAAGATAATTTTCTGAATATATAACTATTTAGTGACTTCATATGTACTAATGATATTGTATATTCACATTCTAGTAAGAGAAAATTGAGCTCTGAGTTAACCCAACACAAATAGATCAGATAGTTGATCACAAATCTAACTCTAACATGTTTGTATGATTTTGTTTCTCTTTCTTTCATCTGGCTTTTTAATTGAGTGTTATAAAATTGTCATTGCAAAAAAACGGCTTAAGCGAAGCTTTTGCATTTTTAAGACCTGACATAAGGCGGCATAAAATATGAAAATATTTATATATTTCTATCATATTTCATATATATCGAGTTTATAAAAAGCACTGTAATAATGAATAAGGTTAAAAAAATTATTCTGACATGTAATATTCTTATTTAAAAAAATGGAGTTGAAAAAACCAACCATGCCTCACGCATTATCGCGACTTTTCCCGCCTCATCTGTCACACCCCGCCACGGCGGAAACGCGCGGGTGTAACTTCATGGATATCATCACAACACCTGGTGTCAACATAGAGAACAACTACATGCACATAAATAGAGCAATGTACCAACACACAGTGTTGTAACAATACCCAAAAATAAATAACCAAAACAAAATCCAAAAGGTATCTTCAATAAATTTGAAAGTACCAAACATAAAACATAAATGTATCATATCCAAATCCAAATAAAATCAAATCCCAAAACATAAGTATGTCTCCATGCAACTAAGTCTCGCCTAATTGCTGCCCTCAACTTTGGCCTTAGAATGATCACCTGAAAATGATGCTTAAAATGTCAACATAATGTTTGTGAGATTCATAGGTTTTGACACACTTACACACTCAAGGCAACCAGTTCACTGTGATTACAAAAATATAGCTGGACAAATAAATTATAGTTATCATATAGCTACATGCATTTGCAAGTCATTAATCACACACAAAGGCAACAGCACTCATAAGGCAACCAATAGGACGGCTCGTGTCCTCCGACCCCAAAATAATTACAACAGGACTGCTCGTGTCCCCCGACCCCATAATGATTACATCAATTAAGTCGCATGCGCGAGCAACAGGATAAGCATCCTCCTAATCGAATCACACACAAATTCCACCACTTGGGTACAGTTCTACCCTCATCTCGGGTACAGTTCTACCCTCGATTTTCACAACTTGGGTACAGTTCTACCCTTCACATCTCAGGTACAGTTCTACCCTCGATTTCCACACAAGCAAATAATCACACATAGCATGCATACGATAACATTATAAGTCCAAGCTCTTTAACACCATACACATAATCACAGTAAATCAAATAATTTAAGACAAGCATCATTCCTATCCCAAGTTTAAAACAAGTAAAAATATGGGACTATGAACTCACCTTAAACTCCGCAGCTTCCACAAAAACAATTTACAATCTATAGCACACAAAAATAATCCACATTACACAAGGTCAAGCTAAAAGCTACAACCCATGGAATACACATATGATGGATGTCTAAGACTCATATGACCCACCATGGATCTCCTAGACACCACACTAACCACTACCATAACTTAATACTCACTAAATCCCTTGCACTCTAAAACTCAGAAAACGCAGAATTTTTGAGTACATTCACTCACATAAAATCACGACAAATAAAGCTCAACAACTCACACCAAAATTTTACCATGGTTTCTAATAAGCATAGAAGCTAATCCCAGAAAGCCATGGACCAATAACACACACAAGTACTCATAAGAAATTCAAACTTGTCAACTACTCAAATTCGGATCTGAACGCACACCAAAAAGTTTTGATTTTTAATAATTACTTCCACAAGTTTTTATCGCGAATCCTCTTCGTGGTAGTCTAACATAACCTAAAACTTAACTATTCCAGAAGGCCAAGTCAAAACACCACTTTTACAACCATATGACACCCTAAAACTTTTACCCAAAATCTGTCCCGGTTTGACAGCTTTGACACATTAACAAAGAAAAATCAAAAGACCGACTTTCCGACCTCAAAATTGATCGTGGCTGGACTTTTTGGAAAGCTCTTTCATTATACTTCAATTTAGACCTAAAATTCGTGACTTAACTCATCACCATCTGTTATTTACACTCACATCTTTAGAGCCATTGATTTCTGTCCAAACCCTAACACATAATCTAACGCGTTTAACACTCAATTCCCTTAACCATTAACCATAATATTAACATCTAATCATCCTAACATGTTTTACTTCAATAATTTACAGAAGTATGTAAACCCTAGATTCCATCATATTAATTATTACATGAATCATAACAATAATTAATTAATTACACATAAGGGTTAAAGATTTTACCTTGATTCTTGATTATTGCTAGACAATTATGAAACCCTAATTTTTTCTTCTTGGATCCCCCTTGTGTCGACTCTAATAGCAGGAAAAAGGGGTAGGGGAATTTTCATTTTGTATTTGGTATCAAATTTGGTTTCATTTTTCCCCCTAATACCCTTAATCGGCCGCCCCCCCTAATATATATATATATATATATATATATATATATATATATATATATATATATATATATATATATATATATATATATATATATATTAATTTATTTATTACACTTAAAACCTCATACTTTTCCTATTTTACGTATTCCCATAACAAAACCTAACGTCTTTCGCGATAAACCTTAATTTTATAACAAACCGGAAAATATTCATTTTCAAAATAAAGTTTTCAAAAATAGATTTTTACACACTCTATAAGCATTTCCTCAAAAAAACAACATTCCCGTAACTTACTAACGCTCAATAACTTGAACGAAGACTCGTTACGCAAAACCTCAAAACGCCAAATATACACAAGTCATTTCTACACCACATAGGTGATCAAAATGAACTTTCCCAAAATTAACATCATCAAAAATCACAATAACAACCACAACGCGAAGGGATTTAGTGTTAACTCAAATACTAACCACACTGTAACACACAATAACACCCATATAACTACTCAAACCACACCAAACAAAGTTAGATTAACTCGAGGCTAAAAGTCTAACTAACCTGCTAAAATCACGGTTGTTACATCATCTCATGCCAAACCTAAAGTCGACGCATTGGTCTATTTCATAACGTGGAGGTCACAACTCACGCTTTAGCGGCCCCGCCATGACACGCCTTTTAGAATCATGCTTGAGACTCATAATATTAATTGCCGCTACAAAAGGATCATTTGTGTTCCTATAAATTAATTCTGGTGAGCTAGAGGGTCATGATAAAACTGAAACCGGATATTATTGTTGAATGATGTTAACCCCGTAGGTATCATGTCTTTACATACTGATAACTGTTTATAATTCTATAATTCAAGAAAGCCTATTCATAAACCCTAATGGATCCGGAACTCACAAACCATGCTTGTGCCTGTTTATCTTCTAATAATTATGTCTTTTGTATATAGGGATCGTAGAAAAACCACATCTTGGTTCTATTAACGGGAAAGAATCTGCTTCTTAATTAAGAACAGTGAAGAAGAATTGTATCATATTATACTGGATTACTGGATATATTTTCAAGATGTAGCAATTGTCAAAGATTAACTGTTTTTATTACGCGGCTCATAATTTTGGAATAAGATTGAACTAGAAACCACTCTTAAAGGTTCAAAAACCAGATATTATCAAAACCGTTACTTTTAATTATTTATGTTAACTTTATAATTAAAGTACTAGAAAGGTTGAGATTGACTGAAAAGGAAATAAACATTATTTAAAGGGCAAATCATCGCTGCTGTTGCAGCAGCCAACTTATCTACTGCCACTTGAAAATAATTTTACAATTTATATTTTTTACCCTTCAACATTTTCAACTTTACACAATTGGTCCTTTCCTTTATACTTTTGCAGCAGGTAAGATCCCTGCAGTAAACAGCAGGGATCATTTTCCCTTATTTAAATGCAATTAACGAGATTGGAAGTCTTCATGCATATTATACGATGGAATAATTCTCGTTTGCAAGTCTCTATCTTGCTGGTGCACCTAGCTTGCTCTTATCTATCAAATTAACGCGAGTTTCTATACATGTTTTGTAAGATAACCTACATAGATATTAATTGGACATAATTTTATAAAAATACTATAATCGATAATTATTAATGCAGCTTTAAAATTTACTTATATCCATCCTGCGAAGTTTAATTGCCACCACGAGCTAGGTTCCTTAGAGGCATAGACCATATGATGTTTGTCGAGCAACTTTATATAGCTATTGCATGTACTTGCTGTTTTTGAACCTGAGTGTGCAATTTCGAGATATATAATCAACATAGTAGAATACAAAAAAATCAAAGTAGAAATGTCCTGTAATTAATCAAGTTAAAGATGTATATAAAGAAAACAAATTAAAAAAGATAGCGTTCAAATGCATCAACGAATAACAAACATATCTTATCAAAGTCAGATATGGTTTGGTTGCAAAGGGATAGGGATTAAATCATTATAATTCGCTTGAGGAAAAACGATGAAAAAGTTACAATTATCAAACTTGGAAGTCGAAATATTGTGTTTTATGCATTTTATTTTTTCTCTTAAAGGATATTTTCTATATGAAATGATCACTACATCCCGTAGACTATACTCCATTAAACAACTTAAAGAATTACAATTAAATAAAATAAAATAAAATAATAATAATAATAATAATAATAAAAAAAAAAAAAAAAAAAAAAAAAAAAAAAAAAAAAAACTTTCTAGGAGTATCGAAACAGACAAAAACACAACAACATATCCCACAACAATATAACAATTTGTTTTTTCTAAGAACAGAATGAAAATTTGGACGAAGAGCAAATATCATGAATGAAATAAAATCAGGATTATATGTTCCGAATAGGAAGAGTGGTGACTTGGGATATTAGATAATAAAGGTTTGTAAGTTTGTTGGTTTGGCACGTTTGATTGTTAGAGTTATGTTAATTTGTCTTCTATTTAGGCTATGTTTGGCACACAAGATTGTTGGAAGATTGTGCTTATTTTTTCAAAAAATAAGCTAATTAAAAATAATCCTTGTTTGGCAGACATAACTTAAAAGATATTCTAAAAAAAATAATCTTTCATAATCTCTTAAAACCAAAGGTTACTTCATGTAGCTTATAAAAATAATCTCTTTTGATAATCTCCAGCACCAGCATCATCTCCAGCACCAGCACCAGTTGCAGCAACAGTTATTTTCGCCAAACATACCCTAAATCTTTAATATTTAGTGAATCTGATAAATACAAATTTCAGTATTTCATCTAATTTTTACATGGTATCAAAGCTATTAAAAAATAATAATAATAATAATAATAAATACCGAATGCTTGATAGTGTATTAATAAAGAAATTTGATTGGTAAGTTTTCATTGCTTGAGGAAATTGATGGGACACTTGTAGAACTTTTACAAATTGATATAGGAATTTGTGGACGAAAGATACTAAGGTTAAGTTGATTATTTTATTTGGATGCGTATGAAGTAAACAAATTGTTTGGTGATTTTAAAATTTTATTTTATTTTATTTTATTTTTTTTATTATTTTTTTTTTCAAAAAAGGCTAATGTTCAGTTCAGTCATTTGATTTTCAATTATGTATGGAAAATTAGAGTTGAATTATGTGTGCATCTTACTTTGGTTGTTGATGCGTAGGGGTTGCATCAGGCTTTACCTCTCAAGGGATCTCGAGAAGCTTACAACTCCTACCAGGCAGTGTACCTGATCGATGTAGTATAGTATAATGACAAGTACCGGGGGATTGATCGTTCAGCTAGGAATAGTGTCGCTAGGATTAGAAAACCTAAAGACTAGGTATAGAGATGAGGGATGATTCTTTTTGTATTTTTATATCTTTTAGAAAACAAGTAAAAATCTCAGGTTTTGAAGGAGTTGGGTGGAATTAGTTGCTAGTCAACTAACCCAATACTAAAGATGCAATCAAAATAAAATACAAAAAATTAAAATAAACTATATTAAACTAAAGTTGTGAGCAATATGTGGGAAAAATGTGTTTACTTAGATTTCACTACTCCCTAGATATCTCTTACACGTTAATTACTTGTTATAGTTGCGTGGATGACGGATTATATTCCTTAATACCATTCATGGGGTGATGTACTTACTTCCCCAATCCTATGAGTGCCTACTTCACTCCTATGTCGAGCCAGCTAAGAAGCTCCTAACATGGGATCATTAGAATTTACTCATGCATTAAATACAACCAATAAAACCTAGTACACATCGGTTCATGTTTCCTAAGACGTTCAAGCATGTTACACAATGGAGATCTGCCAGTTTTCTTAAGCCTAACATTGAAATCATTCATCTAATACAACCATAAACAAGTAATCAACACATAAGTAACATCTAGGTTTCATTAGATCCAAGCAAACACAAGATAGATCTAGCCTAGCATGTTGAAATCAAGACAAGTAAAAGATATAATCAACCAACACATAGACATATTGATTGAATTAAGAGAAGACTTATCTTAATAGCACATGAAAGGATTCAAGTGGTGAAAACCCTTGAAAGTACTGTAAAATATGAGCTAGGGTTTACAAAGTTCGGCCCTAGTTTCTCCACACAAGTTCTTCTTTTTATGAATGAAAAATAGAAAACTATATATAGAGTTTGATGGGTGACGGCGTCAAGAACAAATGTCTGACGTCGTCATCTCGCCGCCAAATAGTTCCTCGGACTGCCTAGATCTGGGTCTGACGCCGTCATGTATTCTCCTTATGCAGGCCGTTACAAAATTTAGTCTTGACGCCCTTGTTGTGACGTCGTCAGGTTTGCACTGGGTCGTCACCACTTTTACTCTTGACGCCGTCAGGGTCTTCCTCTTGACGCCGTCAGGGTCTTCCTCTTGACGCCGTCATGTACTGTTCTCAGCTTGGAAAATTAAGTCTTTGGCGTTTTCTTCACTTTTATGCTCCAAAAACGTCTGAATTGATTCCTTTTCCAGAATTCACTCCCAAATTACCTAAAATCACAAAAGGAACAATTTAGGGTGATATTTGATCAAATAAATTCAATTCTGGGTTTAAATGACCCTCTAAAAGTGGTTCATTTTTCGCCTCATCAGTTGTTTAGCATACGTTCAACATCTGTAGTACATTATTATGAACCTCATTTGGTTTCGCTTGGTTCGTCGTTGGTGATGGTGATGTTACAGTCTTAACTAATTCGATTAATGCTTGAGTAGTTATGTGTCGTATCTCGACATCAACAACATGTTTTCGCCAAGTTTTGCTGTGATTCTGCATGGTACTGCATTTGGTTACGTTTGGCTTTGCATCTGTCTGATTTCACCTGTTTCTGTCTGGTTCTGTATCTGATTCCGCCTGGTTCCGCATCTGGTTATCTATCTGCCTGGATTTGCTCTTTCTGCATTTGTCTGCCTGAATCTTCTATATCTCCATGAATCTGCTTTGTCTGCATTTGCCTGCCTGAATCTACTCTCATTTATCTCTGTAATTATGCTTCTCTGCTCTGATTTGATTTTGCAATGACTTTGTTCAGTCTGTTTTAGACTTTACTGTTGTTGTCTTGTTACAATTTGGATTCATTGGATTGAGACTCTGTCTAGCACGAGTTTGCACTTTGGAACACCCCGCTTTCATTTGTTTTTTCAGTTTTAGTTTATTTTCTATTTGGCAATCTATCAATGTATACCTCTGTAAATTGTGAGTTTTAGAAAGGATGTTAGATAATAAAAGCCGTAAGCCCGTTGGGTTCGGCCCGTTTAGTTGCTCGAGTTAGGTTTGTTTGTCTTCTATCTAATGTCATGTAATCTTTAATGTTTAGTGAATCTGATAAATATATTTTCACTATTCCCTCTGATTTCTACAGGGGGAGATTGCGATCAACAATGATGTCGTTTGTTAAAGAGTGTATATGTGTAGTTACGCGTAAGTATGCATGCGATTATTTGGTACAATGGAGTCTGTTGATAGCTCGAGATCACCGATTTGGAGAAACCAGAGTTCAATTTGATGCTAATGTCTTGAGTGTTCATTAATTCTATATGTTTAACATCATAGGGATGGCAAATATCTTTCAAGTTTTGTTTTGACCATCTAGTTGATGTATGAATATTGAGTTAATAGAGTTGGTATATTTAAATCCAACAATTATGATGTGTGACAATTATAATTCTGTAAAACTCTAATGGACTCAAACCCACAATTGAGCTTGGGCCAATGACCTAATACCGTATAATACTCCCACGCAATTTGACGATGGAATTACAAAATATCGAATTGGCGAGGGAAGTGTAATTACTAAAAGAATGAGATTAAAGATAAAACAAAACAAAAGATAGTTATCTCGATAAATAATCAAGTCTGTGATATAGCATCTAATCACAGCAAGCGGATAAATATAATTTCAAAAAGATAAAACAAGGCAAAAGATAGTTATCTTGATAAATAACATTATTTTTTTCGGTGACTGTTAAGACTTATAACGGCGCACGACAGCACGTGCAATCAGTGAAGGCAGCAATTCCGGTACATTTTCTTTGAAATCTAATTACTGTAAAATAGAAAATAGTAATATTAATGTCTCCATATAAGATTTTGTGATATCTATTTAGAATTGACATATGATTTTTGATGCAGGATTTACCGACCAGGTTTTAATATTTATAAGTTGCTCGTCTACCTAATGCATTATCGGGCAGTGTACCCGGTCGTGTATGGTATAGCTAACGGTAAAGCCGAGGTCGTCCCAAGAGCTATGCTTGCAGATATTATCTAAGTCTAGTGTCACTGGTTTTAAAGGGGATTTGTATGATTGATTAATTAAACTAATGAAATGAAAATAAACAAAACAATAAATAAGCAATTAAATAATGAAGAGAAATAAGATGGGAGAGTAGTGTTAACCTAATTACTACTCTTGTTATTATCATGACAAGTTTTCTAATTAATGCATCCTATCGTTTCATCTGGGGATTCAATTCGGCTGGACTCAGATGGTCAAATCGTCCAATCCTATCTTTCACCTTGCCCTATTCCATAACTTAATGATTACAAGAGTTCGCTAGCAAATGCAAGGTGAAAGAGTCATTAAGTGCCTCTACTAACTTAGAATAGTCTAACGAGATGCGGCCGGTCGGAACTTACATCCCCCCTCATTCCTTAAGCAAGTCAGTTTGGTAGGTGGTCGTGCGTTAAAATTTCCACACGGATGGTGATAGTCCTATGGTCAATTCCTATCACCAAACACACCCTTATCCGCTCTGGGTCCTATAGTCAATTCTCCTAGCCTCAATGGAACTACCAAACATCATTACTATAGAAAATAAAGGTGTCCCAAGACATGCTAAGAAAGTATACAAATAAAACAAATGCAAACTCGAGAAAACTAAATCATATTAATAACAATTTCATAACTAGGCTAACACCAAAGGTGTTTAGCCACTCATGTTCATAAATGGAGCAAAATAGATGATTAATGGAAACATAAATTTGATACAAAGATTATGAATGATAAAACTTATGATTGTAGCGTGAATTATCCCTTGTAAATGACTTGTATGCTTGCAGAACTTCGTTCTCCTTGCTCCCTAATTCCTTCCTGACTTCTGCGTGTGTGAAAGTTGTGTTTAAAATGCGGAATTAGGGCCTGTATTTATAGTCTCAACTTTGTTACAGCGTAGCAATTAGGTCAAGCTATGCCGTAGCCTTTGTTATTTCCAACTACGCCGTAGTTGGTTCTTCTGCTACGCCCGTAGAACTCTTGTTAACACATCTACGGTGTAGTCAAATGAGGGACTACACCGTAACTTCTTCAAGGATAACAAAAATTAGTCTAAGTATAAGAATGAAGATCTACGGTGTAGCTTTAATGATAGCTATGTCCGTAGAAGTCTCATTGTCACAACTACGCCATAGCCTGAAGTTTGGCTACGCCGTAGGTCTTTGTCAGCGTTGACTTTAATCTTCCGTGTAAATGGTAACTACGACGTAGGTAGATAGTTCCTCTACGTTGTAGTTAGTGCAATATACGCATACTTCAATGGTTTTCATTTATAACCTCCAAATCCGTGTTCTTTCGTTCCGATGCTTATCTTTGCCCTGAAAATGAAATATAAACGAATAAGAGTATATATCCTAGTAAAATGGCATAAAAGATGAGCATAATAGGGGGGATTAACACTAAAATCTCGGAACTATTTGATGTTATCAACTTTCTAAACAAGCAACATAATCATAACCCTAAATCTATGGACCCGAAGCCCGCAATTAGGCTTGGGCCATAAGTCATCTAACACTCCCCCGAAGTTTGAGCGGGAGGAAACCGAACAGTCAAACTGGATCGAATGTTGAAATCATCTTCTTGCTTTTCATCTTTGGAGTTTCGTTTGCTTTTTCCTTTTTGTTTATTTGTACAAAGGCAGAGTTGTATTTGGCGGTAAAGTTAGATAATGCTTGACGATTTCCTCCTTTTTGTGACTTTTTTTTGCATCACGGCTTGCTTTGCCTTAGGTAAGAGCAACAATTTTTTTTGATCAACTATTTTATTCAAAGATGACAATTATCTTCGGCGTTAAAACAAGAAGTTATGTTGATAAAACAAAAGTGGTTGATTGATGACTGAATCAACATAATATGAGTTTTTTTTATGGCTAGGGTTTATAGAAAAAATAAAATAAAATGAACAGGTATAATATAAATATGTCTTGATCCTTCTGAATCAACAGCAAGTAACCGATGACCGGAGCATAACAAATTTGTGATGGGTTGTACCTTAAGCTCCGATAGCATGTAAAATAGCAAATAGTAATATTATTTAATGTCTGAACATAAGAGATTGTGATATCTAATTATAATAGACATATGACTTTCTAAACAATCAACATAATCGTAACCTTAAAATCTATGGACCCTAAGCCTGCAATTAGGCTTTCCCATAAGTCATCTAACAATTACGAGTCGAGGGCGACGACTACGATTCAAGTATGCATCTTTCGGAATTCAATTAGAAAGCCATGGCGCTAATGTTAGCAGTTAACTCGTTACTCTTTGGAAGTTATGGTTGAAATAGTTGGTTGTGTTTTTTGATTTTTCTTTTTAAGATTTGAGATATGACGATGGCTAAGGTTTGACGGGTGGTTTAAATATGGCGGCTCAAGGTGATCGATAAGGTCTGAGAATCATACCTAAAATTGTGATACCGGATTAGACAATTATAATTCACCGCAAGTTAAACTTTATTAATCGTCAAATGCTTAGAAGTTACAACTACATATGATAAAACCCTAATGAACCCATGTCCACGAACTTAGACCAACTACACAATACCATCTAACATTATCCATATTCAAGTATTCAATTTCTCTACGTCCCTATTCATGTATTCGTGGTGTATGTTAATACAAATATCGCCTAAAAACGTTATTTATATTTTACGATCTTTGCTAAGTTTTGTTAATGACAAAGTATGAACTTTAGTTTATAGTAAAAACATCACTTTAGTTTTAAGTCTTGTATAACTAGATTTTACATTTCTTCTTAAACATAACATTGTTTTTATTTCTTAAATAAGAAAGTGTCACATCACATCAATAAGCATTTATGGTAAGTTTATATGTTTGACTATCCATAAGCTCTTACACACTTTGGAAGCTTTCCATGTTGATGAGATCTCTTGAAAGTTTGTGTGTTTGACTAGAAATAACTTGATGTGACTTCTTGTAAGTTTGACTGTAAGATCTGGCGGAACCCTGGGGTATATGGGCGGAACCCATTCTAAGGTTCCGCCGTATCCGCCAGATGTCTGGTTTGTTTGGGTATAAATACCAAACCACTTGCAAGAAATCACCTATCACTTAGAGACATATATTACACATATTCTCTCATCTAACTCAGTAACATTTGACTTGTGTGATTCTCTTATGTAGCCAAGGAGTTCACAAGTTCATCCAAGAAGTTACAAGTTTCAACTCAAAAGTTGCAAGACTTGTTAGCTTTGTTATGTATAAACTTTGGTAGTTTATACTTCATTTGTATCTTGTGTAGAAGTGATCGGTTAGTATTTTAGGCCTCAAAATACATAGTGTGACGGGAGTTGTTGTACCCTTGTAAAAGAACTAACGGGAGTGGTTGTACCCTTGTAAAAGAACTCGACATCTAGCTTAGTGTCGGAAATAGTGGATAGGCGACGTTAGGTTGGTTCTACCTTGAACTAGGACCTGGTATCTAGCTTTGTACCAGATAAAGTAAAAGCCACGATTGTAAAGGTTTCTCCACCAGTGAAAGGATCTTGTTGACTAGTGCTTGAAACTCTCGAGTTGGAAACTCGGGGCGTGGATGTAGGGCAAGAAAAAAGAGTCCTTGTAGCCGAACCACGATAAACAATCGTGTTGTGGTTTGATCGTTTCTTTCTTTGTCTTTGCATATTACATATTGTCTTTAGTTAGAATCATTAATTACACGCAAAGCTTTTCAAAGATTCACAAGTAATTTGAGTTTATATCTTTAATTAAACGTAAAGTTTTTAAAAGATAATTAAGTTAAAAAGCGGTAAACTATTCAACCCCCCTTCTAGTTTTTCACAATTGGTATCAGAGCTACGTTACTCAAGATCTTTAAAATATATTGTATTTTAAAACTTGGATCGATCCATGGATTTTGAAAATCTCAAAGAAGGACAACCTATTCAAAAGCCACCGCTATTTAAAAAAGAAAACTTCCTTGAATGGAAAAGTAAATTTGAAAACTATGTGAAATCAATTGATCAAGATCTTTGACACATTATTTCTATTGGTGATTTCAAACCAACAAAAACAAGTTTTGAAAATCAAAATGATTATCTCAAGTTTGATAAAAACACTAAAGCTAAGATAATGATTTATAAAGCTTTACCGAGAATTGATTATGAAAGAGTGTATTTTTGTCAAACGGCTAATGATATTTGGGAAAATATAATCAACTTTCATCAAGAAATATGTCAAGTCAAAGCTGATCAATTCGATCTCACACATGAGTTAGAAGTCTTAGAAAACCTAATAGATAGACATTTAGTTGAAGTAAATACATGTGCTACTAGTGTAAATGTTTTAAATGAAGGTGTAAGTGAAGATGATTACTTATGTCGAGCTCAAAGTGGCCTTGCTTACAATTCATGAAATGACACGGATGAAGATGAAGCCAACTATCCGTTTTGTGATTCTCAACTAGATAAAACATTAAGCAAGGTACAATTTGAAACCAAACACTTTTCTTTGACACCTTTATCCTAGAGTTTTCTAAACTAGAAAATGAGTCTAAACTTTTATGCAACATGGACCTAAAAACTATCTTTAACAATGAACATTCAAAATCTCTTGTGAACAATCTTGAAAAAGAGATAATGTTAGAAGATAAAATGTCTAGACTTGAAAGCAATATTGAAATTGATCTAGGATGCAAAATATGTCTAGAATACAAACATGAAATTAAAAGGCAAAATGATAAAGGAAAAATGTTGGCTAAGTTTGAAGAAAGTTCAAAATCCCTTGAAAGATTGTTGAAAAGTCAAAAGTCATTCAGAATTAAAACTGGTTTAGGATTTAACTCAAATGCACCATCAACAAATAAAGAGCAAGTAAAGTTTGTTGAGCCTAGAAGAGATATTTAGAAATATCTCAATCTCTAACAGAAGCTTATGATCTAAGAATATCATATTCTATGTTTATCTAACCTCTTTGGATTCATGAGTAATTGAGTTTCCAAGCCTTCCTTCATGACAAGATTTAACGCTTAATGATTATCTTCTTTATAATCTATTCATGGAACTCAAAAGGTACTCATTTCTTCAACTTACCTTTTATTGTCTCTTCTTGTTATCTTTAAGGTTTATCGTGTGTAGATTAGCTTCTCCTTGTTTAAAGTATTTATAAGTTACAATGAACGGGAGATATAAGGTGCTTCAGTTCTTTTAACTTTTGGGAATCGACAAGAGATACTCTTGAGTGAGTCTCACTTAATACTTGTCTACAAGTGAGCTAACTAAGAATCTCCAAAGTGATTAAACAGCCAACACTTTTGTGATGCTTGCAAATCTAGTAAATCAAAACATTTCACAAGCATTTGTAACACAACATCTTTTAACACTATATGTTCAATTGTGTCTTAATTTAACCACTCTTTTAATAAAATCTCATATAAGACACACAAAGGAAAATAAACCACATTAAGATACAATGGGATGATTAGGACAAGATGATTTATAAACATCTACGATTTGCACATCAAATTCGACCCATAATCTTATGATGTTGTATCTCTTGGACATTTACAAAACATGAAAACTTACAGTTTTTCTTAATAAAGAAACCTAAAGAGTTGAGGAGTCGTTGAATCCAACATTCGATGAAAGACCACCTCCTTCTAAGATATCATCTTTGGTAGATGATGACTTAGTCGAAAGTCCAACATTGATAAGACAAGTAAGTTAAGATTAATAACAAGGAAGATGAACTATTAAAAATGAAAAACAACATCTTGTCGTCTTGTGTCAAACATTGAGTCAAGCAATATTGACAAGGTCATAAAAACTTGAATCATGGGTCATAGTTGTGATTAAAACAAATTTGATAAAAATAGTTTTTAGACATTAGAGTAAAACAACAATCGAAAACAAATCTTTCAAAATAGATAAAATGAATGTAGTGTCGATCTATGAAAGACTTTTTGAAAACTTAAGCAAGCTCCAAAAACAAGGAATAATCACTCAAAGACATTCCTAATTACTCACAAGTTCATAATGATTAAGTCTTATATGACGTATCAAGAATGAGATTAGTGAATCCGTAGGTAAAACTAAACATAGAGAAATGTTTGGAAGTTTACTTGTTCTCATAACAAATAGATCCAACATTATGTTTAGTGCTTGTCTATGTGCTCGTTTTAGAGAAGATCCTAAAATAACTCTTTTGGAAGAGTTTGTTTGGATACATCAAAAGGTACTACACAACTAGGATTATGGTATCCCAAAAGAATGGGAATAGAAACCATAGTGTATGTCAAATGGAATTATGTCGGTAATAAGTTAATAAAAAAAGCACAAGTGGTACTTGCACTTTTATACTTACTTACCCAATGATTCTCCAAAAAGCTTAAGGTTCTCAAATTAGTATCTGATGGAGAAGCACAACAACAAGCTCCACTAGAACAAGCAAACTCGCGTCAACAACGGAATTCCTCTTTTCAACATTTTTATCCCTTCAATAAAGGAAGCATCGACTTCAGTGACAATCCAATCCGTTATGTTCTTAATTGACATATTGTGATCCATCATCATCGCCTTGGTAAAAATGTTCATTGAGAAACATCTCAACCAAGAAAGTCTTATACGATAACCATATTGTCAATGTTTTTACGAAACCTCTTGAATGAGAATCATTCATCCTCCCTAGACTTAGTTAAAGACTCATGAGACCTAAAACCTTAGTTTTGAACGTTAGGATAAAATCACAAAAATCAAGACAAATCCTTTTTATTTTTTCCTCTGTTGTACCTGCGGAAACTTGAGACCAAACGGGCGGAACCCTCCCTTTGGTTCCGCCTGGTCCGCCGAGTCTGCAGCATGTTTTATCTTAAATTCAAAACCAAACACCTCTTAACTCACTACTTCAACTTACAAACAGCTATCACTCACTCACAAACACCTTACCACACGAAAATTAGGGCTCTCACTCACATCTCTTCCAATCCAATCAACTTTGTAAGTATTCTTATCATAATTGCATTTTCAATCAATGTCTAACATTTTCATTTACATACATTAACTAGAATCTTAGGGTTTATGCATAAACTTGTTGATTCATGAAAAATCTTGGTTCTAAACTAATCATAATTTCCATTAGTTAGGAATTGTATCCTTTTTGTTATTATCATGATTTACCAAACACACCAAGTTCATTGTCTTTCAAAAATCACTAGAACACTACCTTTCACCACATTGTTAAAACAAATGAAAAACGTTATTGAAACATCACTTGCATAATGTCTCTTGAATGCTAAAGGGAATACATAACTAATATGTATTTTCGGGTACATTCAAACGAAGCTATATTGAATTAGGAGTGTTTGGGTTATCTTTTGTTTTGTAACAAAACTTGCATTACAAAACGTTTTAAGCATAAAAAATGAGTCAAGATAACCGCACCTCCACATTGTTTTCATATAGGCACACACTAGAACATCCACATTGTAAAAGTCATTAACTTAAACTTAAATTTTGTGTCTTCTAGGAATCAACATGCCTCCCGCAACATTCTCCGATCACAAGGAAACTCTTAATTACTTACCCAAACACCATAGGACCAAAGGCCTCACTAAAGATCAAGTTGAAACTTTTAAGGGTCTAGAAAAACGCTATGTTCATGAAGGAAGAACCATTGATCCACCCTTCCTAAAAGGAACTTCCATTCATCAAAACTTTGCCGCTATCAACTTTGATTGCCTCCTAGACATAGATGAGCCAATTTTTCCTAGGTTTATTTTGGAGTTCTATGCAACTATAAGCCTTTTCTTCAATGACAATGGTAAGATCTCATTAACATTCTCAACCAATCAACATTCACATTTCATATCCTTAAAATATTTTGCAACTATTCTCGGTGTCCCTAATGTTGGTACATGTCTCTACACTGATAAGTGGCCTCTTTCAAGTCTTAATTCCATTGAGCGTTATCATTCATACGACACTCTTCTTGCTAATAAGGAAGAAATTCGTGAGCATCTCTTTGTTAGAACCTCAACAACTAGGAAGGATCGTTCGGGAAATGAGGTAAATAAGGACCCTTTTGGTATGGAACTCAATGACCTTAAACCACAATTTAAGAAATGGGAAGAAATTCTTAGAGCCAACGTTATAAGTTCCATAGGAAATAGAGATCATGTCAACACATGTCTTAGCTACATGCTCTATAGCATTTCCACTGGTCAACCTTTTAACTTAGCCTATTACCTAGCCAAAAGAATGGCCGACATATCCTTGGTAGGAACAACCGCTCTTCCTTATGGAATGCTTCCCACCCGCCTCTTTAGAGCAATCTCGCCCATTCCTCTTAACAATAAGGGAATGTGCCTTGATTACACTCTCGTTCCTCATATATTCGTCCCTCTAAGTGATAAAAGAGTCTTCAAAGTTAAGGGCAAGCGTACTCGCTCTCCTTCACCATCATCTTCATCATATGATATGAGCGATAACGATAATCTTCCTAACTCTAAGCTACCCCCTTTAGACTACCTTCAAGAACTTCCCGTCATTAGCAATGCATCCGAAGAGTTCAAGAAAACCAAAGGAATGTTCAAGTGCTTTGGAAGGTACCTAGGAAAGCTCAAGAAGAAGATTGACCGGTTGTGAGATGTGTGTTTAAGGAGTGTTTGGATTATGTAGCTTTTAGAACTTTGTTTGTGTTAAACTATGTGATTTGTATTGCTTTTTACTTCCATGCTTTATGATTTTCGTCGGACTATGTTTTGTATGAGCCTTTATGCATATTGACGATATTTGAGGTGTTTGTCAAATTTTCATGCTTATGGAAAATTTCACTAAGTATAGTGAAATTTGCTAGCCCCCGATCAAAGTCCTATGATATGAATGTTTACATGTTCATTTTTTGCATTTCCTAATCAGACATATAATAAATTTTCATGTTTAGGAGTTTTCAAAAAAATTGAAAATCGTCTCGACCCTCAAAAAGGTGGACTGTCTGTTTTTTCAGGTCTGGCGGAACCAAAAATTGGGTTCCGCCAGTGCAAAAATCTGGGCAACCTAGTTTGGCCCAACGGATCAGACGGAACCCTCAAAAGGGTTCCGCCCTTGATGTGTCAGGGTTCCGCCAGTCACCTGCAGAAAATTTTTGTCATTTTTCTAAATTTCAAAATTTGTAAAACACCAAATCCTTTTCTTTAGTGAGAAACATCTTCCCTTACTTCCAATAAACATATTAGGACCACTCTCACTCACTAGAACAATTAGGAAGTCATTTCCAGCCAAAAATTCAAATTCAGACATAACTAACCCAAGGAACCCTTAAAAAGGATCCTTCAAACCCATCGAACATTTTCAACCAAATCACTTCCCATGATCACATAGCATTGAGTGCATAAGTTAGTCTTTCACTCCACCCAATTTCATTGGATTGACATCCAATGATTTGACATGTTCTTGGAAATATTCTAAATCATTAGAAACCTCAACATTTGTATGGTAGAACATCAAATCCAAACACCCCTTCCAACCTCTCTTCCACTCTATAAATTTGACAATTTTGCAACACTTCAAATCACACCATCACCATCAAAATCCCTTCTCTTAAGCGTCTAAACCACACCTTTGAAATGACTAAATCCAACACCTCATCCGAATCGTCAAGATCCATTAGAAAAACCGCTAGGATTAGTGTAAAACCTTGTTGCTTCAACAAAACCATCAAATCAAGCTCATCATCATCAAGTGATACATCACTTGACATTTCTTCACCTATCCAAGATATCCTTAACCTTACTACCTCAACACAATCCTCAACACCTTGCAATACCAATGTGATCACTATACAAGATTTGCTTAATCTTGCTACTCCAACACCCTCTCAAAAGCATTGCAACACCAACATAGCCACTATTTCGCCACCAACTAGACCTTCAAGTGATTCAACATCACCTTCTCAACAAACTCAACCATCAAAAACTCCATCACGTTAACCACCAATACTTACACCAATGGAACTTTTCCATACACCACCAACATCACCACTATCCTATTTACAAACTTTAGAAGACCTATCACCTAAATCATCAAGCCCTCCATCATTGTCACTCCTTGACACCATTGCCGAAATGGAAACCCAACAACAACCAATGCTTCAACCAAATGAGTCATTGGATGATAAACCTCATCAACCATCAATGATAGAGAGTTTGGCTTATCGCTATGCTAGACGCTCAATCTTTCCACAAGATCAAGGTCATACATACCAACAATCATTTGTGTTTCACCCCGTTTACAAATTCATTCATGATCCTCTTGAAGGAGAACTAAGCTTCCGCCATTACACTCAACAACAACAACCACCACAAGAGTCTTCCCAACACGTTGATGCAATGTTTTCTTCTCATGAGGAAATAAATGCATCCGTAAGGGCCACATCTCCAACCTCAACAAGTATAGGAAACAAAAACACCTCTCAACCATCCACCCTTGCTCCATCAAGCACAAGTAATCCATCACCAACAAATGAGATCCCTTTTCCACCAAACTTTCCCCGCCATGATTGTGGACATTGTGAAAGGACCGCTCACATTACCGAAAGAAGTCGAACGGAAATCCACGAGCTAACCTATGAAATGAGGTTTATCCTAAACCACATTTTGGACCGTCTAGAATCCTTGTCTCGCCCACCTTAAGTTTAGAGTCTCCAACAATGATAGAGTCTCATCCGTAGTAGCACCAAAAACATAACCTAACAAGCCAAAACACTCATCATCATCTACCTTAAAACATTCTTTAGGAGTATGTTTCTCATTAAGGACTATGATGTTTTTCTTTTTCTTTTTATTTTCCTTTTGTTTTTTTCCTTTTAAAGTAGGATTTTATCTTCCTAATTTCTTGTCTTTGACTTTCTAAAAGTTAAATTTTACATGAAATGAATTTCATTCTACTATAAGGTATGCATTGTTTGTTGACCATCTAGGTATTGTGAGTAAACTTTGCCTTGCTATGGTAGCATACATATATCTTGTGTTTTAGAAACTAACCTTCCTTTTTGTAGGATCATTATCCATGTATTCTTTCCTTGATACTCCATTTAGGGGAGTAATATTCAAGGGAGAGAATGAGAATTGCATTATTCTGCTTTGCAACTCTTATTTGTGTTTTAGATAAAAGAGCTTTCATGACTTGTTTTACACTTGTCTTGTGTGGCAACTAACATTTTTTTTGTAGGTTCAAAATCCATGATTCCTAACTTGGCACTCCTTTTAGGGGGAGTATTGTCCAAGGGGGAGCACTTGCATCATTTCGCTCCGCTTCTCTTCTTTTTGTTTCGAGAAAAAGGGGGAGAATTTATATTAAACTTGTACTCATCTCTTCTCTAACTCTTGCATATCACATCATCTTAGCAAAAACAAATTTTAATACAAACTTTATAAGACTTAACACTAAAACTAGTGGTTTACTTATAAATAAAGTTTATGTTTTGTCATCAACAAAAAGGGGGAGATTGTTAATACAAATATCGCCTAAAAATGTTATTTATATTTTACGATCTTTGCTAAGTTTTGTTAATAACAAAATATGAACTTTAGTTTATAGTAAAAACATCACTTTAGTTTTAAGTCTTGTATAACTAGATTTTACATTTCTTCTTAAACATAACATTGTTTTTATTTCTTAAAAAAGAAAGTGTCACATCACATCAATAAGCATTTATGGTAAGTTTATGTGTTTGACTATCCATAAGCTCTTACACATTTTGGAAGCTTTCCATGTTGATGTGATCTCTTGAAAGTTTGTGTGTTTGACTAGAAATAACTTGATGTGACTTCTTGTAAGTTTGACTGTCAGATCTGGCGGAACCCTAGGGGTATATGGGCGGAACCCATTCTAAGGTTCCGCCGTATCCGCTAGATGTCTGGTTTGTTTGGGTATAAATACCAAACCACTTGCAAGAAATCACCTATCACTTAGAGACATATATTACACATATTCTCTCATCTAGCTCAGTAACATTTGACTTGTGTGATTCTCTTATGTAGCCAAGGAGTTCACAAGTTCATCCAAGAAGTTACAAGTTTCAACTCAAAAGTTGCAAGACTTGTTAGCTTTGTTATGTATAAACTTTGGTAGTTTATACTTCATTTGTATCTTATGTAGAAGTGATCGGTTAGTATTTTAGGCCTCAAAATACATAGTGTGGCGGGAGTTGTTGTACCCTTGTAAAAGAACTAACGGGAGTGGTTGTACCCTTGTAAAAGAACTCGACATCTAGCTTAGTGTCAGAAATAGTGGATAGGCGGCGTTAGGTTGGTTCTACCTTGAACTAGGACCTGATATCTAGCTTTGTACCGGATAAAGTGTAAGCAACGATTGTAAAGGTTTCTCCACCCGTGAAAAGAGCTTGTTGACTAGTGCTTGAAACTCTCGAGTTGGAAACTCGGGGCGTGGATGTAGGGCAACGAAAAAGAGTCCTTGTAGCCGAACCACGATAAACAATCGTGTTGTGGTTTGATCGTTTTTTTCTTTGTCTTTGCATATTACATATTGTCTTTAGTTAGAATCTCTAATTACACGTAAAGCTTTTCAAAGATTAATAAGTAATTTGAGTTTATATCTTTAATTAAACGTAAAGTTTTTAAAAGATAATTAAGTCAAAAAGCGGTAAACTATTCAACCCCCTTCTAGTTTTCCACGGTGTATATACAATACTTCTATGCCATAGAATTTACATCGTATTAGTTTACTGTTTCCGAAAAAAAGACATGGTTTATGAGACAACATGGTGTCTAAATATTAACATGATTAATTTGTAAAACAATTTGATTGTTGTATACATAAGTACGAACTGTAATAATCAACTTACCTCTTCAAAGAAACTTGAAAAATTTAAAACTTTTGCCGTACTCCGAAACCAAAATTAGGTATTTAAAATATAAGCTTTATTAATTGTCTTATTTTAGAAAAAATAATTTTTCATAATCTCTTAAAATCAAATGATACTTCATTTACCTTATAAAAATAATCTCAATTTTTGATTTCCCGCTTCCATCAAATTCTAGCAATAGTTATTTTCGCCAAATAACAGGGAATTGCATTGATTAATTACCTTAAAAAATACAACAAAAATTCTAACCGTGTCTAGAGGCTGGATCATAGATCCCTGTTTAGCTCACTTCTATCCCACTCGTTAAAAATGGCAATATGAAAGTATCCATGTCATTAATTATTTATTTACCAAATAACATGCAAATATTAATTGTCATTGTTGAGTCCTAACTCCTAAGAGGGGAAGGTGTAGTTCGTTGGAGAGGTTCGCTGTTCCTATGTGGAGGCCTCTTCAGCCTCACCGCAGCTCGCCGCTGCACCTCCCCACCCTCGCCGTAGCTCGCCAAAAGAGAGCTCCTCATCTGCATGACGAGCTTCTTCCATTTTTTTTCCCTTTTTTTCCCTTTCTTTTGTTGTTTTATTTTGTTTGTATATTTGTAAATGTAAAGGTTTTGTAAAGTTTTAAATATGTAATTGTTTTGTAAACATGTAAGTTGTGAATATGTATTGTTTTGTGTAATTGTTTATGAATATGTAATGTTTTTTTGTAAATGTAACTATATTAAACAAGGGATTGAAATTACATTAAACTACGATACAATTATATTACAACATTAAACTACGAAACGGAAATTAAAACCCCTAAACTACGATACGATAATGATAATAAAACTACGAATCAAGAAAATGATTCAGTCTGTGCCATAGCCCTCGTCACTCGAATCGTCGTTACTCGAATCGTCCTCACTCGATGGCACACGGTTTAATCCCATAGCCCATCACCATTCTGCTCGACGGTTTCTTCGATCCTCTTTAGCTTTTGCTTGCGCCTCACGAGCTCTTGCCTGACATTGTTCCTCCGCTTGAACCTCTAACAACGTTTGCATATCTTGCTCGAATAGTTCTTCATCAGTCAACCCAAAGGTATTTGGTTGGTTTTGTGGTGGATTGTTTGCCGGTGGATTGTTTACCGGTGGAAACAGAACTTCCGATGGAGTGTTTTGTGGTGGATTGTCATTTGGGAATACGAGAAATAGATCTTGTGGTGGATTGTTTTGTGGTTGATCGTTGTATGGGAATACGGGAAACAGATCTTTCGGTGGTGTGTTGTAAACCAATTCATTATCTGGTGATGTGTTGTGTGACATTGTTTCGTATGAATTGTTTGTGAATTCTGTATGATTTGTGTATGAATTGTGGGTGTATTGTGTGCCTCTGTGAATGGTTATTTATAGGACCGTTTTTTAGTTTGAAATTTAAATATATCCCTCTCTGTTTTTTGAATTTGAATTTTAAAGGTTTATCCGTCTGCTTTTTTGAATTTGAATTTTAAAATTTTATCCACGCGTTTTTTTTTTTTTTTTTTTTTTTTTTTTAATTTGAATTTTAAAGGTATATCCACACATTTTTTTGAATTTGAATTTTAAAGATTTAACCGCCCGTTTTTTGAATGTGAAATTTACACATATCCCGCTCAGTTTTTTGAAACTTAAATTTCTAAAAACCCCCTATTTAAAGCATACAATAACATACTATTTTGCACACACTTCACTTTCTAAACAATTTTACAATGGCTAATCGTTAGTCTGTTGAAGAAGAAAACTTGCTAGCCGACATGTGGCTAATCGTTCACGAATACCATAGCGAATCCTCTTTTTGGAATGAGGTTACGGAAAGGTTTAATAACTAATCTGACGGTGATTTTCGTAGCAAAAACCAGATAACGGCTAAGTAGGCAAGACTTAGCACCGAATGCTAAAAATTCAATGATATATACTTGAACTTGCAGCGTACAAGCCAGGACAATGATCGTCTTAAGAATGCTATGAATATCTTTAAAGAACGCTTTGGTGGGAGAGGCTTCAAACATATTCACACGTGGTTAATTTAGAAAAACAACCCCATATGGAACAAATACAGTGCTTAACGGTGTTTTATGTTTTGTATTTGTATTTCCGTATCGTTTGTTGTATTTCCGTATTGTTTGTTTTTGCGTTTCCATATCGTGTGTATTTGAATAACGGCTAGTTTGAATCTGAATAAAATGCTTAACAGCTAGTTTCCCTTTACAATATCTTTTAACGGCTAGTTTCCCCTATAAATACCACTTAAACCAGACTTCGTATTCTCACACACACACTATGGCTAACCAACCAGCTGAGGTGCAAAACGCTATCCTTACCCGATTACGCAATGAACAAGAAAAAGAACTTAAGTTGATAAAACAGTTTGTTAGGTGAGATAACTCGTATTATTCGACAGATGCATATGCGTGCTCTAGAGGTCGAAAGGTTGCGTGAGCTGCCTCAAGATCATCCAATTATCAGGGTCGGTCTAGAAACTCTATTAAGAAATGATGAAACGGATCTGCAACTTCTGATCGCCTTGAAAATGGTTAGGGAACAAGTGTTTCAAGTGTGGGAGGAGAAGTCAGATCTTATCGACAATTACAAATCTATATAAATCGTTTGATTATTTGTGTGTTAAATTTCGTATCGTTTTTTTTACCGTATCGTAATTTTACGTTTCGTATGTTTTTATTTTCTTGTATTGTATTTTTAATTTAATGAAATGAATTTAATTTAGTTAATGAAATGAATAAAAAAAATAAAGTTGTAAGTGGTAGGCCTCAAATGAGTAAGTTGATGTTAGTTGTTGGTGAGGAGGGGGTTAATTGTGAAAAGGGTGTAAGGTGATGTGGCACCCGTGAAACCTAAATGAATAGATTAGCCTCTTCACTACACCTTCCCTCTAATATTGCGCTTATCTGCTACATGCACTCTAGGATAGAAACTGATCCTCGATAACTTCAGGTTTAAACTTGGCAAAAGAGTGAAACAACATATTGTATATTTTATTTTAAACGGCAAAAATTTATAGAAATTAAAATTTTAGCAAGAAACTAAAGACATATTGAGGACTATTGAGGAATTAGATAATGTGAATACAAGCAAGCGTAGGATCAAAGATCCGTTTAGTTCAAACATGATTGCATCAGCTAGCGTGTATTTCTTTGGATTTCTAGAATCAAAGAAAAGTGCTATTCCTGTAACACAAAAAAGTCTAGGCAGTGGCTTGTGCAACCGCATCAAAACAGCGGTTTGATGATGATGTCAGATTTGAAGAATCGTCCTGCTAGATTAAGTGAGGGGTACCGTGGGATAATCCAAAGTATGTTGCACCATATCCCAAAGGTTACAAGCAATTGTGCAACGTGGAACAGCCAGTTAAACGCCTTAGAGATAATCTGTTAAATGCATATTCAGTTATTCACCACTTGAGTTTGAAAAATATAATATTCAAATGTTACAAAGTCGTCTCAGTTTAATTGCTTTATTGATTACTTGTTTGTTATTATAAAATCAATCAACCGATTAACACATACAACGTATTAGATATGAGTTTAAGGTAAGCACGCAACACTATTGCACATAACACCATTGACGTGGTGGTGCAAATAAGCGGCTGGATTCTTTGGAGGTTTAGAAACCGAGTTGGAGCCTCCAAGAAAAGACTCGCTCATGGAACGTTGATAGGCATTAAAACTTTAAACCTAATTGGTTAGATTGGATTAGTAATCCACAAGAATGTCGTGACATGTAATTTATTTGCTAGCTTAATGAAGTGCCGTTAAAAAATATAGAGATAAGAGGTGGTGTGTTGACGCAACACATTCACATATCAATTTGACGACTATAATATTCAACCTTTATGAATTCATTTAGGCCAGTTTAAGTTATTCATTGGTCTTATTTGTTATCATAAGATAGTCAATCGATGAAGTAGACATTAGTTTAAGGTAAGCACGTAATGTACCTCATTGCCACAACACAGGAGTCAATACAATTAATTTTGCATGGTGTACTATTCTAAAGGGTGGATAGATAGAGAAAAAAAAATTGGTTGTTGAATTTGAAATATATTCATTAATTAGGTACGCTGACCGATAACGGTTTTTAATTTTCAACCTTTTGGCTAAGATCGAATTCAAAACGTATCAAAGAAGAGGAGCAAACAAAGACAATCAAGTAAACAAAACAATCTATTAGACTAAGGTGTCGTTTGTTTTTTCACAATAAGTATTTTTTTTCCCTTTTCACTTCTTTTGTCTGCATGAGGGCAGAGGTTTCTATTTGTTTTTTTTTTGCAGACATAAGAGTTTCTTTTCACTTCTTTCCTCTTCTAAATTTCAGACATTATTTTTCACTTCTTACATTTTTTTTCGCAAACCCTACATCTCTTTCTCAATATCCGTTTTTATACGTTTTCGTCTGTTTTTTTACGTTTTCGACTATTTTTTACATTTTCGTCCGTTTTTTTTACGTTTTCGCTCGTTTTTTTACGTTTTCGTCCGTTTTTTTACGTTTTCGCCTTTTTTTTACGTTTTTGTCCGTTTTTTTACGTTTTGTCCGTTTTTTACGTTTTCGCCAATTTTTTTACGTTTTCGTTTGTTTTTTTATGTTTTCGTCATTTTTTTTACGTTTTCGTCTGTTTTTTTAATGTTTTTGTCCGTTGTTTTACGCTTTCGTCCCTTTTTTATGCTTTCGGCCATTTTACTATATTTTCGCCCGTTTTTTTACGTTTTCATATGTTTTTTTACGTTTACGCACGTTTTTTACGTTTTCGTCCGTTTTTTTACGTTTCCGTCCATTTTTTTATGTGTTCGCCCGTTCTTTCACGTTTTCGTCCGTTTTTAAAGTTTTCGCCGTTTTTTTTTACGTTTTCGTCTGTTTTTTTACGTTTTCGTCCGTTTTTTACGTTTTCACCTGCGTTTTTAAGTTTTCGTCCGTTGTTACGCTTTCGTCGGTTTTTTTTTACGTTTTCGCCCGTTTTTTTACGTTTTTGTCCGTTTTTATGTTTTTGCCCTTTTTTACGTTTTCGTATGTTTTTTACGTTTCTGCCTTTTTTTTACGTTTTCGTCCATTTTTTAACGTTTTTGTTCGGTTTTTACGTTTTCTTCCGTCTTTTAACATTTTCGTCTGTTTTTTTACGTTTTCGTCTTTTTTTAACGTTTTCATCTTTTTTTTACGTTTTCGTCTATTTTTTTACGTTTTTGTCTATTTTCTTACGTTTTTGTTAATTTTCTTACGCTTCGTAAGATAATTTAAAAAACGTATAAAAACTTACGAAATCATATGAAAATAGACAAAAATGCAAAAAACTGACTAAAACGTAAAAATGGACAAAAACCTATAAAACAGACAAAAACCGTTGAAAACCTAAAAAAAACTTAAAAAACGGACGAATACGTAACAAAACAGACGAAAATAAACGAAAACGTAAAAAACATATGAAAATTTAAAAAAAGACAAAAACCAAAAAAATTTGAAATAAAAAAGAGGTCGAAAACGTAAAAATACGTATGAAAACGTAAAAAAATGGACGAAAACGTAAAACAACAGACGAAAACGTAAAAAATGGACGAATAAATAAAAAGTCGGACGAAAACGTAAAAAAATGGGCGATAACGTAATAAAAGGGACAAAAACGTAAAAATACCGGCGAAAACGTGAAAATAATGGATGAAAACGCAACAAAACGAATGAAAACGTAAAAAAACGGACGAAAACCTAAAAAAAACCCTTTGAAAAGGAAAAAAGAAAAGAAAGAAAAGTAATTCAATAGCAAAAAAAATAGTATTGAAAAAAAAAAGTACTTTAATAGCACAAAAGATATTAATGACAAAATAAAAGGAAAAAGTACTTCAAAGTACAAAAAACAAATGGTCTTCTTCTTGCAGATGAAGGGCTTAGATGTATCTCTTCTTTTGCAAACATGGTTTGCAGATGAAGAGGTAAAAACTCTGAAAAACAAACGAAACCCAAGAGAAAACACGGTAGTAAGGATGGTTTTTCTATTCGTTTTCTTTTATTTTGTGACGGAGTGAAATTAACATCATTCCTGCCGTTTCTGATCACGACATACCATTTCATGTATAAGCCTCGTAAAATACTAGCCAGGCAAGTGGCCCTAAAATGTTGATACAAGAGGCTAACTCGAGGGTTTTTTTTATTAAGACTTTCATGTTCTTACCGCTACGTTCTTCGGTTCTTGGGTAATCGTACTTTATTAAATCTTCAACAAAGTATTACGTAAATAAATTAAATTAATTAAAAACAAGTCAGACCTGTCATTAGTCGGTCTAATAGGACGGTGTTATTCATTATTATTTGGAATTGATTTTACGAGAAAAAGAAAATATTGTGTTTCGTCGTAGTCATATTATGTTTCGTCGTAGTCATATATATAAAGATTAATGTTTAATAGTAAACGTCTTTGAAAACATTAAGTGCAAGTTTTGCGTTTGGTTTGACTACTTTGATCCAGCCGTAGTGTTTCAAATCCCTAAGGCATCCATATTTGAGTTCTATGACCGTTATGTGTATCTATATATAATTTTCTATTAAATACACGAACTAACTAAAGCTTCTGTTGTGTGTACTAAATGATCATATTAAATACATAATACACACAATAAAAAAGATGAAACAGCTAGTTTATTTAATAAAAAAAATAAATAGATTGAGAAGAATTTGTAGCAAGTTATATACATTTTTTACTAATTATCCTTTAAGTTCATGAGATTGTTACAACTTTTTCGATTTCCATTTTATTCAAGTATTTACGTATAGGGCATGGATACTAGTAGCTAGTTTCGTGAGTCGCGCTTTATATTGAAAACAAAATTTTACTTTTCATAATTTGAAGTTTTTTATATTTTAATAGATTGATAAAATTACAAAGTTTTAATGTTCTCTTTAAATAAAGGTATTATGGTCATGTTTGGCAACAGCGTTTTGGCAGCGTTTAGAAGCGACAAGCGACATGCGGTAACCGGTTTGATTTTTAATCTTGTTTGGCAATAAAGCAGCAAGCGTTACTGTTCCACATACTGCTCCCTTATAGAACGCTTGTCGAACAAGCATTTGTGGAACTGCTCCATCATTTTATTTATAAAATTACCCATATACCCTCAAAAGTAAGTTTCATAAATCAGGTTTAATGAGATGAGTAAGAAACTCATATGTATCATGTATGGTTTATGATACATTTAAAAGCATTCATGTGTGAATTTTGTTTTGAATGAGAATTAGGTCACGCTAGCAATTATTTAAGTCCATTTAGCTGTAATTTTGGCATTAGTTTTTGTTTTCTTGTTTGCAAGTTGTTACTAGTGAAGAGGAACTACAAAGAAACAAACTCTTAGTAAAATCTAGCTTAATCTTTTTTTAGCAAAATCTTTAGGACCATGTAATGCTAATAATGAAGATCTTGGCCTAGGTAAAAATAATGAAGGTATTTCTAGTTGAACGTCTAATGAGATGAAACAAATTCGTAATGATATTGCCACATCAATATGGAATGCACGTCGTAGATAAGTTATAGATAGCGTATCATTGTGTTTATGTAATATCAAGCATATAAAAGTAATGAGTACCTTGTAAATAATAACTTTATTATTTGTCCAATCAACTTTTTAAATGTGTATATACTCTTTTTCGTAATTTTACACTTTATAATTACATCTACTGCTATGGTACCTGATGAGGCGAAAAATGATTCGTTTTTAGGGGGTCATTTAAGTCCGAATCCGACTTTATTTGATCAAATATTGCCCTAAATCGTTCCTTTTGTGATTTTAGGTGTTTGGAGAGTGAATTCTGGAAAAGAAGCCATTTTGGACGTTTTTGGAGCATAAAAGTGAAGAAAACGGCAAAGTACCAAATTTCCATGCTGAAGATACAAGGTGACGGCGTCAAGACCACCATCTTGACGGCGTCAGACATGAGGAATTAAACACCGAAGGTGGTGACGGCGTCAGAAGGATTCATGACGGCGTCAAAGTGGCAAGAATAAAATACCGTGGGTGGTGACGGCGTCACATAGGCCGTCATAAGTGGATCAAGGCCGTCCGAGGAAGTATATGGCGGCGAGGTGACGGCGTCACAAGTAACTCTTGACGCCGTCAGCCTGTTTTTCCTATATATAATTTTCTAGTTTTTTCATTAAAAGAGGAGAAGTTTTGGTGAAACCCTAAAGACGATTTTGGTGCCTCTTTTACAGGTTTTTCAAGGGTTCCAAACCCTTGAGACCTTGCATTGTAATTGAGATAAGTGTACTTTCAATTCAATCAATATGTCTATGTGTTGGTTGTTTATATCTTGTTCTTGTCTCAATTCCATTATGCTAGGCTAGATCTCTTTTGTGTTTGCTTAGATCTAATGAAACCTAGATGTTGATTATGTGTTGATTACTTGTCTATTCTTGTTTTGAATGAATGATTTATATGTTAGGCTTAAGAAAACTGGCAGATCTCCAAATGGTAACATGCTTGAACGTCTTAAGAAACATGAACCGAGGCGTACTAGGTCTTTATTGGTTGTATTTAATGCATGAGTCACTGTTTACAATCCCTATAGTTGTGCTGGGTCATGGTGTAGGAGGAGATAAGAGCTCATAGAGTTGGGGAGTTATGTATGCCACCCCACGAATGGTATTAAGGAATACAATCCGTCATTCATACAAGTGTAACAAGTAATTAACATGTAAAAGATATCTAGGGAGTAATGAAGTCTAAGTAAACATAATTTCTCCAATTACTGCTCACAACCTTAGTATAATTTAGTTTAATTTCATTTTCATTATTTTATTTTAATTATATAATAGCTTTGGGTTAGTTGAATAGCAACTAATTCCGCCCACTCTTCCAAAACCCGAGATTTTACTTGCTTTCATAAAAATATAAAAATACAAAAATAATCATCCCTCATCTCTAGAACTATTAATTAGGTTTTCTAATCCTAGCGACACTATTCCTAAGCTGAACGATCAATCCCCCGGTACTTGTCACTATACTATACTACAACGATCAGGTACACTGCCTGGTGGGGGTTGTAAGCTTCTCGAGATCCCTCGAGAGGTAAAGCAAGGTGCGATTCCCACGCATCAAGTTTTTGGCGCCGCTGCCGGGGAATAGTTATTTTTTAGGTTAGGATTTCTTTTTATTAGGTCTACTTGCTAGATTCCTTTCTAGTAAGATTTTTATTTTTTATTTTTAGGTCTTCTTTAGTCTATCTAATTTCTTCGTGCCTTTGTTCGTAACTCTTTACCATCCGACATCATGGAAGGTGGTAACATCTTTGAACCCATCATCCCACCACAACAAAACCCACCATTAGAACCCCTTAGGCCCCGAACCTTGGGAGAGTATTCCCGACCTAGCCACCAAGGCTACCGAAACACCATTGAGCTCACCGGAGCCAATGTGACCCCCTTGCGATCCGACACCATCCGGTTGGTGCAAAGCAGATGTGCATTCTATGGACTTCGTTCCGAAGATCCAAACCAACACCTTAAGGATTTCCTCAAAATCGTAGATTCCATAGACCCAGGTGTTGAGACTAGAGAGACAACCCGATTACGCCTATTCCCATTCTCTCTGCGAGATCAAGCTAGTCAATGGCTTGAACGTTTACCCGCGGGATCCATCACCACATGGGACAATCTCGCCAACCGCTTCCTTACCCAATTCTTTCCGCCAGAAAAAACTGCAATGCTTAGAAGGGACATTTTGATGTTTGAGCAACAGCGGGGTGAACCTTTCTACGAGGCTTGGGCCCGTTTTAAGGATCTCCTCCACAAGATCCCTCATCATGGCATTAACCTTTGGTTATTAGTTCAGATTTTCTACGACCATGTTGACTATCACACTAAGCGCACCATCGACAGGGCCGCGGGAGGCAAATTGCGTGATAAGAATGCTGAGGAGTCTTGGGCAATTATAGAAGATCTCGCTGTCGATAATAATGAGATTTGGGAATTCAAACATACGATAGAAGCAGCCATCAATGCAGTCTCGACATCTGGAGGAACCACCGAAATCCCCGATGAACTCTTATGCAAACTTGAGGCAAAAGTTGACTATTTTGAGGAAAGGCAAAGGAGACCCTTAAGTCTTAGACAAGCCACTGTCAACTCTGTCTCAAGATCAACTTCGGCACCATTATCTGAATCACCTTCTAGAGAACATGTCGAAACTTTTCAGAGATACACCCCACCTTGCTCCCCTCCCAAGGAACTTAGCTCGGAATTTGAGGCTAGAATGAGAGAATATATGGCGACTCACTCTGATCGGCTTGCTAGATTCGAAGAAGCAGTTTATAAGCAAAAAGAGGAGATGCAGGAGAAAATGAATGAGATGTTGAGTCTATTGGAGGAGTATGCCAATCAGAAAACCCCCGAACGAATACTGTTAAGGAAAGAAAGCACCACTCCCACCACCCAATTTGTTAACTCCATCACCATTGTCCATAAAGATAATGAGAAGGTAGAAACCCCTGCTAAACAGACCTTAGAAAAACCGCCTGAGTCCCAACCTTTGAGTTACTACCTGAAACACGACATAAACAAAAACACCATAACAAGTTGGATTAAGAATGATGGGCGCAACCAATCCTCCGAACAGGTTCCTGAGAATGAGAAAGAAGAGGAAGATGAGTATGATACGCTTATTGGAGGATCAGTGGTCGAGAGGTTACTGGTACAGAAAGTGGCCACCAAGCAGGTAGCATGTGGGAATTTTGAAATACCAACGAGCATCGGGGACTTGAAACATCTTAGTGCTTTCGCCGACCAAGGATCGGAAGTAAATCTTATGCCCCTGACTATCTACATCCAACTGACGTAAAAAATGCCAATACCCACTCGTGTTAGGCTGTCTCTTGTTGGGCACTCGTACGTATACCCCCTAGGAATAGCAGAAGATGTATTAGTCAATGTTGCAGGATTCATGTACCCCGTTGATTTTATGATCATTGATGATAAAGGGGATGGATGCATGCCAATAATCCTTGGGGCACCATTCCTCACCACCGCTAGGGCTGTCATTAAGTATGAAGATAGGAAGATTGAGCTTAAATCTGGGAAGAGAAAGATTAGCTTCCACATGACTCCGCGAAGTGGACATGAGAATTTGAGTTGGAGAATGATTAAAAACAACATTGGCACGACACCCATTCGTGTTCAGAATAAAATTCTTGCATGGGAGGCAAGAATCAAAAGCTATAAGAAAGCTAAGGATGAAAGAAGAAGAAGCAATAAGGTTCCGATTGAACTCAAACATACTCAACACGAAAGCAATCATACACCGTTTGAGGAAGGGAACTTAGTACTCTTGAGACACTTAGAAACAACAATACCACCCGATAAACCAAGTCCTTGGTGGTATGGGCCATTCACAATCGAAGGATTGAGCCAAGATGAGGTAGCTAACTTGAGAAGCAAATTAGGTGGGAAGGTGATTGCGAGTATTGATAGATTGAGGCACTACCACCATAACAGTAATGATCGCAATTATATGGGGTACATCATTTCAAATGATGAGATCACGTAGTAACCCATGACTTTGAGTCTAGCTACAAGACTCGTAAATAAAGAAAAGCGCTTCTTGGGAAGCAACCCATGTTTTGTGTGTTTTTATTTGTTTGTTTGTTTGTTTGATTTTATTTGTTTCCGTATGCATGTTTTATTTTTATTGTTTGTGGCTCATGTTTCAAAGTAAATTGTGAAAATGCTTTATTTTGTTTTTAACTTCGTCTTAATTGCATATAAAGGTATTTTGCAAAAGATAAGTGTAAGGGAGATCCAAATTTGTTTATAAGAACAAAATTGAGCATGAACCACAACAATATTAAATGGACATGTATATTAGTATTTGTTAGAGTCAAATGCTTGTATTGAGTCATAATGAAGTTTTGCAGGATTTTCCAGGAAGTAGGACCAAGTTTTTCCAGAAATTTTCCGGAAACATAACATAAGAATTTCTGCAGGTCACTTATGACGGCGTCACGAGATTACTCTTGACGGCGTCACGTGTAAAAACCTGGAAATTTTACCGGTTTTGTTTTTCTAACGGAGTCTTAAAGTTTTTGTGAATTATTAAGTTTTATAATCTTCAGGAAATCTGCAAACATTCATTCCACAAGCATTATATCTTTAATTGTTTTGTTTCTATTCCTAAGTCTGGAATTACATCTAGTTGTGAGTTATTTTTGTTCGGGTTGATGCTTTGGGTTTTTGTTTGTTTTCTCAGGATTTACAGGTTATGTATGACAAGAAGATGATTTATATTCTGGAAGGGAAGCTTTGATTGTTCATTTTCTTGTAGGAAGATTTAACCTGGCCACCTTATTATCCATACCGAGCGAATCAGGGGAGTATTTGATTTCATTCTTTTTACTTATTTCACTTTTACAATCCTTACTTGAACATTGGGGACAATGTTCATCTTAAGTGTAAGGGGAGGGTAAAAAGATGATACCTTACATATGCACTTTCGCTTGAGTTTGTTTTGTTTAATGGTAGATGTGTAATAAAACTATGAGAAATACTTGTTAGTGCAATTTTAGCGCCAAATTTAAAATTTTTTACAACATTTAGGAGTGAAACTTTAGCCATAGCAAGCGTCTCATGGATAGGAGGTTGTATGACTAGCACATAACCGTATATTCAGAAAAATTTTCCACCAAAAAATGTGAGGTTCGCCTTTAGTTTTGATAGGAAAAGCATTTACTATTAGTGCTTATGAGTGTACCGGTAGCATTTAGATTCTAGAACTTGCGTTAGTGATGCATCCCGAGACCGCTAGTGAGACTACATTCGTGTGGTAGGATTTACTACATGATAAGAGGCATTAGGATCACCCTTGTGTTAAACCCGTATTATAATTACTTGACCCTTTAAGTCATATTACTTGGCTAGTTAAGTCAACTAATTTTTCCCACACCCTTAGCGTTGTACTCATTTTTAGTACACGAAACCCCTAGTACACCCCTCCGAGCCTATCTTTTCGTTTCTAACTTTAAGCATTTTACTTAAAGGAAGAATTTGTTACACCCCACTTAAATGTACACCCAAATCGCCTTAGCCTTCCGTGTATGCGCTCATTTTTAGTGCATTATTGTTATTTGTTAAACCCTAAGTTAACTTTCTAATTGATTACATGGTTGCTAAGTCGAGTCATATCCTTGTACATATTGTTTTGGGACGATTGGGACTCATGGGTAAGTACTTATTTTATGGAGTAATGGGGAAGAACATCATTTATTACCCCCATATGTACGTTAATCTTAAAAGTGCTCCAAGTGTTTTGATTTTCTTAATTCGAGTCATTAGATTAGTTAAATGTAAAGTATGTAAAGATTCAAGTGTAAGGGGATTGCTCAAACCCCTATGATGTATTATTTCGGATGGTAGGGTAAGAGTGTATGCAAAAAAAAAAAATAAAAATAAAAAAAATAAATCGAAAAATTAAGAAAAAGAAAAAAAATAGAAAAGAAAAAGAGAAAAAAACATACGGACTACCATCCCGTTTTTATTCTATATTTATTTTATGTTTTTGTTATTTTTTTTATTAGCTTAAGTCGAGTCTAGTCTTGGCTTAGCAACGCCATATTGTACATGTAATTAACCAAGATTGTTAACTCGCCACCAGTAAAACTTCCTTTATCCAACAAAACCGTGTAATTCATATCCCTACACCTAACGTTACAACCCTTTAAAAGACCTCTTTGATAGTTTATCCTAGGTGCTTACACCATGTGGTGGAGGTTTGATCCTTTCCCAAGCCTATGGTAGTCTATTTTGCTATGTAGTGAGAGATATCTTCCATTTCCATAATGTTATATTACTTTATTACACCCGAGAGATGTGAGTATCTAAACACTATTTGTGAGGTGCTTGTGTATGACCTCCGTGCTTGTCTATTGGTCTTTAGTGGAACGATTATTTGTTGTAATTACTTTTATATTAGTGTTAAATGACCCCTAACTTGTCTTTTGAGTAGAATAAAAGCTCATTTGCTTGAGGACAAGCAAATCTCAAGTGTAAGGGTATATGATGAGGCGAAAAATGATCCGTTTTTAGGGGGTCATTTAAGTCCGAATCCGACTTTATTTGATCAAATATTGCCCTAAATCGTTCCTTTTGTGATTTTAGGTGTTTGGAGAGTGAATTCTGGAAAAGAAGCCATTTTGGACGTTTTTGGAGCATAAAAGTGAAGAAAACGGCAAAGTACCAAATTTCCATGCTGAAGATACAAGGTGACGGCGTCAAGACCACCATCTTGACGGCGTCAGACATGAGGAATTAAACACCGAAGGTGGTGACGGCGTCAGAAGGATTCATGACGGCGTCAAAGTGGCAAGAATAAAATACCGTGGGTGGTGACGGCGTCACATAGGCCGTCATAAGTGGATCAAGGCCGTCCGAGGAAGTATATGGCGGCGAGGTGACGGCGTCACAAGTAACTCTTGACGCCGTCAGCCTGTTTTTCCTATATATAGTTTTCTAGTTTTTTCATTAAAAGAGGAGAAGTTTTGGTGAAACCCTAAAGACGATTTTGGTGCCTCTTTTACAGGTTTTTCAAGGGTTCCAAACCCTTGAGACCTTGCATTGTAATTGAGATAAGTGTACTTTCAATTCAATCAATATGTCTATGTGTTGGTTGTTTATATCTTGTTCTTGTCTCAATTCCATTATGCTAGGCTAGATCTCTTTTGTGTTTGCTTAGATCTAATGAAACCTAGATGTTGATTATGTGTTGATTACTTGTCTATTCTTGTTTTGAATGAATGATATATATGTTAGGCTTAAGAAAACTGGCAGATCTCCAAATGGTAACATGCTTGAACGTCTTAAGAAACATGAACCGAGGCGTACTAGGTCTTTATTGGTTGTATTTAATGCATGAGTCACTGTTTACAATCCCTATAGTTGTGCTGGGTCATGGTGTAGGAGGAGATAAGAGCTCATAGAGTTGGGGAGTTATGTATGCCACCCCACGAATGGTATTAAGGAATACAATCCGTCATTCATACAAGTGTAACAAGTAATTAACATGTAAAAGATATCTAGGGAGTAATGAAGTCTAAGTAAACATAATTTCTCCAATTACTGCTCACAACCTTAGTATAATTTAGTTTAATTTCATTTTCATTATTTTATTTTAATTATATAATAGCTTTGGGTTAGTTGAATAGCAACTAATTCCGCCCACTCTTCCAAAACCCGAGATTTTACTTGCTTTCATAAAAATATAAAAATACAAAAATAATCATCCCTCATCTCTAGAACAATTAATTAGGTTTTCTAATCCTAGCGACACTATTCCTAAGCTGAACGATCAATCCCCCGGTACTTGTCACTATACTATACTACAACGATCAGGTACACTGCCTGGTGGGGGTTGTAAGCTTCTCGAGATCCCTCGAGAGATAAAGCAAGGTGCGATTCCCACGCATCAAGTTTTTGGCGCCGCTGCCGGGGAATAGTTATTTTTTAGGTTAGGATTTCTTTTTATTAGGTCTACTTGCTAGATTCCTTTCTAGTAAGATTTTTATTTTTTATTTTTAGGTCTTCTTTAGTCTATCTAATTTCTTCGTGCCTTTGTTCGTAACTCTTTACCATCCGACATCATGGAAGGTGGTAACATCTTTGAACCCATCATCCCACCACAACAAAACCCACCATTAGAACCCCTTAGGCCCCGAACCTTGGGAGAGTATTCCCGACCTAGCCACCAAGGCTACCGAAACACCATTGAGCTCACCGGAGCCAATGTGACCCCCTTGCGATCCGACACCATCCGGTTGGTGCAAAGCGGATGTGCATTCTATGGACTTCGTTCCGAAGATCCAAACCAACACCTTAAGGATTTCCTCAAAATCGTAGATTCCATAGACCCAGGTGTTGAGACTAGAGAGACAACCCGATTACGCCTATTCCCATTCTCTCTGCGAGATCAAGCTAGTCAATGGCTTGAACGTTTACCCGCGGGATCCATCACCACATGGGACAATCTCGCCAACCGCTTCCTTACCCAATTCTTTCCGCCAGAAAAAACTGCAATGCTTAGAAGGGACATTTTGATGTTTGAGCAACAGCGGGGTGAACCTTTCTACGAGGCTTGGGCCCGTTTTAAGGATCTCCTCCACAAGATCCCTCATCATGGCATTAACCTTCGGTTATTAGTTCAGATTTTCTACGACCATGTTGACTATCACACTAAGCGCACCATCGACAGGGCCGCGGGAGGCAAATTGCGTGATAAGAATGCTGAGGAGTCTTGGGCAATTATAGAAGATCTCGCTGTCGATAATAATGAGATTTGGGAATTCAAACATACGATAGAAGCAGCCATCAATGCAGTCTCGACATCTGGAGGAACCACCGAAATCCCCGATGAACTCTTATGCAAACTTGAGGCAAAAGTTGACTATTTTGAGGAAAGGCAAAGGAGACCCTTAAGTCTTAGACAAGCCACTGTCAACTCTGTCTCAAGATCAACTTCGGCACCATTATCTGAATCACCTTCCAGAGAACATGTCGAAACTTTTCAGAGATACACCCCACCTTGCTCCCCTCCCAAGGAACTTAGCTCGGAATTTGTGGCTAGAATGAGAGAATATATGGCGACTCACTCTGATCGGCTTGCTAGATTCGAAGAAGCAGTTTATAAGCAAAAAGAGGAGATGCAGGAGAAAATGAATGAGATGTTGAGTCTATTGGAGGAGTATGCCAATCAGAAAACCCCCGAACGAATACTGTTAAGGAAAGAAAGCACCACTCCCACCACCCAATTTGTTAACTCCATCACCATTGTCCATAAAGATAATGAGAAGGTAGAAACCCCTGCTAAACAGACCTTAGAAAAACCGCCTGAGTCCCAACCTTTGAGTTACTACCTGAAACACGACATAAACAAAAACACCATAACAAGTTGGATTAAGAATGATGGGCGCAACCAATCCTCCGAACAGGTTCCTGAGAATGAGAAAGAAGAGGAAGATGAGTATGATACGCTTATTGGAGGATCAGTGGTCGAGAGGTTACTGGTACAGAAAGTGGCCACCAAGCAGGTAGCATGTGGGAATTTTGAAATACCAACGAGCATCGGGGACTTGAAACATCTTAGTGCTTTCGCCGACCAAGGATCGGAAGTAAATCTTATGCCCCTGACTATCTACATCCAACTGACGTAAAAAATGCCAATACCCACTCGTGTTAGGCTGTCTCTTGTTGGGCACTCGTACGTATACCCCCTAGGAATAGCAGAAGATGTATTAGTCAATGTTGCAGGATTCATGTACCCCGTTGATTTTATGATCATTGATGATAAAGGGGATGGATGCATGCCAATAATCCTTGGGGCACCATTCCTCACCACCGCTAGGGTTGTCATTAAGTATGAAGATAGGAAGATTGAGCTTAAATCTGGGAAGAGAAAGATTAGCTTCCACATGACTCCGCGAAGTGGACATGAGAATTTGAGTTGGAGAATGATTAAAAACAACATTGGCACGACACCCATTCGTGTTCAGAATAAAATTCTTGCATGGGAGGCAAGAATCAAAAGCTATAAGAAAGCTAAGGATGAAAGAAGAAGAAGCAATAAGGTTCCGATTGAACTCAAACATACTCAACACGAAAGCAATCATACACCGTTTGAGGAAGGGAACTTAGTACTCTTGAGACACTTAGAAACAACAATACCACCCGATAAACCAAGTCCTTGGTGGTATGGGCCATTCACAATCGAAGGATTGAGCCAAGATGAGGTAGCTAACTTGAGAAGCAAATTAGGTGGGAAGGTGATTGCGAGTATTGATAGATTGAGGCACTACCACCATAACAGTAATGATCGCAATTATATGGGGTACATCATTTCAAATGATGAGATCACGTAGTAACCCATGACTTTGAGTCTAGCTACAAGACTCGTAAATAAAGAAAAGCGCTTCTTGGGAAGCAACCCATGTTTTGTGTGTTTTTATTTGTTTGTTTGTTTGTTTGATTTTATTTGTTTCCGTATGCATGTTTTATTTTTATTGTTTGTGGCTCATGTTTCAAAGTAAATTGTGAAAATGCTTTATTTTGTTTTTAACTTCGTCTTAATTGCATATAAAGGTATTTTGCAAAAGATAAGTGTAAGGGAGATCCAAATTTGTTTATAAGAACAAAATTGAGCATGAACCACAACAATATTAAATGGACATGTATATTAGTATTTGTTAGAGTCAAATGCTTGTATTGAGTCATAATGAAGTTTTGCAGGATTTTCCAGGAAGTAGGACCAAGTTTTTCCAGAAATTTTCCGGAAACATAACATAAGAATTTCTGCAGGTCACTTATGACGGCGTCACGAGATTACTCTTGACGGCGTCACGTGTAAAAACCTGGAAATTTTACCGGTTTTGTTTTTCTAACGGAGTCTTAAAGTTTTTGTGAATTATTAAGTTTTATAATCTTCAGGAAATCTGCAAACATTCATTCCACAAGCATTATATCTTTAATTGTTTTGTTTCTATTCCTAAGTCTGGAATTACATCTAGTTGTGAGTTATTTTTGTTCGGGTTGATGCTTTGGGTTTTTGTTTGTTTTCTCAGGATTTACAGGTTATGTATGACAAGAAGATGATTTATATTCTGGAAGGGAAGCTTTGATTGTTCATTTTCTTGTAGGAAGATTTAACCTGGCCACCTTATTATCCATACCGAGCGAATCAGGGGAGTATTTGATTTCATTCTTTTTACTTATTTCACTTTTACAATCCTTACTTGAACATTGGGGACAATGTTCATCTTAAGTGTAAGGGGAGGGTAAAAAGATGATACCTTACATATGCACTTTCGCTTGAGTTTGTTTTGTTTAATGGTAGATGTGTAATAAAACTATGAGAAATACTTGTTAGTGCAATTTTAGCGCCAAATTTAAAATTTTTTACAACATTTAGGAGTGAAACTTTAGCCATAGCAAGCGTCTCATGGATAGGAGGTTGTATGACTAGCACATAACCGTATATTCAGAAAACTTTTCCACCAAAAAATGTGAGGTTCGCCTTTAGTTTTGATAGGAAAAGCATTTACTATTAGTGCTTATGAGTGTACCGGTAGCATTTAGATTCTAGAACTTGCGTTAGTGATGCATCCCGAGACCGCTAGTGAGACTACATTCGTGTGGTAGGATTTACTACATGATAAGAGGCATTAGGATCACCCTTGTGTTAAACCCGTATTATAATTACTTGACCCTTTAAGTCATATTACTTGGCTAGTTAAGTCAACTAATTTTTCCCACACCCTTAGCGTTGTACTCATTTTTAGTACACGAAACCCCTAGTACACCCCTCCGAGCCTATCTTTTCGTTTCTAACTTTAAGCATTTTACTTAAAGGAAGAATTTGTTACACCCCACTTAAATGTACACCCAAATCGCCTTAGCCTTCCGTGTATGCGCTCATTTTTAGTGCATTATTGTTATTTGTTAAACCCTAAGTTAACTTTCTAATTGATTACATGGTTGCTAAGTCGAGTCATATCCTTGTACATATTGTTTTGGGACGATTGGGACTCATGGGTAAGTACTTATTTTATGGAGTAATGGGGAAGAACATCATTTATTACCCCCATATGTACGTTAATCTTAAAAGTGCTCCAAGTGTTTTGATTTTCTTAATTCGAGTCATTAGATTAGTTAAATGTAAAGTATGTAAAGATTCAAGTGTAAGGGGATTGCTCAAACCCCTATGATGTATTATTTCGGATGGTAGGGTAAGAGTGTATGCAAAAAAAAAAAATAAAAAAAAAAATAAATCGAAAAATTAAGAAAAAGAAAAAAAAATAGAAAAGAAAAAGAGAAAAAAACATACGGACTACCATCCCGTTTTTATTCTATATTTATTTTATGTTTTTGTTATTTTTTTTATTAGCTTAAGTCGAGTCTAGTCTTGGCTTAGCAACGCCATATTGTACATGTAATTAACCAAGATTGTTAACTCGCCACCAGTAAAACTTCCTTTATCCAACAAAACCGTGTAATTCATATCCCTACACCTAACGTTACAACCCTTTAAAAGACCTCTTTGATAGTTTATCCTAGGTGCTTACACCATGTGGTGGAGGTTTGATCCTTTCCCAAGCCTATGGTAGTCTATTTTGCTATGTAGTGAGAGATATCTTCCATTTCCATAATGTTATATTACTTTATTACACCCGAGAGATGTGAGTATCTAAACACTATTTGTGAGGTGCTTGTGTATGACCTCCGTGCTTGTCTATTGGTCTTTAGTGGAACGATTATTTGTTGTAATTACTTTTATATTAGTGTTAAATGACCCCTAACTTGTCTTTTGAGTAGAATAAAAGCTCATTTGCTTGAGGACAAGCAAATCTCAAGTGTAAGGGTATATGATGAGGCGAAAAATGATCCGTTTTTAGGGGGTCATTTAAGTCCGAATCCGACTTTATTTGATCAAATATTGCCCTAAATCATTCCTTTTGTGATTTTAGGTGTTTGGAGAGTGAATTCTGGAAAAGAAGCCATTTTGGACGTTTTTGGAGCATAAAAGTGAAGAAAACGGCAAAGTACCAAATTTCCATGCTGAAGATACAAGGTGACGGCGTCAAGACCACCATCTTGACGGTGTCAGACATGAGGAATTAAACACCGAAGGTGGTGACGGCGTCAGAAGGATTCATGACGGCGTCAAAGTGGCAAGAATAAAATACCGTGGGTGGTGACGGCGTCACATAGGCCGTCATAAGTGGATCAAGGCCGTCCGAGGAAGTATATGGCGGCGAGGTGACGGCGTCACAAGTAACTCTTGACGCCGTCAGCCTGTTTTTCCTATATATAATTTTCTAGTTTTTTCATTAAAAGAGGAGAAGTTTTGGTGAAACCCTAAAGACGATTTTGGTGCCTCTTTTACAGGTTTTTCAAGGGTTCCAAACCCTTGAGACCTTGCATTGTAATTGAGATAAGTGTACTTTCAATTCAATCAATATGTCTATGTGTTGGTTGTTTATATCTTGTTCTTGTCTCAATTCCATTATGCTAGGCTAGATCTCTTTTGTGTTTGCTTAGATCTAATGAAACCTAGATGTTGATTATGTGTTGATTACTTGTCTATTCTTATTTTGAATGAATGATTTATATGTTAGGCTTAAGAAAACTGGCAGATCTCCAAATGGTAACATGCTTGAACGTCTTAAGAAACATGAACCGAGGCGTACTAGGTCTTTATTGGTTGTATTTAATGCATGAGTCACTGTTTACAATCTCTATAGTTGTGCTGGGTCATGGTGTAGGAGGAGATAAGAGCTCATAGAGTTGGGGAGTTATGTATGCCACCCCACGAATGGTATTAAGGAATACAATCCGTCATTCATACAAGTGTAACAAGTAATTAACATGTAAAAGATATCTAGGGAGTAATGAAGTCTAAGTAAATATAATTTCTCCAATTACTGCTCACAACCTTAGTATAATTTAGTTTAATTTCATTTTCATTATTTTATTTTAATTATATAATAGCTTTGGGTTAGTTGAATAGCAACTAATTCCGCCCACTCTTCCAAAACCCGAGATTTTACTTGCTTTCATAAAAATATAAAAATACAAAAATAATCATCCCTCATCTCTAGAACTATTAATTAGGTTTTCTAATCCTAGCGACACTATTCCTAAGCTGAACGATCAATCCCCCGGTACTTGTCACTATACTATACTACAACGATCAGGTACACTGCCTGGTGGGGGTTGTAAGCTTCTCGAGATCCCTCGAGAGGTAAAGCAAGGTGCGATTCCCACGCATCAAGTTTTTGGCGCCGCTGCCGGGGAATAGTTATTTTTTAGGTTAGGATTTCTTTTTATTAGGTCTACTTGCTAGATTCCTTTCTAGTAAGATTTTTATTTTTTATTTTTAGGTCTTCTTTAGTCTATCTAATTTCTTCGTGCCTTTGTTCGTAACTCTTTACCATCCGACATCATGGAAGGTGGTAACATCTTTGAACCCATCATCCCACCACAACAAAACCCACCATTAGAACCCCTTAGGCCCCGAACCTTGGGAGAGTATTCCCGACCTAGCCACCAAGGCTACCGAAACACCATTGAGCTCACCGGAGCCAATGTGACCCCCTTGCGATCCGACACCATCCGGTTGGTGCAAAGCGGATGTGCATTCTATGGACTTCGTTCCGAAGATCCAAACCAACACCTTAAGGATTTCCTCAAAATCGTAGATTCTATAGACCCAGGTGTTGAGACTAGAGAGACAACCCGATTACGCCTATTCCCATTCTCTCTGCGAGATCAAGCTAGTCAATGGCTTGAACGTTTACCTGCGGGATCCATCACCACATGGGACAATCTCGCCAACCGCTTCCTTACCCAATTCTTTCCGCCAGAAAAAACTGCAATGCTTAGAAGGGACATTTTGATGTTTGAGCAACAGCGGGGTGAACCTTTCTACGAGGCTTGGGCCCGTTTTAAGGATCTCCTCCACAAGATCCCTCATCATGGCATTAACCTTTGGTTATTAGTTCAGATTTTCTACGACCATGTTGACTATCACACTAAGCGCACCATCGACAGGGCCGCGGGAGGCAAATTGCGTGATAAGAATGCTGAGGAGTCTTGGGCAATTATAGAAGAGCTCGCTGTCGATAATAATGAGATTTGGGAATTCAAACATACGATAGAAGCAGCCATCAATGCAGTCTCGACATCTGGAGGAACCACCGAAATCCCCGATGAACTCTTATGCAAACTTGAGGCAAAAGTTGACTATTTTGAGGAAAGGCAAAGGAGACCCTTAAGTCTTAGACAAGCCACTGTCAACTCTGTCTCAAGATCAACTTCGGCACCATTATCTGAATCACCTTCTAGAGAACATGTCGAAACTTTTCAGAGATACACCCCACCTTGCTCCCCTCCCAAGGAACTTAGCTCGGAATTTGAGGCTAGAATGAGAGAATATATGGCGACTCACTCTGATCGGCTTGCTAGATTCGAAGAAGCAGTTTATAAGCAAAAAGAGGAGATGCAGGAGAAAATGAATGAGATGTTGAGTCTATTGGAGGAGTATGCCAATCAGAAAACCCCCGAACGAATACTGTTAAGGAAAGAAAGCGCCACTCCCACCACCCAATTTGTTAACTCCATCACCATTGTCCATAAAGATAATGAGAAGGTAGAAACCCCTGCTAAACAGACCTTAGAAAAACCGCCTGAGTCCCAACCTTTGAGTTACTACCTGAAACACGACATAAACAAAAACACCATAACAAGTTGGATTAAGAATGATGGGCGCAACCAATCCTCCGAACAGGTTCCTGAGAATGAGAAAGAAGAGGAAGATGAGTATGATACGCTTATTGGAGGATCAGTGGTCGAGAGGTTACTGGTACAGAAAGTGGCCACCAAGCAGGTAGCATGTGGGAATTTTGAAATACCAACGAGCATCGGGGACTTGAAACATCTTAGTGCTTTCGCCGACCAAGGATCGGAAGTAAATCTTATGCCCCTGACTATCTACATCCAACTGACGTAAAAAATGCCAATACCCACTCGTGTTAGGCTGTCTCTTGTTGGGCACTCGTACGTATACCCCCTAGGAATAGCAGAAGATGTATTAGTCAATGTTGCAGGATTCATGTACCCCGTTGATTTTATGATCATTGATGATAAAGGGGATGGATGCATGCCAATAATCCTTGGGGCACCATTCCTCACCACCGCTAGGGCTGTCATTAAGTATGAAGATAGGAAGATTGAGCTTAAATCTGGGAAGAGAAAGATTAGCTTCCACATGACTCCGCGAAGTGGACATGAGAATTTGAGTTGGAGAATGATTAAAAACAACATTGGCACGACACCCATTCGTGTTCAGAATAAAATTCTTGCATGGGAGGCAAGAATCAAAAGCTATAAGAAAGCTAAGGATGAAAGAAGAAGAAGCAATAAGGTTCCGATTGAACTCAAACATACTCAACACGAAAGCAATCATACACCGTTTGAGGAAGGGAACTTAGTACTCTTGAGACACTTAGAAACAACAATACCACCCGATAAACCAAGTCCTTGGTGGTATGGGCCATTCACAATCGAAGGATTGAGCCAAGATGAGGTAGCTAACTTGAGAAGCAAATTAGGTGGGAAGGTGATTGCGAGTATTGATAGATTGAGGCACTACCACCATAACAGTAATGATCGCAATTATATGGGGTACATCATTTCAAATGATGAGATCACGTAGTAACCCATGACTTTGAGTCTAGCTACAAGACTCGTAAATAAAGAAAAGCGCTTCTTGGGAGGCAACCCATGTTTTGTGTGTTTTTATTTGTTTGTTTGTTTGTTTGATTTTATTTGTTTCCGTATGCATGTTTTATTTTTATTGTTTGTGGCTCATGTTTCAAAGTAAATTGTGAAAATGCTTTATTTTGTTTTTAACTTCGTCTTAATTGCATATAAAGGTATTTTGCAAAAGATAAGTGTAAGGGAGATCCAAATTTGTTTATAAGAACAAAATTGAGCATGAACCACAACAATATTAAATGGACATGTATATTAGTATTTGTTAGAGTCAAATGCTTGTATTGAGTCATAATGAAGTTTTGCAGGATTTTCCAGGAAGTAGGACCAAGTTTTTCCAGAAATTTTCCGGAAACATAACATAAGAATTTCTGCAGGTCACTTATGACGGCGTCACGAGATTACTCTTGACGGCGTCACGTGTAAAAACCTGGAAATTTTACCGGTTTTGTTTTTCTAACGGAGTCTTAAAGTTTTTGTGAATTATTAAGTTTTATAATCTTCAGGAAATCTGCAAACATTCATTCCACAAGCATTATATCTTTAATTGTTTTGTTTCTATTCCTAAGTCTGGAATTACATCTAGTTGTGAGTTATTTTTGTTCGGGTTGATGCTTTGGGTTTTTGTTTGTTTTCTCAGGATTTACAGGTTATGTATGACAAGAAGATGATTTATATTCTGGAAGGGAAGCTTTGATTGTTCATTTTCTTGTAGGAAGATTTAACCTGGCCACCTTATTATCCATACCGAGCGAATCAGGGGAGTATTTGATTTCATTCTTTTTACTTATTTCACTTTTACAATCCTTACTTGAACATTGGGGACAATGTTCATCTTAAGTGTAAGGGGAGGGTAAAAAGATGATACCTTACATATGCACTTTCGCTTGAGTTTGTTTTGTTTAATGGTAGATGTGTAATAAAACTATGAGAAATACTTGTTAGTGCAATTTTAGCGCCAAATTTAAAATTTTTTACAACATTTAGGAGTGAAACTTTAGCCATAGCAAGCGTCTCATGGATAGGAGGTTGTATGACTAGCACATAACCGTATATTCAGAAAACTTTTCCACCAAAAAATGTGAGGTTCGCCTTTAGTTTTGATAGGAAAAGCATTTACTATTAGTGCTTATGAGTGTACCGGTAGCATTTAGATTCTAGAACTTGCGTTAGTGATGCATCCCGAGACCGCTAGTGAGACTACATTCGTGTGGTAGGATTTACTACATGATAAGAGGCATTAGGATCACCCTTGTGTTAAACCCGTATTATAATTACTTGACCCTTTAAGTCATATTACTTGGCTAGTTAAGTCAACTAATTTTTCCCACACCCTTAGCGTTGTACTCATTTTTAGTACACGAAACCCCTAGTACACCCCTCCGAGCCTATCTTTTCGTTTCTAACTTTAAGCATTTTACTTAAAGGAAGAATTTGTTACACCCCACTTAAATGTACACCCAAATCGCCTTAGCCTTCCGTGTATGCGCTCATTTTTAGTGCATTATTGTTATTTGTTAAACCCTAAGTTAACTTTCTAATTGATTACATGGTTGCTAAGTCGAGTCATATCCTTGTACATATTGTTTTGGGACGATTGGGACTCATGGGTAAGTACTTATTTTATGGAGTAATGGGGAAGAACATCATTTATTACCCCCATATGTACGTTAATCTTAAAAGTGCTCCAAGTGTTTTGATTTTCTTAATTCGAGTCATTAGATTAGTTAAATGTAAAGTATGTAAAGATTCAAGTGTAAGGGGATTGCTCAAACCCCTATGATGTATTATTTCGGATGGTAGGGTAAGAGTGTATGCAAAAAAAAAAATAAAAAAAAAAATAAATCGAAAAATTAAGAAAAAGAAAAAAAAATAGAAAAGAAAAAGAGAAAAAAACATACGGACTACCATCCCGTTTTTATTCTATATTTATTTTATGTTTTTGTTATTTTTTTTATTAGCTTAAGTCGAGTCTAGTCTTGGCTTAGCAACGCCATATTGTACATGTAATTAACCAAGATTGTTAACTCGCCACCAGTAAAACTTCCTTTATCCAACAAAACCGTGTAATTCATATCCCTACACCTAACGTTACAACCCTTTAAAAGACCTCTTTGATAGTTTATCCTAGGTGCTTACACCATGTGGTGGAGGTTTGATCCTTTCCCAAGCCTATGGTAGTCTATTTTGCTATGTAGTGAGAGATATCTTCCATTTCCATAATGTTATATTACTTTAAACACTATTTGTGAGGTGCTTGTGTATGACCTCCGTGCTTGTCTATTGGTCTTTAGTGGAACAATTATTTGTTGTAATTACTTTTATATTAGTGTTAAATGACCCCTAACTTGTCTTTTGAGTAGAATAAAAGCTCATTTGCTTGAGGACAAGCAAATCTCAAGTGTAAGGGTATATGATGAGGCGAAAAATAATCCGTTTTTAGGGGGTCATTTAAGTCCGAATCCGACTTTATTTGATCAAATATTGCCCTAAATCGTTCCTTTTGTGATTTTAGGTGTTTGGAGAGTGAATTCTGGAAAAGAAGCCATTTTGGACGTTTTTGGAGCATAAAAGTGAAGAAAACGGCAAAGTACCAAATTTCCATGCTGAAGATACAAGGTGACAGCGTCAAGACCACCATCTTGACGGTGTCAGACATGAGGAATTAAACACCGAAGGTGGTGACGGCGTCAGAAGGATTCATGACGGCGTCAAAGTGGCAAGAATAAAATACCGTGGGTGGTGACGGCGTCACATAGGCCGTCATAAGTGGATCAAGGCCGTCCGAGGAAGTATATGGTGGCGAGGTGACGGCGTCACAAGTAACTCTTGACGCCGTCAGCCTGTTTTTCCTATATATAGTTTTCTAGTTTTTTCATTAAAAGAGGAGAAGTTTTGGTGAAACCCTAAAGACGATTTTGGTGCCTCTTTTACAGGTTTTTCAAGGGTTCCAAACCCTTGAGACCTTGCATTGTAATTGAGATAAGTGTACTTTCAATTCAATCAATATGTCTATGTGTTGGTTGTTTATATCTTGTTCTTGTCTCAATTCCATTATGCTAGGCTAGATCTCTTTTGTGTTTGCTTAGATCTAATGAAACCTAGATGTTGATTATGTGTTGATTACTTGTCTATTCTTGTTTTGAATGAATGATATATATGTTAGGCTTAAGAAAACTGGCAGATCTCCAAATGGTAACATGCTTGAACGTCTTAAGAAACATGAACCGAGGCATACTAGGTCTTTATTGGTTGTATTTAATGCATGAGTCACTGTTTACAATCCCTATAGTTGTGCTGGGTCATGGTGTAGGAGGAGATAAGAGCTCATAGAGTTGGGGAGTTATGTATGCCACCCCACGAATGGTATTAAGGAATACAATCCGTCATTCATACAAGTGTAACAAGTAATTAACATGTAAAAGATATCTAGGGAGTAATGAAGTCTAAGTAAACATAATTTCTCCAATTACTGCTCACAACCTTAGTATAATTTAGTTTAATTTCATTTTCATTATTTTATTTTAATTATATAATAGCTTTGGGTTAGTTGAATAGCAACTAATTCCGCCCACTCTTCCAAAACCCGAGATTTTACTTGCTTTCATAAAAATATAAAAATACAAAAATAATCATCCCTCATCTCTAGAACTATTAATTAGGTTTTCTAATCCTAGCGACACTATTCCTAAGCTGAACGATCAATCCCCCGGTACTTGTCACTATACTATACTACAACGATCAGGTACACTGCCTGGTGGGGGTTGTAAGCTTCTCGAGATCCCTCGAGAGGTAAAGCAAGGTGCGATTCCCACGCATCAAGTTTTTGGCGCCGCTGCCGGGGAATAGTTATTTTTTAGGTTAGGATTTCTTTTTATTAGGTCTACTTGCTAGATTCCTTTCTAGTAAGATTTTTATTTTTTATTTTTAGGTCTTCTTTAGTCTATCTAATTTCTTCGTGCCTTTGTTCGTAACTCTTTACCATCCGACATCATGGAAGGTGGTAACATCTTTGAACCCATCATCCCACCACAACAAAACCCACCATTAGAACCCCTTAGGCCCCGAACCTTGGGAGAGTATTCCCGACCTAGCCACCAAGGCTACCGAAACACCATTGAGCTCACCGGAGCCAATGTGACCCCCTTGCGATCCGACACCATCCGGTTGGTGCAAAGCGGATGTGCATTCTATGGACTTCGTTCCGAAGATCCAAACCAACACCTTAAGGATTTCCTCAAAATCGTAGATTCTATAGACCCAGGTGTTGAGACTAGAGAGACAACCCGATTACGCCTATTCCCATTCTCTCTGCGAGATCAAGCTAGTCAATGGCTTGAACGTTTACCTGCGGGATCCATCACCACATGGGACAATCTCGCCAACCGCTTCCTTACCCAATTCTTTCCGCCAGAAAAAACTGCAATGCTTAGAAGGGACATTTTGATGTTTGAGCAACAGCGGGGTGAACCTTTCTACGAGGCTTGGGCCCGTTTTAAGGATCTCCTCCACAAGATCCCTCATCATGGCATTAACCTTTGGTTATTAGTTCAGATTTTCTACGACCATGTTGACTATCACACTAAGCGCACCATCGACAGGGCCGCGGGAGGCAAATTGCGTGATAAGAATGCTGAGGAGTCTTGGGCAATTATAGAAGAGCTCGCTGTCGATAATAATGAGATTTGGGAATTCAAACATACGATAGAAGCAGCCATCAATGCAGTCTCGACATCTGGAGGAACCACCGAAATCCCCGATGAACTCTTATGCAAACTTGAGGCAAAAGTTGACTATTTTGAGGAAAGGCAAAGGAGACCCTTAAGTCTTAGACAAGCCACTGTCAACTCTGTCTCAAGATCAACTTCGGCACCATTATCTGAATCACCTTCTAGAGAACATGTCGAAACTTTTCAGAGATACACCCCACCTTGCTCCCCTCCCAAGGAACTTAGCTCGGAATTTGAGGCTAGAATGAGAGAATATATGGCGACTCACTCTGATCGGCTTGCTAGATTCGAAGAAGCAGTTTATAAGCAAAAAGAGGAGATGCAGGAGAAAATGAATGAGATGTTGAGTCTATTGGAGGAGTATGCCAATCAGAAAACCCCCGAACGAATACTGTTAAGGAAAGAAAGCGCCACTCCCACCACCCAATTTGTTAACTCCATCACCATTGTCCATAAAGATAATGAGAAGGTAGAAACCCCTGCTAAACAGACCTTAGAAAAACCGCCTGAGTCCCAACCTTTGAGTTACTACCTGAAACACGACATAAACAAAAACACCATAACAAGTTGGATTAAGAATGATGGGCGCAACCAATCCTCCGAACAGGTTCCTGAGAATGAGAAAGAAGAGGAAGATGAGTATGATACGCTTATTGGAGGATCAGTGGTCGAGAGGTTACTGGTACAGAAAGTGGCCACCAAGCAGGTAGCATGTGGGAATTTTGAAATACCAACGAGCATCGGGGACTTGAAACATCTTAGTGCTTTCGCCGACCAAGGATCGGAAGTAAATCTTATGCCCCTGACTATCTACATCCAACTGACGTAAAAAATGCCAATACCCACTCGTGTTAGGCTGTCTCTTGTTGGGCACTCGTACGTATACCCCCTAGGAATAGCAGAAGATGTATTAGTCAATGTTGCAGGATTCATGTACCCCGTTGATTTTATGATCATTGATGATAAAGGGGATGGATGCATGCCAATAATCCTTGGGGCACCATTCCTCACCACCGCTAGGGCTGTCATTAAGTATGAAGATAGGAAGATTGAGCTTAAATCTGGGAAGAGAAAGATTAGCTTCCACATGACTCCGCGAAGTGGACATGAGAATTTGAGTTGGAGAATGATTAAAAACAACATTGGCACGACACCCATTCGTGTTCAGAATAAAATTCTTGCATGGGAGGCAAGAATCAAAAGCTATAAGAAAGCTAAGGATGAAAGAAGAAGAAGCAATAAGGTTCCGATTGAACTCAAACATACTCAACACGAAAGCAATCATACACCGTTTGAGGAAGGGAACTTAGTACTCTTGAGACACTTAGAAACAACAATACCACCCGATAAACCAAGTCCTTGGTGGTATGGGCCATTCACAATCGAAGGATTGAGCCAAGATGAGGTAGCTAACTTGAGAAGCAAATTAGGTGGGAAGGTGATTGCGAGTATTGATAGATTGAGGCACTACCACCATAACAGTAATGATCGCAATTATATGGGGTACATCATTTCAAATGATGAGATCACGTAGTAACCCATGACTTTGAGTCTAGCTACAAGACTCGTAAATAAAGAAAAGCGCTTCTTGGGAGGCAACCCATGTTTTGTGTGTTTTTATTTGTTTGTTTGTTTGTTTGATTTTATTTGTTTCCGTATGCATGTTTTATTTTTATTGTTTGTGGCTCATGTTTCAAAGTAAATTGTGAAAATGCTTTATTTTGTTTTTAACTTCGTCTTAATTGCATATAAAGGTATTTTGCAAAAGATAAGTGTAAGGGAGATCCAAATTTGTTTATAAGAACAAAATTGAGCATGAACCACAACAATATTAAATGGACATGTATATTAGTATTTGTTAGAGTCAAATGCTTGTATTGAGTCATAATGAAGTTTTGCAGGATTTTCCAGGAAGTAGGACCAAGTTTTTCCAGAAATTTTCCGGAAACATAACATAAGAATTTCTGCAGGTCACTTATGACGGCGTCACGAGATTACTCTTGACGGCGTCACGTGTAAAAACCTGGAAATTTTACCGGTTTTGTTTTTCTAACGGAGTCTTAAAGTTTTTGTGAATTATTAAGTTTTATAATCTTCAGGAAATCTGCAAACATTCATTCCACAAGCATTATATCTTTAATTGTTTTGTTTCTATTCCTAAGTCTGGAATTACATCTAGTTGTGAGTTATTTTTGTTCGGGTTGATGCTTTGGGTTTTTGTTTGTTTTCTCAGGATTTACAGGTTATGTATGACAAGAAGATGATTTATATTCTGGAAGGGAAGCTTTGATTGTTCATTTTCTTGTAGGAAGATTTAACCTGGCCACCTTATTATCCATACCGAGCGAATCAGGGGAGTATTTGATTTCATTCTTTTTACTTATTTCACTTTTACAATCCTTACTTGAACATTGGGGACAATGTTCATCTTAAGTGTAAGGGGAGGGTAAAAAGATGATACCTTACATATGCACTTTCGCTTGAGTTTGTTTTGTTTAATGGTAGATGTGTAATAAAACTATGAGAAATACTTGTTAGTGCAATTTTAGCGCCAAATTTAAAATTTTTTACAACATTTAGGAGTGAAACTTTAGCCATAGCAAGCGTCTCATGGATAGGAGGTTGTATGACTAGCACATAACCGTATATTCAGAAAACTTTTCCACCAAAAAATGTGAGGTTCGCCTTTAGTTTTGATAGGAAAAGCATTTACTATTAGTGCTTATGAGTGTACCGGTAGCATTTAGATTCTAGAACTTGCGTTAGTGATGCATCCCGAGACCGCTAGTGAGACTACATTCGTGTGGTAGGATTTACTACATGATAAGAGGCATTAGGATCACCCTTGTGTTAAACCCGTATTATAATTACTTGACCCTTTAAGTCATATTACTTGGCTAGTTAAGTCAACTAATTTTTCCCACACCCTTAGCGTTGTACTCATTTTTAGTACACGAAACCCCTAGTACACCCCTCCGAGCCTATCTTTTCGTTTCTAACTTTAAGCATTTTACTTAAAGGAAGAATTTGTTACACCCCACTTAAATGTACACCCAAATCGCCTTAGCCTTCCGTGTATGCGCTCATTTTTAGTGCATTATTGTTATTTGTTAAACCCTAAGTTAACTTTCTAATTGATTACATGGTTGCTAAGTCGAGTCATATCCTTGTACATATTGTTTTGGGACGATTGGGACTCATGGGTAAGTACTTATTTTATGGAGTAATGGGGAAGAACATCATTTATTACCCCCATATGTACGTTAATCTTAAAAGTGCTCCAAGTGTTTTGATTTTCTTAATTCGAGTCATTAGATTAGTTAAATGTAAAGTATGTAAAGATTCAAGTGTAAGGGGATTGCTCAAACCCCTATGATGTATTATTTCGGATGGTAGGGTAAGAGTGTATGCAAAAAAAATAAAATAAAAAAAAAATAAATCGAAAAATTAAGAAAAAGAAAAAAAAAATAGAAAAGAAAAAGAGAAAAAAACATACGGACTACCATCCCGTTTTTATTCTATATTTATTTTATGTTTTTGTTATTTTTTTTATTAGCTTAAGTCGAGTCTAGTCTTGGCTTAGCAACGCCATATTGTACATGTAATTAACCAAGATTGTTAACTCGCCACCAGTAAAACTTCCTTTATCCAACAAAACCGTGTAATTCATATCCCTACACCTAACGTTACAACCCTTTAAAAGACCTCTTTGATAGTTTATCCTAGGTGCTTACACCATGTGGTGGAGGTTTGATCCTTTCCCAAGCCTATGGTAGTCTATTTTGCTATGTAGTGAGAGATATCTTCCATTTCCATAATGTTATATTACTTTATTACACCCGAGAGATGTGAGTATCTAAACACTATTTGTGAGGTGCTTGTGTATGACCTCCGTGCTTGTCTATTGGTCTTTAGTGGAACGATTATTTGTTGTAATTACTTTTATATTAGTGTTAAATGACCCCTAACTTGTCTTTTGAGTAGAATAAAAGCTCATTTGCTTGAGGACAAGCAAATCTCAAGTGTAAGGGTATATGATGAGGCGAAAAATGATCCGTTTTTAGGGGGTCATTTAAGTCCGAATCCGACTTTATTTGATCAAATATTGCCCTAAATCATTCCTTTTGTGATTTTAGGTGTTTGGAGAGTGAATTCTGGAAAAGAAGCCATTTTGGACGTTTTTGGAGCATAAAAGTGAAGAAAACGGCAAAGTACCAAATTTCCATGCTGAAGATACAAGGTGACGGCGTCAAGACCACCATCTTGACGGCGTCAGACATGAGGAATTAAACACCGAAGGTGGTGACGGCGTCAGAAGGATTCATGACGGCGTCAAAGTGGCAAGAATAAAATACCGTGGGTGGTGACGGCGTCACATAGGCCGTCATAAGTGGATCAAGGCCGTCCGAGGAAGTATATGGCGGCGAGGTGACGGCGTCACAAGTAACTCTTGACGCCGTCAGCCTGTTTTTCCTATATATAATTTTCTAGTTTTTTCATTAAAAGAGGAGAAGTTTTGGTGAAACCCTAAAGACGATTTTGGTGCCTCTTTTACAGGTTTTTCAAGGGTTCCAAACCCTTGAGACCTTGCATTGTAATTGAGATAAGTGTACTTTCAATTCAATCAATATGTCTATGTGTTGGTTGTTTATATCTTGTTCTTGTCTCAATTCCATTATGCTAGGCTAGATCTCTTTTGTGTTTGCTTAGATCTAATGAAACCTAGATGTTGATTATGTGTTGATTACTTGTCTATTCTTGTTTTGAATGAATGATATATATGTTAGGCTTAAGAAAACTGGCAGATCTCCAAATGGTAACATGCTTGAACGTCTTAAGAAACATGAACCGAGGCGTACTAGGTCTTTATTGGTTGTATTTAATGCATGAGTCACTGTTTACAATCCCTATAGTTGTGCTGGGTCATGGTGTAGGAGGAGATAAGAGCTCATAGAGTTGGGGAGTTATGTATGCCACCCCACGAATGGTATTAAGGAATACAATCCGTCATTCATACAAGTGTAACAAGTAATTAACATGTAAAAGATATCTAGGGAGTAATGAAGTCTAAGTAAACATAATTTCTCCAATTACTGCTCACAACCTTAGTATAATTTAGTTTAATTTCATTTTCATTATTTTATTTTAATTATATAATAGCTTTGGGTTAGTTGAATAGCAACTAATTCCGCCCACTCTTCCAAAACCCGAGATTTTACTTGCTTTCATAAAAATATAAAAATACAAAAATAATCATCCCTCATCTCTAGAACTATTAATTAGGTTTTCTAATCCTAGCGACACTATTCCTAAGCTGAACGATCAATCCCCCGGTACTTGTCACTATACTATACTACAACGATCAGGTACACTGCCTGGTGGGGGTTGTAAGCTTCTCGAGATCCCTCGAGAGGTAAAGCAAGGTGCGATTCCCACGCATCAAGTTTTTGGCGCCGCTGCCGGGGAATAGTTATTTTTTAGGTTAGGATTTCTTTTTATTAGGTTTACTTGCTAGATTCCTTTCTAGTAAGATTTTTATTTTTTATTTTTAGGTCTTCTTTAGTCTATCTAATTTCTTCGTGCCTTTGTTCGTAACTCTTTACCATCCGACATCATGGAAGGTGGTAACATCTTTGAACCCATCATCCCACCACAACAAAACCCACCATTAGAACCCCTTAGGCCCCGAACCTTGGGAGAGTATTCCCGACCTAGCCACCAAGGCTACCGAAACACCATTGAGCTCACCGGAGCCAATGTGACCCCCTTGCGATCCGACACCATCCGGTTGGTGCAAAGCGGATGTGCATTCTATGGACTTCGTTCTGAAGATCCAAACCAACACCTTAAGGATTTCCTCAAAATCGTAGATTCTATAGACCCAGGTGTTGAGACTAGAGAGACAACCCGATTACGCCTATTCCCATTCTCTCTGCGAGATCAAGCTAGTCAATGGCTTGAACATTTACCTGCGGGATCCATCACCACATGGGACAATCTCGCCAACCGCTTCCTTACCCAATTCTTTCCGCCAGAAAAAACTGCAATGCTTAGAAGGGACATTTTGATGTTTGAGCAACAGCGGGGTGAACCTTTCTACGAGGCTTGGGCCCGTTTTAAGGATCTCCTCCACAAGATCCCTCATCATGGCATTAACCTTTGGTTATTAGTTCAGATTTTCTACGACCATGTTGACTATCACACTAAGCGCACCATCGACAGGGCCGCGGGAGGCAAATTGCGTGATAAGAATGCTGAGGAGTCTTGGGCAATTATAGAAGAGCTCGCTGTCGATAATAATGAGATTTGGGAATTCAAACATACGATAGAAGCAGCCATCAATGCAGTCTCGACATCTGGAGGAACCACCGAAATCCCCGATGAACTCTTATGCAAACTTGAGGCAAAAGTTGACTATTTTGAGGAAAGGCAAAGGAGACCCTTAAGTCTTAGACAAGCCACTGTCAACTCTGTCTCAAGATCAACTTCGGCACCATTATCTGAATCACCTTCTAGAGAACATGTCGAAACTTTTCAGAGATACACCCCACCTTGCTCCCCTCCCAAGGAACTTAGCTCGGAATTTGAGGCTAGAATGAGAGAATATATGGCGACTCACTCTGATCGGCTTGCTAGATTCGAAGAAGCAGTTTATAAGCAAAAAGAGGAGATGCAGGAGAAAATGAATGAGATGTTGAGTCTATTGGAGGAGTATGCCAATCAGAAAACCCCCGAACGAATACTGTTAAGGAAAGAAAGCGCCACTCCCACCACCCAATTTGTTAACTCCATCACCATTGTCCATAAAGATAATGAGAAGGTAGAAACCCCTGCTAAACAGACCTTAGAAAAACCGCCTGAGTCCCAACCTTTGAGTTACTACCTGAAACACGACATAAACAAAAACACCATAACAAGTTGGATTAAGAATGATGGGCGCAACCAATCCTCCGAACAGGTTCCTGAGAATGAGAAAGAAGAGGAAGATGAGTATGATACGCTTATTGGAGGATCAGTGGTCGAGAGGTTACTGGTACAGAAAGTGGCCACCAAGCAGGTAGCATGTGGGAATTTTGAAATACCAACGAGCATCGGGGACTTGAAACATCTTAGTGCTTTCGCCGACCAAGGATCGGAAGTAAATCTTATGCCCCTGACTATCTACATCCAACTGACGTAAAAAATGCCAATACCCACTCGTGTTAGGCTGTCTCTTGTTGGGCACTCGTACGTATACCCCCTAGGAATAGCAGAAGATGTATTAGTCAATGTTGCAGGATTCATGTACCCCGTTGATTTTATGATCATTGATGATAAAGGGGATGGATGCATGCCAATAATCCTTGGGGCACCATTCCTCACCACCGCTAGGGCTGTCATTAAGTATGAAGATAGGAAGATTGAGCTTAAATCTGGGAAGAGAAAGATTAGCTTCCACATGACTCCGCGAAGTGGACATGAGAATTTGAGTTGGAGAATGATTAAAAACAACATTGGCACGACACCCATTCGTGTTCAGAATAAAATTCTTGCATGGGAGGCAAGAATCAAAAGCTATAAGAAAGCTAAGGATGAAAGAAGAAGAAGCAATAAGGTTCCGATTGAACTCAAACATACTCAACACGAAAGCAATCATACACCGTTTGAGGAAGGGAACTTAGTACTCTTGAGACACTTAGAAACAACAATACCACCCGATAAACCAAGTCCTTGGTGGTATGGGCCATTCACAATCGAAGGATTGAGCCAAGATGAGGTAGCTAACTTGAGAAGCAAATTAGGTGGGAAGGTGATTGCGAGTATTGATAGATTGAGGCACTACCACCATAACAGTAATGATCGCAATTATATGGGGTACATCATTTCAAATGATGAGATCACGTAGTAACCCATGACTTTGAGTCTAGCTACAAGACTCGTAAATAAAGAAAAGCGCTTCTTGGGAGGCAACCCATGTTTTGTGTGTTTTTATTTGTTTGTTTGTTTGTTTGATTTTATTTGTTTCCGTATGCATGTTTTATTTTTATTGTTTGTGGCTCATGTTTCAAAGTAAATTGTGAAAATGCTTTATTTTGTTTTTAACTTCGTCTTAATTGCATATAAAGGTATTTTGCAAAAGATAAGTGTAAGGGAGATCCAAATTTGTTTATAAGAACAAAATTGAGCATGAACCACAACAATATTAAATGGACATGTATATTAGTATTTGTTAGAGTCAAATGCTTGTATTGAGTCATAATGAAGTTTTGCAGGATTTTCCAGGAAGTAGGACCAAGTTTTTCCAGAAATTTTCCGGAAACATAACATAAGAATTTCTGCAGGTCACTTATGACGGCGTCACGAGATTACTCTTGACGGCGTCACGTGTAAAAACCTGGAAATTTTACCGGTTTTGTTTTTCTAACGGAGTCTTAAAGTTTTTGTGAATTATTAAGTTTTATAATCTTCAGGAAATCTGCAAACATTCATTCCACAAGCATTATATCTTTAATTGTTTTGTTTCTATTCCTAAGTCTGGAATTACATCTAGTTGTGAGTTATTTTTGTTCGGGTTGATGCTTTGGGTTTTTGTTTGTTTTCTCAGGATTTACAGTTTATGTATGACAAGAAGATGATTTATATTCTGGAAGGGAAGCTTTGATTGTTCATTTTCTTGTAGGAAGATTTAACCTGGCCACCTTATTATCCATACCGAGCGAATCAGGGGAGTATTTGATTTCATTCTTTTTACTTATTTCACTTTTACAATCCTTACTTGAACATTGGGGACAATGTTCATCTTAAGTGTAAGGGGAGGGTAAAAAGATGATACCTTACATATGCACTTTCGCTTGAGTTTGTTTTGTTTAATGGTAGATCTGTAATAAAACTATGAGAAATACTTGTTAGTGCAATTTTAGCGCCAAATTTAAAATTTTTTACAACATTTAGGAGTGAAACTTTAGCCATAGCAAGCGTCTCATGGATAGGAGGTTGTATGACTAGCACATAACCGTATATTCAGAAAAATTTTCCACCAAAAAATGTGAGGTTCGCCTTTAGTTTTGATAGGAAAAGCATTTACTATTAGTGCTTATGAGTGTACCGGTAGCATTTAGATTCTAGAACTTGCGTTAGTGATGCATCCCGAGACCGCTAGTGAGACTACATTCGTGTGGTAGGATTTACTACATGATAAGAGGCATTAGGATCACCCTTGTGTTAAACCCGTATTATAATTACTTGACCCTTTAAGTCATATTACTTGGCTAGTTAAGTCAACTAATTTTTCCCACACCCTTAGCGTTGTACTCATTTTTAGTACACGAAACCCCTAGTACACCCCTCCGAGCCTATCTTTTCGTTTCTAACTTTAAGCATTTTACTTAAAGGAAGAATTTGTTACACCCCACTTAAATGTACACCCAAATCGCCTTAGCCTTCCGTGTATGCGCTCATTTTTAGTGCATTATTGTTATTTGTTAAACCCTAAGTTAACTTTCTAATTGATTACATGGTTGCTAAGTCGAGTCATATCCTTGTACATATTGTTTTGGGACGATTGGGACTCATGGGTAAGTACTTATTTTATGGAGTAATGGGGAAGAACATCATTTATTACCCCCATATGTACGTTAATCTTAAAAGTGCTCCAAGTGTTTTGATTTTCTTAATTCGAGTCATTAGATTAGTTAAATGTAAAGTATGTAAAGATTCAAGTGTAAGGGGATTGCTCAAACCCCTATGATGTATTATTTCGGATGGTAGGGTAAGAGTGTATGCAAAAAAAAAATAAAAAAAAAATAAATCGAAAAATTAAGAAAAAGAAAAAAAAAATAGAAAAGAAAAAGAGAAAAAAACATACGGACTACCATCCCGTTTTTATTCTATATTTATTTTATGTTTTTGTTATTTTTTTTATTAGCTTAAGTCGAGTCTAGTCTTGGCTTAGCAACGCCATATTGTACATGTAATTAACCAAGATTGTTAACTCGCCACCAGTAAAACTTCCTTTATCCAACAAAACCGTGTAATTCATATCCCTACACCTAACGTTACAACCCTTTAAAAGACCTCTTTGATAGTTTATCTTAGGTGCTTACACCATGTGGTGGAGGTTTGATCCTTTCCCAAGCCTATGGTAGTCTATTTTGCTATGTAGTGAGAGATATCTTCCATTTTCATAATGTTATATTACTTTATTACACCCGAGAGATGTGAGTATCTAAACACTATTTGTGAGGTGCTTGTGTATGACCTCCGTGCTTGTCTATTGGTCTTTAGTGGAACGATTATTTGTTGTAATTACTTTTATATTAGTGTTAAATGACCCCTAACTTGTCTTTTGAGTAGAATAAAAGCTCATTTGCTTGAGGACAAGCAAATCTCAAGTGTAAGGGTATATGATGAGGCGAAAAATGATCCGTTTTTAGGGGGTCATTTAAGTCCGAATCCGACTTTATTTGATCAAATATTGCCCTAAATCGTTCCTTTTGTGATTTTAGGTGTTTGGAGAGTGAATTCTGGAAAAGAAGCCATTTTGGACGTTTTTGGAGCATAAAAGTGAAGAAAACGGCAAAGTACCAAATTTCCATGCTGAAGATACAAGGTGACAGCGTCAAGACCACCATCTTGACGGTGTCAGACATGAGGAATTAAACACCGAAGGTGGTGACGGCGTCAGAAGGATTCATGACGGCGTCAAAGTGGCAAGAATAAAATACCGTGGGTGGTGACGGCGTCACATAGGCCGTCATAAGTGGATCAAGGCCGTCCGAGGAAGTATATGGCGGCGAGGTGACGGCGTCACAAGTAACTCTTGACGCCGTCAGCCTGTTTTTCCTATATATAGTTTTCTAGTTTTTTCATTAAAAGAGGAGAAGTTTTGGTGAAACCCTAAAGACGATTTTGGTGCCTCTTTTACAGGTTTTTCAAGGGTTCCAAACCCTTGAGACCTTGCATTGTAATTGAGATAAGTGTACTTTCAATTCAATCAATATGTCTATGTGTTGGTTGTTTATATCTTGTTCTTGTCTCAATTCCATTATGCTAGGCTAGATCTCTTTTGTGTTTGCTTAGATCTAATGAAACCTAGATGTTGATTATGTGTTGATTACTTGTCTATTCTTGTTTTGAATGAATGATATATATGTTAGGCTTAAGAAAACTGGCAGATCTCCAAATGGTAACATGCTTGAACGTCTTAAGAAACATGAACCGAGGCGTACTAGGTCTTTATTGGTTGTATTTAATGCATGAGTCACTGTTTACAATCCCTATAGTTGTGCTGGGTCATGGTGTAGGAGGAGATAAGAGCTCATAGAGTTGGGGAGTTATGTATGCCACCCCACGAATGGTATTAAGGAATACAATCCGTCATTCATACAAGTGTAACAAGTAATTAACATGTAAAAGATATCTAGGGAGTAATGAAGTCTAAGTAAACATAATTTCTCCAATTACTGCTCACAACCTTAGTATAATTTAGTTTAATTTCATTTTCATTATTTTATTTTAATTATATAATAGCTTTGGGTTAGTTGAATAGCAACTAATTCCGCCCACTCTTCCAAAACCCGAGATTTTACTTGCTTTCATAAAAATATAAAAATACAAAAATAATCATCCCTCATCTCTAGAACTATTAATTAGGTTTTCTAATCCTAGCGACACTATTCCTAAGCTGAACGATCAATCCCCCGGTACTTGTCACTATACTATACTACAACGATCAGGTACACTGCCTGGTGGGGGTTGTAAGCTTCTCGAGATCCCTCGAGAGATAAAGCAAGGTGCGATTCCCACGCATCAGTACCAAAAACGTTTTTTAATCAAACAGCTACTGCTTACTGCTTACTTCTATTGCTACTACTTACTGCTTACTGCTACTTGTCGCCAAACATACCTTATATATATTGGGAAACTATTAAATCAAACTATTAAACTTTTTATTTTAGGACGCTCATTTATCAAAATTAACTAATTATAAGCCACTCAGTTATTTATTTGTTTTCATTTATATCAATTTCATATACTTTTTCTTTTTGAAAATTTTTGAAACATTTTGGTTAAAAGGGTTAACTCCGGTAAAATATTATTACTACAAAAAACAATTGTAGAACAACCGGTGTTGGTAAATCCCACATTTCAGCTCAAAAAGGCAAACCAAACACACCTACAGTGCTTACGACCGCAACTAGCATATAAAAGACAAATCAATCTTATGATTACACATTATAAAGATATAAGAATAAAACTAACTTTTACTCTGACCATGAAGATTTTAAATCTTTGAAACATCGAGAATAAAGCTAAATATAAAATATTAAAACAACACAAATAACTATTAAAATATAAAATATCAATTTAGCCATTGAATGCAACTTTATTTAATCAAAAGTGATTTATGATTATTTAACTAATGTTTTATATTAAAAATTTTTAATTACTTCTTTTGATATGTTAAACTTAGCTTTATTTTTTATAATGTAAAAATTTTTAGCAAAGATTTGAACAAGATTGGTATAAACAAAAACAAACATATATTTAGGTGGCTAATAAGTTAATTTAAATAAATGACTGACCTAAAAGTAAACGTTTAATAATTGAACGACCTTCAGATACATAATCTCTTAAATAAAAATGAAAACTGTAGCCCTGAACGTAAACGGAATACTCCATCAACCATGGTTGACCTCCTCCACCTTGCATTATACACCATCACCACCTCTACACTTTGTGGTAGATCGTTAACATTGGTTTAATAGTCCGCTTCACCTGCATGGTGCACACAAAATATCCTTTTCACGTTCAAAATTATAGATTTTAGGAGTATTTTTAATTGAAAAAAGTTAGCGTTTATTTTTATTTATTTATTTGTTTCGATTCATTATTATTATTATTACTTTTTAGGTGAGGGATGCGAAGAGGAGTGAGTTTTCTTTTTTTCGATTCATTATTATTATTATTTTTTAGGCGAGGGATGCGAAGAGGAATGAGGGTGGGGTGTGGGGTATTAAGTGTAAATGTTTCAAATATTTAAACGAGTATCCTTGATGTATATACAATTATTATTATTATTATTATTATTATTATTATTATTATTATTATTTTACATGTGTTAAAAGTTTCGTTATTATTGTTTTATAAAACTTTTATTCTATAAAAGTTTAATATAAACTATTAAAAAATTGAATTTAGTGTTTGGTTTGGTTGTCACTGTTACATTTTTTTGGTAAAGGGTTTGATTATGGAGTAAATGTTCACGTTGAGCTGATTTAAGAGTGGTGCGTTTGATTACGATTACACCGGGCCTAAGCGCAACTCCTTCCCCTGAATAACGCCCAATTTTGTTTGATGCTTCCATTTTCAATTTTGCATGCCATAAAACCATAATATACCTTAAAATTACTACCTGTCATGGGAAAATAGGTGTATATGATTATGACGTACAAAACCATTTAGAGCTTATATATGAACTATGAAGGTGCTTATCCTTGTCGATATTGCTCTGTTTTTGTTTACTCGATTTCTTGGGTTTGCTAGCTAACTTTTGTTTTTTTTTTGTAAACCTTTAAAAAAGTTCGGTAACCCATAGGATTCCAAAATGCACCCCTTTATTATATGTTTCCAGGCGACTAATATTTGAGCCCAAGGTATGAATGAGAGTACAATCTAAATGGACTAAAACATTGTCTAAATGGAGCCCAAGGTATATGTTTCCAGTTTGTCTGTTGAGAAGCCTCCCATTCAAATTGCGGGAAAATGTTAGATGGCTAAGTTAGTTGGCCCAAACTAATTGAGAGTTTGTGTCCATTAGATAGAGTTGGCCCAATACATTAGATTTAGCAAGGTTTTCAAGATCGAGATCTTACCTAGCATCCTTTTCGTATTTGTAAGATCGTGATCATAAGATCGGATCGGGATCCTAAGATCCTACTATAATGCTATTGATCTTTGTAATATTATTCAAATATACAAATTATTATATATTATAAACATGAAATTATAAGAATACTTTATGAAAATGTTTTTCTAAATTATGAATATTGATGTTTAATAAGAATCACATGTTGTTTTTTAAATTATATAAAATCATAAACCATAAATTTATAGTTTTTTAGTTTGGGGTTCGAGAAAAGTGAGATCAGATCGGAGTAGATCTTAAAATCCTATGGTCAAGATCAGGATCCTATAAGATCTTAAGCTTATTAAGATCCTACGTAGGATCCGGATTGTTTTTACTTCGTAGAATCGTAAAATCGTAAAATCCTAATATCAGGATCGGGATCTTAACAACTATTAGATTTAAAGTTTGCATTCCTTTGGTGGGAGGAAATAAATAATATCATCACAAAGCATATATGTAGTTTTTATGACTCCAAATAACCCAAAGTGAAGTGAGAATCACAACGTCAAAGCATAATTTAATGGCAGTGGGAAGCTGTGTTAGCCCCAAACAAGCAAATAAGTGACAGTTTTTCGATGTAAAATAGTTAAGTGATCTGTATTAATCTTCGCAATGAAATCGTAGTCCGATAAAAGAAATAAAGTTGCATTGTATACTGCAATCTACATTTAATTGCATGTTTTATATTCTTAACTATTATTTACCAAAAAATATAAAAGAAACTGACCAATAATAAAATGTTAAGATGGACATTTATTCATTTCATAAGAGAAGGGAGAAACATATAAAGTTGAAAAACAAAATATTTTGACATGTAAAGACGCCCTATGTTGATATAAATAAATGCCTAAAAACGTTATTCATATCTTTCGATATCTCTATGTTTTGATAATTACAAAACAAAAACTCATCAAACTAAAGATCATGACGTAAATAAGTATTTAGTAGTAAATGCTCACTTTTACCATCTAATCACTTAAAGTATGAATAAACAAAGTGTCTAATGCATTATAAGATCAAAGGAATATTTTTCTTAATCACTAGATTTTTATAAAATGTCACATAACATTTTATATCTTTTATAAAACATTTTTGGAATTAAAAGAATATGTTTAATTTGTTATAAATATATGAATTCAAATTTTCAACCAAAAATGGCAAATCTAATCTAGAAAAACCTTCCCCACAAAATGACAAAGCTGGGCAACGTTCTGGAGGGGCGGCCCTCTTAATTAACTAGGCGGCCCTCTTAACAATTAAGGGGACCGGAACGCTCCAACCCCCCAAGCTCTGCCTTTAAAAACTGGTTCATTCCACAGATTTTTTTCACCTTTTTTTCACTCAAAACATTCTGATCTAAACCTCCATTTCTATCCTCTAAAATCCTTTGATCATATATACATTAATCTTTGTTTCAAAGTGATTCAAGCTTCAACACTCAAGTGCAAAGAGAAGAATACTTCTATCATTCAAGACTAGAAGTATTACAACTTAGTATCATCTTGCTATCTAAGTTGTTTGTTCATTTCTTCTTGTAAATCATTCATTCTTTAGTGTATAAGGTTTGCATGTTAGTTAGTTAGATTTAGACTTGTTGAAGGTGTGAAGTGGTACAAGAAGTGAACAAGTAGAGGTGGATAGGAATAGTTGTAGGAAGTATAAGAAGTAATAATACTTTGAAGTGGTGGTAAGTAGTAAAGATATAGAAGCCTTGTCATAGGGTAGAAACCTTAAAGTAGCAAAGACATTGAAGCCTTAGAGTAGTGAAGACATAGAAGCTTTAAAGGAGTAGAAGTCTTGTTGTGGTGTATTAATAAAAGCCTTGAAGAAGAGCTATAGAAGTATTGAAGTTGTGAAGACATAGAAGTATTGAAGTTGTAAGGACATAGAAGCTTAGAAGTTGTGAAGACATAGAAGCTTTGAAATAGTGATTAGATAGAGGTTGTGAAGGCTTGAAGAAACAAGAGTTGTGAAGAAGTGTAAAAGGAGTGAAAGGGTGTGAAGAAGTTGTGGTGTGTTTGTAGTTGTGAGATTGGTTCTAGCTACGATTAGAACTCGACATTTAGCTTTGTGTCGTTAAATTGGTGTAAGCTAAGGTGTGTACGGTTTTCTCCGCCATAAGGGAGCATATTGATTTAGTGAATAAAACTCTCGAGCTCGGTGCTCGGGGAGTGGAGTTGGGCAAGGAAGGTGTCCTTGTAGCCGAACCACTATAAATCCTTTGTCTCTCGGTTTGATCTTTCCATCTCTCACTCTTTGCTTACTTACTTACATATTGCATATAGTTATAATTGATTATATAGTGCATATATTGATTTCACATAAAGATCAAATTAAGTTCCACTCACAACACTAAACTTATTTAAAACAAACTAAAAGGACACACACACACACACACACACACACACACACACACACACACATATATATATATATATATATATATATATATATATATATATATATATAGGGAAGGGATCCAATAGGAAGAATAATTAAAATAAGAAGGGTAAGAAGTAATTCTAGCCACACATTTTTATTTGGGAGGGAAAATTTGAATGAATATGCATCAATTTTTATAGGTGCATCTAGAATGTGTGGTTGTGGTTTCTTCCTATTCTTCTTATTTTAACTTTTATTCCTATTTGATCCTAACTCTCTCTCTCTCTCTCTCTCTCTCTCTATATATATATATATATATATATATATATATATATATATATATGTGTGTGTGTGTGTGTGTGTGTGTGTGTGTGATAAATAACATTATAGTTTTTACTCAACAACTTAACTTAGTGGTGTTTAAATAACTATAGTGAACAAACTCTAATCTATATTTTTGAATCAAAGTTTTTATATACTCAAACTATTCTTTTTGAAGCAAACTTTTATAAAACGAAAAAGACGTAAAACTATTCAACCCCCCATTCTAGTTTTCCACAATTGGTATCAAGAGCCACGTCTAACAAGATTTTTAAAATATACTGTATTTTAAAACTTGTAACGATTTATGGAATTTGAAAAATATTTAGAAGGGGAATTTGCGCAACGACCACTATTATTTGAAAATGATCATTTTCTTAAATAGAAAAATAAATTTGAAAATTCTGTGAAATCAATAGATCTTGATCTTTGGCATATCATTTCAATTGGTGATCTTCAACCAACTAAAATGGATTTTGAAAACCAATATAATCATCTTCAAACAAAGATTGATAAAAAATACTAAAACTAAATTAATGATTTACAAAACTCTGCCAAGAGTTGAATATGAAAGAGTATTCTTTTGTAAAACGGCAAATGATATTTGGAAATGTCTTTTAAATCTTCACCAAGGGAAATGTAAAACCAAGGATGATAAACTTGATGTTGCACAAGAATTAGTCACTCTAGAAAATTTGATAGATAAATATTTAGTTGAAATAAACACAAGTACTACTAGTTCAAATGTGGTTATTGAAGGTATCAATAACGAAGAATACATGAGCCAAATCCGAAGAAAGATTGTAAACAAATCATGGAGCAACAAGGATGAAGAAGATGATGAAAATATGACTTATGAAGATATTCAAATAAATGAAACTACAAGTATTGATGGCAAGGACTACATGCGCCAAGATCTAAGTGAACCTACAAATGAAACATGGAGCGATATAGACGATGAAAATGATCATCGTATAGCATGTGAAGATTGTAAAGCTACAAATAAGGTACAATCCGAAACCAAACATTTTTGCTATGATCAATTAGAGTTTTCAAAATTAGAAAACGACTTCAAACATTTTTGCAACATAGACCCAAAATCACTTTTAAAAATGAATCTTCAATATCCGTTGGAAGTAACTTTGAAAAAGAAATAATTTTAGAAGATAAAATGTCTAGACTTGAAAGTAATATTGAAATTGATCTTGACTGCAAAAAATGTCAAGACTACAAACACGAAATTAAAATGGAAAATGAAAAAGCTAAAATATTACCTATATTTGAAAATAGTTCCAAATCTTTTAAATATCAACTTAATATTCAAAAGTCATTTAATGATAAAACCGGCTTAGGATTTACTGCAAATGATCCCTCAACAAATAAATTAAGGCAAATAAAATTTGTAAAACCTAGTAGAGAAATTTAGAATTAATATTATTTGCATCTATTATTAATTACTTAAGTCAAGAAAGTCATTGTTTGTTTGTTAAGACAAACTATTGATGAATTCTTGTACTCCTCGGCGACATCCTCATCATGTACATTCAAATGCAATGGATGTCCTCAACTAACCATCTCGGACCCATGAGAATCTGGGTACCAAGTTGTTTTCCATGATTAGGTAATAAACGAATGAAGAGACGTCTTTATATTTTACAATGGATCGCTCACTTTCATTACTTACATATGAAGACTTGTGATTCATATTACCTTGATTCATATTCTCCACACGATTTGCAAATGACGTAGTTTCGGCCATTAAAAGAATTGATGAAAAGATCTTCACTATTGGAGTGTTGATTTGGTGAAGTATTCTTTACTACCTTAAGATGAAAGAATCAAACGCGATTATTTTTGACAAATACGATTCATGGAAAAAGAGATACATCCATTGAAGATATTTTTGTCATTTCATAATTCTACACCCACTACCATCATGGAGTTAAATTTTAATGATGTTAACCAACACTCACATGCCTACTCATAAAGAAAAGCTGGACCTGAGGTAAGTTTTTTTTTTTTTTTTTTTTTTTTCGAAAACTTAAATATGCTTAAGTTTATAGGTTGCCTTACTCATACATTATTATAATTACTAATATATGTATACTAGAAATTAGTTTAGTTGGCCCGCTTGATCTTGGATTTATTGCCCATTTTCTTATTCGTCATTGAATTTGGAAATCATCTATGACCACTAGTAGAATATTTATCATTTAGGATCAATGACTAATCTAGTAGCAATAATAGATATGTTATAATATAACCTATGATTAAGATAAGTTAGTATTAAATACAATGAAGTGATAAGTATGTATATGTGTTAGTTTTTCATCCATAGATGATTGGTTATATCCCTCTCAATTATATTGCATTAAGCCCATTAGATTATGTCATCACTTATCCATGTCTTTAGTTAACATACAAGGTGATTATATGTGACAACGGGCTTAACCGATTCTCTTGAACATAATATCTTTTAACATACTTTATAAATCCATAACTAGTGATTCTTGCTATCAAAAATCAAATATCATGCATAAAACCTCACATTTTGAAAAATAATATTTCAAATAACTATTTCATTTTTCTTCAAACAACATATTTGACTACAAGCAATCACAAGTTTATTTTAATCAAAATCAAGATTGAGAAAATTTCCTTATCTAGTTTGTCAACATCTCTTGAAGCAAAACTCAATCTATTTTACTTAAATACACACTTGAATCTACTTTAAAGCATTGTTGAATAATGCTAAAAACGTTCTCTTATGTCATCTATGATAATCTCACATTTATCATAAACTTTTATGAACATGACACTCATAATAAAACCAAGTCATTTCAAGATAATCATGGTTTGCACATATGAATCTTGTTTGCAACAAGTTCTAATGCTCTTACATTCATACATCTCTTTTTATTGCACATAGGCACTACTTAGAATCAATGAACTAGTTCATTAATCTTATTAGTTAATCATTAGATCAACATGATTTGTTGTCTCATAACTTATATAATTTACTTGTTTGATGAGTAGGTTGCATGCTTATTTAAAAATTGCTTGTTTTCCTAATCCTTGCATATAATTTGTTGTATATGTATAACTAGCATATCCTATATTTCCTCAAAGAGTGAACTTGCTTAAAACCAAACCCAAACACATAACCTTCCCTAAAAATTTCTGCCAAAAACCCATTTTTGGTAAGCTGGAAAACATCAGATGGGCGGCCCCCTTATATTACAAGGCCTGCCCCCTTAATTATTAAGGGGACCGGCCCCTATTTAAGGGGACCGACCATCTGATGGTCGGGGTTCCTGTTTTCTTTATCACTTTTTGACCCACTTCACCCTATACTTCCCAAAATTCACAAACACATTTTGTCCTAAACTACCCCTCAACATTTACCTTCCTAAAACACATTTTTCCTACATTATAAATACCCTCACTTCATCATAAATGCTCATCCATCCAAACATGTCATTTCCCAACAACCAAAGACCCAAGTTTTCAAGAGTTGCAAAGATCTCCGTCAAACCCGTTTCGAGGAGAAAACTTGACTCTTGTCACAACTCAAGTGATGTTGTTCCAAATCAACCAACAACTAAACCTCATACCCACACAAATGATCCATCTCACAATCAATCATCCACTCTTGCCTTCACTAATGCTCCTTTATGTGATGAGCATGCACAATCCCAAAACGACAATCCTAACCTCATTGCCAATACTTCACATGTTGCTCATTCATCAAACACACCATCAACTCATGAAGCTACTCTTCCACCCATATCATGTTTTCATGATTACCCAAGCTCAAACATGTCTCCACCACCAAGAGTGCCACCACCACATCCTACTACTTCACATGCCATTCCTATTTTGCATGTTCAAACCTTCACCCAAGACAACATTCATGCTCCACCACCTTCACCTTCCTCCGAACACTTAAAGTTCGTTGAGGAGCTAAAAGAAGCACATGAGCTTAGTGCTCTTTTAGCATTACATCTTGCTAAACGCAATTTGGATCCACCTCCATATAGCTCACCCTCATCACCACACAACATAAATCAAATTGATAAGCATGTCAACAATTGCCCTTGTTGCATCTTCCTCCAAAAACAAACCATTGCATTGAATGAGCACTTTACTTGGATTGAGTATCTTCTCACTAGATCTCAACAAACACAATCACTTGAACAACATCAAAACCCTAAACCAACAAACTCAACTCCAAACTCACCACCACCAAGCTCTACATTACCAAACTCACCAACATCCATGAAACCAAAAATATACCTCCTTTAAGCCATCAACATGATCCCCACTTTCCACTCTCACCTAAGCATTCTATATGCTTATGCCTTTCATTTTTCAAATAAAACACTTCAACCTTTTTGGGATACAAGAAAGTTTGATGACACTCTCTATTGGCACAATAGGATATTCTACTTGCTTTAGAATTCTAGTATTATGTATGATGTAACAATGATTATGTGGTTGACATAATCATTTTGTATTAATGAATGTTTTAATATGTGTTCCTAATTTTCCTTTGCCATGCTTATCATTAGTTGTTATTATGCTATATATATTTGCTTGTGCTTCTAATATTTTTCTTGCAAGAAATCCATAGCTCGAACCCTTGGAGCCCTCAAACGAGGGGGAGCATACATTAAGGGGGAGCTTTCAACTTATCGGCTTAAACCTTTTTGATTCTAAAAAAAGGGGGAGAAGTGAATATAAACTCACTAAATACTTGTTTAAAAATTAAATTTTGGATTTAATGAGTTTAGGTTTTGTAATCATCAAAAAGGGGGAGATTGTTGATATAAATAAATGCCTAAAAACATTATTCATATCTTTCGATATCTCTATGTTTTGATAATCACAAAACAAAAACTCATCAAACCAAAGATCATGACATAAATAAGTATTTAGTAGTAAATGCTCACGTTTACCATCTAATCACTTAAGGTATGAATAAACAAAGTGTCTAATGCATTATAAGATCAAAGGAACATTTTTCTTAATCACCAGATTTTTATAAAATGTCACAAAACATTTTATATCATTTATAAAACATTTTTGGAATTAAAAGAATATGTTTAATTCATTATAAATATATGAATTCAAATTTTCAACCAAAAATGGCAAATCTAATCCAGAAAAACCTTCCCCACAAAAGGACAAAGCTGGGCAATGTTCTGGAGGGGCAGCCCCCTTAATTAACTAGGCGGCCCCCTTAATAATTAAGGGGACCGGCCCCTAATTAAGGGGACCGACACGCTCCTGATCCCCCCCAGCTCTGCCTTTAAATACTGGTTCATTCCACAGATTTTTCTCACCTTTTTGCACTCAAAACATTCTGATCTAAACCTCCATTTCTAACATCTAAAATCCTTTGATCATATATACATTAATCTTTGTTTCAAAGTGATTCAAGCTTCAACACTCAAGTGCAAAGAGAAGAATACTTCTATTATTCAAGACTAGAATTATTACAACTTAGTATCATCTTGCTATCTAAGTTGTTTGTTCATTTCATCTTGTAAACCATTCATTCTTTGGTGTATAAGGTGTGCATGTTAGTTAGTTAGATTTAGACTTGTTGAAGGTGTGAAGTGGTACAAGAAGTGAAGAAGTAGAGGTGGATAGATCTATTGGAGTTTGACAACTCCCGTTGGTATTAACACCCCACTAGGTGGTACCAATAAGTACTATATTTGAACCCACTGAAGGTTTAGATTTGGCAAGTTATCCTTCCCATCCCCTCATGGTTTGGTCTGCAGACCCCATGACCCGGATCGTTAACGTGTGGTTCATGAGCTTAGTGCAATATACTTTCTAACACTAAAACTTTTCCACACATAGGGTTTAAACTGAACCCTGTGGAACTTGTATTTATACTTTAACTTTTTAAACCTATGACTCTCACTCAATATACGTGTTGACTTTTAAGCATGTTATCCTAGGTAATTAGGCACTATAGGAACCGTGGCACGGAGAACCACTAGACATGAGGACGTCCAGAATAGTTATCATTCATCAGTTTTGTGTCATAAAACGTATCTTAGGGACCTCTCTTTTGGTAAAAGTACATCTTTTACTATAAAAACTCTGATGAATAAATGAATGATAACACCTTTTTTCAAAAACGTCTTTTTTCGAGTCGTTTTCTATTATCTTGTCTTTGTTTCCATGAGTAATACCCCAAACACTTTATCCGCTGCGATCAGTGAAAAATGGGGGTGTTACAAAAGTGCACTGGGTAACGGAGGATTTACTAAACCGACTATGGGTCCTAAGTTCCGTTATCAACCTAAAGCGCCTCCTGAGCCCAAGAAGGTGGATGTTATAAAGAAGAAGGCCACTAAAGTGGCTAGTATGAGTAGCAAATCCTTTTGATGCCCTTAATATGATCGATACCGATGAATGTGGCAATCCTACTAATGTCATGGCTAAGGTTGGGGCTGAGTTGGATTCTGGCAGTACAATGGAAGCTAAGGAGGTTGATCCTACTCATATTTTTGAGAAAATTGGGGAGCTTGAAAAGCTAACTATTGATGGGAAAGCTACTCTTGTAGATGATGATGGTCATCCTATTAAAAAGGTTGATTATCCGGGTAATAAAAAGGAATCTAAGGTGCATGGGTCTCAAAAGACTGGCAATGTATCAAAAGAACTGCTTTTGAGTGTTGTGAAAGAGAAGGTACAGGCCACGGCTAGTAAGTCTAGTTCTTCTTTTTCTCTGTCTACAATTTCTACTAAGAGGGTTAACCCATTCTCTAAGGTGGGAAAGATTGTTGACAACAGTGATGAAGAGGATTTTGTGAACACTTTTGATGAGTCAGTGAACATATTTGGTGGTGGTCACGATCGTGAAGATGATTATGATGACTATGCGGATCATGTTTACGATCTTCCAGGGAATTTGGATGCTTTTTATGACATGTATGGTATCAAGCTCCAAGACCTTGGTAGGAAGTAATTTTATTTTTTAGGAGTCTAATGTTATCTTTTGAGTAGTGGTTTATTTTCTTGTTTAGAGAATAGGAAGTATCTTGTTACGTAAGGTTTTCCGCCTATGTAACGGGCTAAGATGTGAGATTCACCCATATCCTTTGTACTTAAACGTTTTTTTTTGTAGTAATATATTTACTGGGTCTTTTGTCCTTTTACCTAAAAAAACATTGACATGCATGCTACCTAATCATAATTGATTAACAAATCTTCAGAAAAAATATTTTTTGCAGCAATGTATTCGTCAAGTCTCTTAAATTTCTTAATAAATTCTCCTAAAATATATACGTCACGCCCCATATCAACACGACAACTTTCCGGCAACATTTTGCACAGGCTATAGTCTAAGTTCGACGTCCTTGATCTTTTTATTTTTTTTCTTTTATTGTCGCCTTCAGAGTAGAGACATTTTCTAGTAGTATCACGTCCCTTAAAGTAGTATATGTCACTAGGAAATTCGTAATCAGCTCGCTTTGTTTCTCAACGAAATGGGATTTTGTTGTACAACTAGGTCCATATTTTTTTTGGTTTAGGGTTTCTGTATTATATTTTTTTGCTTATAATTATTTGAACTGAGATATAGTACTTTTTATAAGAAGACGACTTTGGGGAGGTAGAAGAGTACAAAAAGTCATCATTAAATTAAGAAATGATTGCGAAAGTGAAACAAAACTCGTACTTTTTTTTTATTTAAATCAGATTTCGAAACATAGAAACATCTGCGAAATTGTTGGATACACGATATACCCATCGTCCTTAACTAGGATTTGAACATAAATTAAGCTAATAAAAAAGAAGTCTCCCTGATAGGGACTTCATAGAGCAGACCAAGAAGACTCACTGATAACTATGTTAGTAAGCCAGTCCAGCAGAAGTTCAAGTCACAAGACATCGTCAAGGCTACTTGAAGATGTGCTCTCTAACTGATGCGGGTCAATCAGTATGCATTGGAACTCTAAGCTGAGGTGTAAGGATTATCAGGAGTGGCAATACTCTGATAATCCTTCAACACTCTGATCAAACCAACAATGCAGTGCTCATGTCCATTGAAGTTTAAGCAGGACTTTTCATTAACATATTTGAGCGGAATAAAGTAAAGCTTAGTGATAAGTCAAATCAAAGTACGTGTTGGCGGCTAAAGCAATGAACATTTGATAAAACTGTTCACAAAAGCATGGAGAGTGTGTCACACCCCAAAAATGGTGCAGCGGAATGGCATTCACGGGGTATGACTTCATAGTCAAGAACACAAGATGTCACGACAGAGAAATACTAAATGTATAACATAAGAAAGATAATTGTCGCAAACTCCCACAACCGGGATAAGTACAAAGATCCAAATTAAACATATGTCTCGAAGTCAAACAACATCACTAGGAAGTATTAAAATGCAACTCCACGAGATATATCCCGGGAGGGTCTTGTCCTAAGTCTTGCTAAGCCAGTCAATACTCAACCTTCTAAGCAATTTCAATAGCACCTGAAAATGGATACTAAAAAACGTCAACACAAAGTTAGTGAGCTCGTAGGTTTAAGAGTTAAACCACGAAGCAGTGAATAATATAGCGTAGGACAATAGTTAGCAAGATACACAATTATATGCGCTTAGTCAAAAGAACACAGTAACGTTTACGCCAACTGAACCTACCAAGGTTGCACACACAAATATAGATAACAGCGGGGATTCTACCCTGATACTACTTCCAATTGATTCGGTTCCAAACAGAGATATCAGTTGCGCACCGATGAACATGCATGATAGAGTCCACACAATATAGTCACACAACAAAGATCCACCTCCTAGTAACATACTAACAATCATCCAAAACATTAAGCTATGTAACAACCGGGATCTAACTTAATTTCACAACTCGTCAAACAAGAACTGTCATGAAATTAAGTTAAGAGTTGTTACAAAGATTTAATGATAAACAAAATATCATAGAAAGGTGAAGTCAAAACACACATATTGCAATCAAACGCACATATTGTCCACAATCATGAAAACAGTTAAAAAATATCATCTGAGTACCATTTTCCACCAAAGAAAACATAATGAGAAAAGGGCTGTGAGAACTCAACTCAAGCAATAAGTAATACAATATGAGAAAGTGTGCACAGAAATCGAGGCACGAGAACTATAACCACAACCTAAATTAATAATATGCTTTAGGTCGTGTAACAATGTTGTATATGCATTTTAATAAAATATTATATCTCCCGTACATGTTTGAAATAAGGTTTAGTGATTAAAATGTATTTACGTCAATGTTTCCTTTTAATAGTCAAAGTATATACTTTTAGTGACTCAACTAGTTTATCTCATATGTAACTACAATCGTCTCGTTAATAAGTATTTTGAAAAGTTTCTGACTCAACTAACAAGTATATATAAAATGCTACAACTTTCTTTTAAGTCATTTTGGGTAAAAGAGTTACCTCCGGTAAAATATTATAACTACAAAAAACAATTACAGAACAACAGGCGTGCGTGAATCCCATACCTCAGCTCAAAAAGGCAAAGCAAACACACCTACAATGCTTAAGACCTCAACTAGCATAAGAAAGACAAATCAATCTTATAATCACACATTATAAAGACATAAGAATAAAACTAACGTTTACTCTAACCACAAAGATTTTAAATCTTTGAAACGTCGAGAATAAAACTAAATTAAAATATTAAAACAACATAAACAACTATTGGAATATAAAATATCAGTTTAGCTATTAAATACAACTTTATATAACCAAAAGTGATTTACGATAGTTCAACTAATGTTTTATATTTAAAGTTCTTAATTATTTCTTTTGATATGTTAAAATTAGCTATGTTGTTTTTCAATGTAAAAATTTTCAACAAAGATTTTGACGAGACTGGTATAAATGAAAAAAACACATATTTGGGTGGCCAATAAGTTAATTTAAATAAATGAGTGACTTAAAAGTAAAAAGTTCAATAATTGAGCAACCTTCAGATACATAGTCTCTTAAATAAAAATGAAAAGTGCAGCCTCCTGGGCGTAAACGGAATACTCCATCAACCATGGTTGACCTTCTCTACCTTGCATTATACACCATTACACCATCACCCCCTCTACATTTCGTGGTAGATCGTTAGCATTGGTTTTATAGTCCGCTTCACCAGACGTGGTGCACATAAAATATCCTTTTCGTGTTCAAAAGTCTAGATTTTAGGGGTATTTTTTAACTAAAAAAGGTTAGGTTTTGATTTTTTTTAATTTTTATTTATTTATTTATTTATTATTATTATTATTTTTCAGGTGAGAGATGCGAAGAGGAATGTTGGGTGGGGTGTCGGGTATTAAGTATAAATGTGTCAAATATTTAAACGAGTATCCTTGTATTTTTTATTTATTTATTACTTTTTTTATTATTATTATTTATTTTTTTTTTTTTTACGTATAATGCGTTAAAAGTTTAGTCATTATAGTTTTTTAAAACTTTTATTTTAGAAATGTTTAATATAAACTATTGACAAAATGAATTTGGCGTTTGGTTTGGTTGTTACTATTACATTTGTTTGGTAAGGTGGTGCATTTGATTACGATCACACCAGGCCTAAGCGCAACTCCTTCCCGTGAATAATGCCCAAATTTATTTGATGCTTCCATTTTCAATTTTGCATGACGAAACCATAAAACAATAATATACCGTAAAACAACTACCTGTCATGGGAAAGTAGGTGTATGTGATTATGTCGTACAAAATCATTTAGAGGTTATATGAACTATGAAGGTGTTTATCCTTGTCGATATTGCTCTATTTTTGTTTACTCGATTTCTTGGGTTTGCTAGCTAACTTTTGTTTATTTCGTCAGAACCCTTTAAAAAAAATTTGGTAACCCGTAGGATTCTTAAATTCACCCCTTAGTATATGTTTCCAGGTGACTAATATTTGAGGCCAAGGTATGAATGAGAGTACAATCTAAATAGAGTAAAACATTGTCTAAAGTCGTATCATTTGATTTAGCCAATTAGACGTCAATATTTTTTTTTTCTTTGACAATGATCCAAATAGTAGAAATCCTACACAAGTATTCGTTAGACTCACTGGTGGTTACTCTCCCTGAAGGCATTAGTATATGTACATTGTAGTTCTTGTTGTAGGCCAATCTAGACTTATGGTGTGCGACTACATTGATATTCGTTTGCCAATTATTATGTATTTCAAAACAGAATGTGATGAGACGGCTATTACTTTGTCAAATTCGGTTTTTAAATCTTCTGTGCTTATAGATTATCAGATTAACCCATATCTATTTACTATCATGTAGGTAGTAAGTAACAGATTTGAAAGAGTGGAAGACTATATTGGCATAAAAAGTCATCTCGTCAAATATAAACATCCTCATAAACACCGGCTTTACAAAATAAGTTGTGATGAATTGCAGGTGTTATTTTGTTGGATGATCATTGTATTGGTAACACATTTCTTAAGAATGTTTTCACAAGGTTATTCTACTTAGCTTTGGATTAAAAAATGCAGAGTTCAAGACAACTATTCCTTGATCGATGGAGTTGTTACCCTTAAATTGGCTTGGAGAAAACCGCTAAGAACAGCCCAGAAGCAATTTAATTTAGCAATCCTTAAGCCTGATCCATCAACACTATCCTGATTCATTCACTGATAAGAGGGAGTACACCTTGGAGCCATCTAAATCCTTCATTCATGCTTCTTCAAGTATGAAATTGTCAATTGCACTCTGTTATCTACCGGTGATTGTTTTAGATGGAATAAAATAGTGTCCATCAAAATCAATATCTTTTCTTGGCGTTTAAACTTCACTGACTACCTCCGACCTTTTTTTTTTTTAATCAACAAGAATATATCAAAAATACAAACTAGCAAAAAGCTAGAATTATTACAAAAACCAACAATTATTAACACGCAAAAGAAACCTAAAAAGACACTTGAACACGCCCAGAATATATCAATGACCGGCTACACAAATATATAGACTATACCTAAGTATTATAGTTGACCAATTACCACAGTTTCTCAAAAAAAAGACCATTAACAAGCCACTTTTTCAAATCAAATAAAGCCGCTACTTGACGAAGCAACTTGAGACTGTAGCCTCAGAGTACCCTTTCTGTGGTTAAGCGATAGAAACTTCCGACCATCTCTTACTGACTGTTTCTAGGCTCGCACATTTTGGAAAACTGTGAAAAAGTTGGGGGAATTTTTGGAATATCCATAGTTAGATGACCAAGTTAGTTGGCACAAACCTAATTGTGAGTTTGTGTCTATTAGGCTTAGGGTTTGCATTGCTTGTTAATTAAGCTATGTACTTATTATAAATACATCGACAATCTTCATTATTTTAACACACAAAACAAAACTCAATAATAGATCTGTTTGCTATCTTACATGGTAACGGAGCTTTAGTTTCAAACAACAACAAAATAGTTGTCCTCCATTCATCGGTTACTTGCCGATCTTTCTTTCAATTAATATTTACGTTTTGTTATTTTTTTTTCATCTAATCCAAGTCACAAACCGTAGAATGCAAAAACTCTAGCCGTCATAACACATCCTATATTATGTTTTTTTTGGGTAAAGGGTATTCCACCCGGTAAAATATATTACTCCAAAAAAATGTTTAAGTACAATGGAATGTGGCTGAAGTACCACATTACCCGCAAACAGTCACCTGACACAACCACTAAATCATTTATGACAGGCCATGAATGAAAAATAGCTACAACCAATAAGACTACTAAACAAAAACTAGCATAAAATAATATACATCATAAAATTTTATGTAAAAAATATAAAACAACCTAGATAATACAAAAGTCTTGAATTCCAATAGCCTTTAATTTTGCAGGAGAGATGCCAAAATCATCATCATCATAATTGTTACCGTCACCCATATCCATTTTCCATTGCTTATAAGAACTCTGCTCCTTACCTCCGCTACTCGAATACGTCCCAATGTGATCATCAAAAACTTTGTCATCATTGCTGTCAGAAACTACCACATTGCCTACCTTAGAGAATGGGTTACCCACCATAGTTGAAGAATCAATCTTTTTAAGATGTTTACCATCATCATCCACAATAGTAACTTTTCCTTCAATAATTAGATTTTCAATCTTTCCAATTTTCTCAATAATAGAAGTAGTACTTCCATTTCTACCCATAGAAACCTCCAAATCAGCCCCATCATTAAGAGAAACACTAGTTGCAGAAAGAATACCATTATCATCAGTGTCGGCAATATCAAGAGCATCAAATGGATTCGATGTAGCAATAACTTTCCCACTCATTGCATCATAAATCAATCAACAAAATATGTCGCATCATCATTAATCTTTGTTTGTCCACCGGAGATTTGTCATTTTTGAAAAATAGTTGGTCGCATGATTGCCACACATACTTAAAGTCAAAGCAAGCCATGACATAAAAATAATGTCATGCAAAGGAGGAAGCTACAAGCAGTAAACAACTATACCGCCAAATACAATTATGCTCCCATTCAAAAAATAGCAAAGAAGATGCAATAAGAAAAGAAGAAGCGGCTTCCAACACATGTTACAGTTTGTCTGTTGAGAAGCCTCCCATTTAAATTGCGGGAAAGTGTTAGATGGCTAAGTTAGTTGGCCCAAACTAATTGTGAGTTTGTGTCCATTAGATAGAGTTGGCCCAATACATTAGATTTAGAGTTTGCATTCCTTGGGTGGGAGTAAATAAATAATATCATCACAAAGCATATATATAGTTTTTATGACGCCAAATAACCCAAAATGAAGTGAGAACCACAACGTCAAAGCACAATTTAATAACAGAGGTAAGCTGTGGACTGTTACCCCCAAACAAGCAAATAAGTGACCGTTTTTCGATGTAAAATAGTTAAGAGTGTTAATACAAATAATGTCAAAAACGTCATTTGCATTAATCGGTCTCTACTGTTTTGATAATCAAAATACAAACACACGCTACGTAAAACTACGACTAATAAGTTTTTAATCGAGAGGACTCGTTTTCGTCTTCGACATCACTTAAGGTATGTACAAACACCTACCAACTTGTGTATGTGATCAAAGGATTTATATTTCATCAAAACTTCACATTTTCATGTCACAAATATTTTTACAAAAGTATTTTTGTATAATTTAAAGAAATGTTTTTTATTAATAAAATGTTTTCAAATTGCAAATGCACAATAGCCATTTTTCCCGCTCAAAACCGACAAAATTCTTCACCAGATAAATTTTCACCACGTCAGGACAAAAATGGGAGTGTTTGTCGGGACGGTCCCTTAAAGTGGATGGTGGTCGCTTATTGATAAAGGACCGTCCAGCATTTAAGGGACCGCCCACCTCTTTCCTGGCGTCTATAAATACAGAACTGTTCCACTTAAGAAAAACCACCTCTTATGTACTAAAACTTTCTGTATTCCGAAATCCTTTCCAAAAACATATCCTCTGATCTTTCATTCCTTTACTTTTACTTATTTACTTGTTATTGCTTATATCTATTATTGTATTGATTTCATGTAAACATCGAATCAAATCATTTTCACAAACGCAATTTGTAAATTAAATTTTCTAAAAACGTAAATAATAACGATGAAACTATTCAACCCCCTTCTAGTTACTAAAATTGGTATCAGAGCCAGGTTGCTCAAGATTTTTTAAAATATACTGTATTTTAAAACTTGAAACGATCAATGGAATTTAAAAAATATTAAGAAGGGCAGTCTATGCAAAGACAACCACTCTTTGAGACTGATAGTTTTATTTATTGGAAAACTCGATTCGAAACGTATGTGAAATCAAAAGATCTTGATCTATGGCATGTTATTACCATGGGTGACTTTGATCCTATTGAATTTAATCCGGAAACTAAAAAAAATGAAATTGTTTCTTATGATAAACAAAGTGAAAGTCTTAAAAAGAAACTAGCTAAAAATGATGAAGCAAAAATGGTAATTTACAACGCTTTACCTAAAAAGGAATTTCAAAGAAATTTAATGTGTAATACGGCTAAAGGTATTTGGAAAACTTTGTTAGTTACTCATCAAAGTAATAATCAAGTCACACGACGGGTAATCGTAAGCTATTCTCATCATATCATGCTTGTAGTGGAGGTAATGTCACTTTTGGTAGTAAACTCAAGGGCAATATCATCGGCAAAGGTACGATCACTCATAACGCTCTTACTATAACTAATGTTGAACATGTAGATAACTTACGTTTTAATTTACTTAGTATTAGTCAAATATGTGATAATGAGTGTAATGTAATCTTTTCAAAAGACGGTAGTGAGATTATTAAGGATGGTACGGTAATTGCCAGAGGAATTAGAAAAGGTGACTTATACGTCATGAAAATTAGTAATAAACCTAGCAACAATATATGCTTAGCTACGGTAAATGATAATTCTACATTATGGCATAGAAGGTTAGGTCACGCTAACATGCGTTTATTACAATCATTGGCCTCTAAGGACCTAGTTTGAAACCTTCCTAAACTTAAGTTTGATCAACATTTTTGTGATGCTTGCAAGGTTGGTAAATGATGAGGCGAAAAATGAACCGTTTTTAGGGGTCATTTAAGCCCGGATTTGAATTTATTTGATCAAATATTGCCCTAAATCATTCCTTTTGTCATTTTAGGTACTTTTGGAGTGAATTCTGGAAAAGGAAGCATTTTGGACGTTTTTGGAGCATAAAAGTGAAGAAAACGACAAAGTCTTAATTTTTCTTGCTGGGAACAGTACCTGACGGCGTCAAGAGTCTTCATGTGACGGCGTCAAGAGTAAAACAAGAGGTGGAAGTGGTGACGGCCCAGAGAAAACGTGACGGCGTCACGTATGGCCGTCAAGATTCAAGATATGGTGACAGGCCAGAGCTAAAATACACATGACGGCGTCAAATCTGGATCTAGGCAATCCGATCTCATTATGGACGGCGAGTTGACGGCGTCAGAAATTCCTTCTTGACGCCGTCACCCTGTAAAATCTATATATAATTTTGCAATTTTCATTCATTAGAGAGGAACAAGTAGGGTGTAACTTTGGAGAAAACCTAGCACAAAATTTACTGCTTTTTCAAGGGTTTTTACCCTTTGAAACCTTTCATGTCAATTTAAGATAAGTACTCTTTCAATTCATTCAATATGTCTATGTGTTGTTTGAATATATCTTACGCTTGTCTTGAATTCAACATGCTAGGCTAGATCTCTTGTGTGTTTGCTTAGATGTAGTGAAACCTAGATGTTAATTATGGGTTGATTGTTTGTTTATAGTTGTTACGGATGATTGTATTCGATGTTAGGCTTAAGAAAACTGGCAGACTTCCATATGGTAACGTGCTTGAACATCTTAAGAAACATGAACCAATGCGTACTAGGTTATTATGGTTGTATTTAATGCATGAGCGAATTCTAATGATCCCATGTTAGGAGTTTTTAACGGCTCGACATAGGAGTGAAGTAGGAGCTTATAGAGTTGGGGAAGTACGTACGCCACCCCACGAATGGTATTAAGGAATATAACCCGTCATCCATGCAATTGTAACAAACTATCAACCTGTAAAAGATATCTAGGGACTAATGAAACCTAAGTAAACACAACTCTCCCTATTATTGTTCACACCACTAATATAATTAGATTTCATTTCATTTTTGTTATTTAATTTTGATTGCATCTTTAGTTATTGGGTTAGTTGACTAGCAACTAATTCCGCCCACTCTTCCAAAAATCGAGATTTTTAATTGCTTTTATAAAAATATAAAAATATAAAAAGAATCATCCCTCACCTCTAGACATAGTTTTTAAGTTTTCTAATCCTAGCGACACTATTCCTGAGTTGAACGATCAATCCCCCGGTACTTGTCACTATACTATACTAAAACGATCAGGTACACTGTCTGGTGGGGGTTGTAAGCTTCTCGAGATCCCTCGAGAGGTAAAGCCTGGTGCGATTCCCACGTATCAGTAAACAAGCTCACTCTAGTCATATGCCTAAGAACCTGATCTCAACTTCTCGATGTCTAGAACTTCTTCACATGGATCTTTTTGGTCCTTCCGCCATACTAAGTTATGGAGGAAATCTCTACACCCTAGTGATCGTAGAGGATTACTCTAGGTGCACGTGGACTAGGCTTCTTTAAAACAAGACCGAAACTTTCGAACAATTTAAAAACTTTAGCAAGAAAATCCAAAATCAACTAGGATGCAACATAGTCTCCATTAGGACTCACTATGGTAGAGAATTTGATAATGAAGCTCAATTTGGAGCTTTTTGTGACGCTAATGGTATTACTCATAATTTCTCGGCTCTACGAACTCCATAATCAAATGGGGTAGTTGAAAGGAAAAATAGAACCCTACAAGAAATGAGTAGAACAATGCTCAACGAGCAATCCATTCCTAAAAAATTTTGGTGTAACGCTGTTGACACATCCACGTATATCCTTAATAGAATTCTCATTAGACCTATCATAGGAAAAACACCTTATGAAATCTTAAGAGGTAGGAAACCCGATCTAGATTACTTTAGAGTATTTGGTAGTAAATGTTACATTTTAAACACCAAAGACTATCTCACCAAGTTCGACCCAAAGTCCTACGAAGGTGTATTTCTAGGATACTCTCAAACTAGTAAAGCCTACATTGTTCTTAACAAGGAAACAATGGTCGTCGAAGAATCACTCAACGTGACTTTCGATGAGAGTCCCCCTCCGCCTAAAACATTACCTTTGGTAGATGATGATTTAGATGAAGAAAATGCAATAGTAAAAAATATGAAAAATCTAGACATATCTCAAGAAAGAGAAACCATTGAAATAGATGAAACCATCAACATTAAGGAATCTAAAAGTCATACCTTAGAGAACATCATAGGAGGCCTAAATCAAAGAACCCTTAGATCACAAGCTCAAAACAAAAGCAACATCTTTTGTTTTGTCTCTATCATTGAACCTAAGAACGTCAATGAAGCATTGAAGGATGAAAGTTGGATCATCGCAATGCAAGGAGAATTAAATCAATTTAAGTCTAATGATGTTTGGATGTTAGTTTCAAGACCTAAGAATGTAACCATAATAGGAACCAAGTGGATGTTTAGAAACAAACTAGATGAGCATGGTATCGTATCTAGGAACAAAGCTAGGTTAGTCGCACAAGGCTATAATCAACAAGAGGGAATTGATTATGCCGAAACCTATGCACCCGTAGCTAGATTAGAGTCCATTAGGATACTACTTGCATACGCTTGTGCATTAGACTTTAAGTTATTCCAAATGGATGTGAAAAGTGCATTCCTAAACGGTCTCATCAATGAGGAGGCATATGTAGCACAACCTCCAGGATTCATTGACTTCGAGTACACCGACCATGTTTATAAACTAAAGAAAGTTTTATATGGTTTAAACAAGCCCCTAAGGCTTGTTATGATAGGTTGAAAGCTTTTCTTATTAAGCATGAATACTCAATTGGAATGGTAGATAACACTCTTTACACTAAGAAGAAAGATTCAAACATCATAATCGTCCAAATATATATCGATGACATTATATTTGGTTCAACTTGTCAAGACATGTGTGATGAATTCTCAAAAATCATGCATGACGAGTTTGAAATGAGCATGATTGGCGAGCTTAACTTCTTCCTTGGACTCCAAATAAAACAATTAGATGATGGAATATTTTTTAATCATTCTAAGTACATTAAGGAAATGCTTAAGAAATGTGGATCAGAAGATGCTAAGCCTATAAAAACCCCAATGGCTACGGACACAAAGCTCACCAAGGATGAAGAGGGTGAATCCGTAGATAGCACTAAGTATAGAGGTATGATAGGAAGTTTATTATACGTAATGGTAAGTAGGCCCGATATCATGTTTAGTGTATGCCTTTGTGCTCGCTTCCAAGAAGATCCCAAAACTTCTTATTTAGAAGTGGTTAAGCGTATCTTCCGATTCATTAAAGGCACTATACACTTAGGATTATGGTATTCTAAGGGGACCGACATAAAAACTATAGTATATGCCGACTCTGATCATGTGGGAGATTATGTGGATCGAAAAAGTACTAGTGGAATTTGTACCTTCATGGGTTGTTGCTTAACTTCTTGGTTCTCCAAGAAATAAACGGCACTAGCTATCTCTACAATCGAAGCCGAATACGTAAGCGCCGGAAAGCCATGTCAACAAGCACTATGGATGAAACAAGCTCTCGTAGACTATGGCGTCACACTTGATGATATTTCAATCATGTGCGATAATAAAGGAGCAATAGATTTAAGTAAAAACCCTGTGCAACACTCTCGTACCAAACACATAGAAATTCGTCACCATTTTATTAAGGATAACGTACAAAAGGGTAAAATACCTATTGAAAAAGTTCTAACGGAAGAAAATATAGCCGACATTCTTACCAAACCAATTAAGCGTGAACCATTCTTTTATCTACGTTTAGGATTAGGAATGATGGAACACGTATCCTCTTAGATGCCATAATAGATTCATTACTTCTAATCTGAGTCTAGGATTATTTTGTGTACAAAAATTGAAATTGGGGAAGTAACTATTTCTTCTTATTAACAACCATTGTTGCATGATAATAAGAAAACTTGACTTTGTGCATCAAAACCCCAATTTAGATGTTCAAAAACTTCTCAAGAATAGGAAAATCACATTTTATTGCATTGTTAATACAATTCAAAAACTCTTTTTCCATGTATGCACGATGCTCTCAAATCCTTTATCGGATCATGTAACAAATATGTTATCCGAAATGGAAAGATGAGCAAGATCGAACTTGGTAGACTTTGGACTATCTCTTAGGTTTTTCCTTCATTAGAGTCGAGATAATCGCATCTCCCCATATGTTTCATGTAGGCACACACTAGGAAAATTCTCTGAAAACTGGTGAACCTACTGGTGGCGGTCCTTTATCGACCGACGGTCCCCCAAACGATAAAGGACCGACCACCCATTTACGGGACCGTCCCTATATTATTGTGTCGTGACTTATTTGCTTACTTTTTCTGTTTTTGCATGTTTGACCAAGCCTACCTCTAGGTCTTATACACCTTCTCTATTTGCTTAAACATTATTTGAACTAATTAAACCAAGCATACATGCTTTGTTATTCTTGCAACCTTCCTCCTTTGTTTAAACCCTCACCTCCTACATCCATTGTCATGGCATAATCTTCCTTCTTCTCAATGTCATCCAACAAAGTGTCATCTCCAAGAAAACCGAAAATTTTGGTCAAACCCATATGGAGGAAGAAACAAAGCCATGGCAATTTCATGAACAACTCAAACAACTCACACAATAACCATGTCAACTCCAATCCCACATCATGTAACACCCCCTAAATTTCAACTAGAGCAGCGGAAGACTTTGGAGGGTATTACTTAGAGGATCGAAGTCAACGTCATAGAAAACGACTCAAAGAGACGTTTTTAAAGTTATGTTTATCACTCATTTAAAAAGCAAGTATTCAAGTACAAAGTTGTTCCATTAGTTTTAACATATCATAGAAGATATGAGTTATTAAAAGCGAATGACAAAACATTTTATTTAACACCCGTATAGGGGTTTAGTACCCTCTCCATGCCTTGAGCTCCTTCGCATTAATTTACTGAGATAAACATGCTAAAAGTCAACAAAAGTTGAGTGATATTCATAGGTTTAAGTTTAGTAGTTGAACACAAGCTATAGTGATAATTGCATCGAATTACAATTATAAGTTAAAAATCAGTTATTATTGCATTAAGCTCATGACACTCATCCGATTAACAGATCTCATCATAAATGATGGATTATAGTAACAGTGGCCCTCGGGATAGGTCCTTGCCAGTAACCTATTAGATTTCAAATAAAGTGCCTTTGGTAGCTTTCTCTAGCGCCCAAACGGGGATTGTCAATCCCTAATAGATCTAACCACAATTATTTACGTTCACCCTACGAGTGACTAAGGTTCATGATATGAGGGACTTTTGGCAATAAGGGACTTAAGCAATAACAATTTCAGGCATAGCATAAGAAAATATTTGTGTTCAGATTTTATAGCATGTATCTCCCCACGAAAACAGTTTTATAAAAGTGGGCTATGAACTCACCTTAGTAGTATAGTAGTAAAAATATCGATACCCAGTTTGCAAAAAGGGAACGGCTCCACACACGACCTAGATAATATATGGCAAGTTTTAGTGTTTGATAGTCTTAAAGGTTTAATCGTGAGTAGTTTTTGAATACGTGAATTGTTAATTTAACGATAGTAAAACTTGTGGTTTTATAATATATCGTAAGTTTAGTTGAGTTATATATATATATATATATATATATATATATATATATATATATATATATATATATATATATATAACGTAAAGTTTAATAATAATAATAATAATAATAATAATAATAATAATAATAATAATAATAGTTTGAAATAAAATGTAACGTCGTGATGTGAAATCGTAAAAATGGAAGGTAAAAATAAAAATGTTAATTTTAGTATATGGCCCTTGTCTTTTCCAAAATTTTACACTTTTTACCCTAACGGCGTTAGCGTTACACCGTTAGTCCAAAGTTAAATATATTTACGTTTTACGTCCAAAACTTTATAATTCTTACACTTTTCACCCAAAAGTTTATAAAATCAATTTTTCATCCTCAAGTTTGTGAAATAACAGTTTTTACCCCAACTTTGTAAAATTGAAACTTTTAACCCGAAATTTATGAAATTTGCAAATTTAGTCCAAAATTCACCAAATTCGAAACTTAGTGTTTTTATTTCTTAATTAGTTTAAAAATAGCTTATTTAACTTTTCATAATAGCTTATTTGTCGTAAAAGCTTATTTATAGCTTATGGGCTTTTAACGAGCAATCTAGGGCCCGTTAAGCTTTTTAATTCCAATGGGCCTACGAGGGTTTTGGGCTAATATTAGGATCATAAAAACGTTACTCAACAGCTTATTGAGACAGCTTATACAATTGGCTTATTTTTAGCTGATTGGGCTTTAATGCTCAATCGATATTCATTTGTTTTCCAAAAATAGTTTCAAGTCGATTTGCTTTGCGTCGTTTACTATGTCAAGACGTAAGTATTTGTACTAATGTTCTATACGAAAGTGATAGTTTGTCAGGGGGTCTATTAGTTTGTGAAATAAAATAGTATGCTCGTTACATAGAATTTAAAGATATACGTGCGTTTCATGGGTAGCATGGAACGAGTTTTATAAGTAAAAAGACTTAGAAAAATTTTAAGAGTTTTTACGACTTGTTGTCATACGTTAGAAAGGTATCCAAAATTAGTTTGTACGTAGCTTTTTAGGCTCAAATCTTTATATTACTTGATTGTTAAGGTGGGAAATATATAGACGAAGGTATAATACGTATGTGTTGTTTATTTAGTTTACGAGTAATAAGGTGCAAGTGTTTGTGTTGTGTACGAAAATAATACAAATGTACGTTTAAACAAATATTGAAAAGAGTCGTATAGGACTTACTACACCAAAATGGTGGGGGTAAAACGAGACGTAGAGTCGAGGGGAGAGTAGTATGAGTGTGTAGCGTGAATGTTGGCTCGACCAAGGTTCACAAACAATGATTTGTTCCTCCTAAACCCACACGATTGCCTTAAAATCCTATCCAAGTACTTCGACCCAAGAACTAGACTAAGACTTAGTATTTTTTGGTGAGTTTTGATTTGCATGAAAGTGTAAAACGAAAGCATGCATGCATGGCGTTGATATATGAAACCTAGTGTATCCTAGTGACCAAAGTTTAATGAGATGGGATGTTTACGTGCATTCAAAAGTCATGAAAGTGTAAGAAGTAACATGTTACTCAAAGTTTTTGTTTCTAGCATGTCGACATGCCTCCAATTTCAAAAGAAACATGGGTTTTGGATTATAAAATGGAATGTTACTTGTGAATTGGTTTTAAAATTCATGTAGTACTTTGCCTAGGTGCATAAAATATGCAAGTGTGTGTGCATGAAAAGAGGAGGTACCTCTTTGTTTTAAAATACATGTCGACCACACTTTTTATTTCTTAACCGATTTGTAACTTCGGTTAGGATTTGTGAGATTTGATAATTTGCAACGTTTAAACATTAGTTATTGTTTAGAAATGATTTTAGGACTTCATAGAAACAAGCGTGGTCCAAAATGGTTTGATTTTGGCATAATTGAAATTTTATGAAATCGTTTTTGGACAAACACTTTGCCTAGTAAAAACGTAGTTAAACTTGACGTGGGAAGCTAAGAGTCGACACACTCAAAGTTGGCTAGGGGAGGAACGAGAATGTGTAAAAATATGTGTGTGTCGTATGTAGGATTTGGGCGTACGAGACTCATTTCTGGCTTGTCTAGTCGATGGTTACGAAAATAAAAAGAAAGAAAATGGGCCTGAAATGGTGTGGGCCGTGAATAGTAACAGGCCAACAATCATTTTGGGCTTAGAGTGAAATTAAGGGTCCGGTTATTTGTAATCAAGATTAGTTAGAATATTAAGTGTGATTAGTTAAAGGTTTAGTAAATATTTAGTGAGACGTTTATGTGAGTCCGGACGTTGTCGAACGCGTTTTGTTAAAATACATTACGTAAGTTCGTATGTGATAAAAGTTTAATATTCTCGCGAGTTTTAGACTATAGTGGTACGTGTGTGAGCATCGTTCCGAGGAAAAAGGAATTATAAGTATCGTAGTGATTTCGAGTAACATAGCATATTTAAATAAAAAAAAATTGTTATTGGTAAAAACGTTATTAATTAACGTAATGATATATTAGTCTTTGATTAACTTTTACTATTCATAGGGAAAATTTACGGGAGATTACAGTACCTACCCCTTATTCTGAATTCCGTCCCGGAATTCTAGTCTAAGATGGTCGTCAGGGGTGTCTAGGAAAATAGATGGGGGTACTTGGCGCGAATTTGGTCCTCGCGTTCCCAAGTGTATTCCGGTCCATCGAACCTCGACTATGGGAATACGGTTTTGTTTTAATTGTTTGACTTCCCGATCCATGATTTCTACCGGTTCTTATGTAAAGATAAGTTTATCGTCGAGTTGAATCTCTTTGGGTGGGATGACTAGAGATTCATCGGATAAACACTTCTTAAGGTTAGACACGTGGAAGGTAGGGTGTACTCGGCTAAGTTCTTCTGGCAGCTCTAGCTTATATGCCACTGGTCCAATCTGTTCTAGGATGCTAAATGGTCCGATGTATCTAGGGTTTAACTTTCCACGCTTTCCAAAGCGTATCATTCCTTTCCAAGGAGACACTTTCAACATTACTCTATCTCCAACCTGAAATTCCATAGGTTTTCGTGTTATGTCGGCATAGCTCTTCTGCCTGTCTCTTGCAGCTTGTAGTCGTTGTTTGATTTTAACTATTTTCTTCGTTGTCTCATGAATGAGTTCGGGCCCGGTGAGTTGTATGTCACAAACTTCGGCCCAACAAACGGGTGATCTGCACTTTCTTCCATACAGTGCTTCGAATGGGGCTGCCTTAATACTAGTGTGATAAATATTGTTGTAGGAGAATTCTACCAACGGTAAGTGTTTGTCCCAACCTTTTCCGAAGTCGATCACACATGCTCGGAGCATTTCTTCTAAGGTTTGGATGGTTCTTTCACTTTGCCCATCGGTCTGAGGATGGTATGTTGTGCTCATGTCTAACTTAGTACCTAGAGCTTTCTGCAACGATTTCCAGAAATGAGATGTGAATCGACTATCTCGATCAGAGATGATGGAGATAGGCACTCCATGTCGGGTAACAATCTCTTTTAAGTACAACTGTGAGAGTGTATTCATTTCGTCAGTTTCTTTGATAGGCAGAAAGTGAGCGGATTTGATGAGACGATCAACGATGACCCATATGGTATCATATCCTGTTGACGTCTTGGGTAGTTTGGTGATGAAGTCCATTGTAATCCGTTCCCATTTCCACATGGGAAGTTCGGGCTGTACCAACAATCCTGATGGTTTCTGATACTCTGCTTTTACTCTGCCACAAGTCAAACATTTTCCGACATACTCTGCTATGTCGGCTTTCATGTTTGGCCACCAATAGAGTTTCTTGAGATCCTGGTACATCTTGTCGGAACCGGGGTGGATGGAGTACTTTGATTTGTGCGACTCATGCATGATGAGGTCACGTATAGCTCCATAGAGTGGAACCCAACTTCTTTCCTTAAAACAGAGCATTCCGTTCGATCTTCTCACAAAACCATTTGAGTTCTCCGGCATGCCCTAGATTCTTTCATTTGGTCTGTTCTCTTCTCGAAGAGCTTCGGATTACGCTTGAAGTATTTGCGATGGAAAAGGTGAACAAACCGTCATTCCCAAGGATCGGACCCTGAGAGGTTTTATTCGTTCTTTCCTGCTTAAGGCATCTGCCACGACGTTTGCTTTTCCCGGATGGTAGCGAATCTCACAATCGTAATCGCTAAGCAATTCTAACCATCGGCGTTGCCTCATATTCAACTCCTTCTGATCTAGGATATGTTGAAAACTTTTATGATCTGTGTATACCGTGCACTTGGTGCCGTATAGATAGTGTCTCCATATCTTAAGAGCAAATACTACTGCTCCTAATTCCAAATCATGAGTTGTATAATTCACTTCATGCGTCTTGAGTTGTCGTGAAGCATAAGCTATCACTTTGTCTCTTTGCATCAGTACCGCACCTAAACCATGGTACGACGCGTCGCAGTACACTACTAAGTCTTCACTTCCTTCCGGTAGTGCTAAAATCGGGGCTTCACAGAGTTTCTTCTTTAACAACTGAAAAACCGATTCCTGCTTTTCTTCCCAACTGTACTTCTTGTTCTTTTGTGTTAATTCAGTCAAAGGCTTGGCGATTTTTGAAAAACCTTCAATGAATCGCCTGTAGTAACCGGCAAGACCTAAGAATTGGCGTATTTCTGTGGGGTTGGTAGGAGATGCCCAATCTTTAACGGCCTCAATCTTTGCCGGATCCACATGGATGCCTTGACTATTGATAACGTGACCCAAAAATTATATAGTTCTAATCCAGAAATCACACTTAGAGAACTTGGCCTACAACTCTTCCTTTTTGAGCAACTCTAAGATGATCCTCAAGTGTTCTGCATGTTCTTTCTCGTTGAGAGAATAGATTAAGATGTCATCTATGAATACTATCACAAATTTATCCAAGTATGGTTTGCATACTCGATTCATCAAATCCATAAACACTGTGGGCGCATTGGTTAAACCAAATGGCATCACTTGAAATTCGAAGTGTCCGTATCGAGTCCTAAAAGCTGTTTCGGGAATATCTTCCTCTTTAACTCTTAGTTGATGGTACCCTGACCTTAAGTCGATCTTCGAATCGACACTCGATCCTTTTAGTTGTTCAAACAAATCATCGATCCTGGGTAGTGGATACCGATTCTTCACGGTTAATTTGTTTAATTCTCGGTAGTCAATGCACATTCGGAAGGTTCCGTCTTTCTTCTTAACGAATAGGACTGGAGCTCCCCAAGGTGATGAACTTGGTCGGATGAAACCCTTATCTTACAATTCTTCTAGTTGTTCAGCCAATTCCTTCATCTCGGACGGGGCTAACCTATAAGGTGCTCTTGCCACCGATCCTGCTCTAGGCATGAGATCTATCTGGAATTCTACTTGGCGGGTAGGTGGAAGGCCGGGTAAATCGTCAGGAAAAACTCCTGGAAATTCCTTGACGACGGGAACGTCTTCAAGTCGTTTTTCCTTTGATTTATCTTCCGTTACTCGAACCATGAATACTTGACAACCTTGATTCATGTATTTCACCGTTCTGATGTACGAGATGATACCGTGTCGTGGTTTACTCTTATCGCCTTGGATAACGAGAGTTTCACCGTTAAATGGAATGTGGACTGCTTTCTCATCACAGATGATTCTAGCATGGTGTTTGGATAACCAATCCATTCCGACGATGACATCAAAACTACCTAGCTGAGTAGGCAGGAGGTTGATGGGGAAAGTTTCATTTTGTAAGTGTTAGGAATACGATTATTCATATGAAGACTCGGTCACCCCGAGTATAGTTTAGCATATTGTAGCTCGTAGTAATTATCATATTAGTTAGTATGTAGAGTAGTATTAGTTAGTATTTGTGGAGTCGGGTCGGGTCTCTTACCCACTGTCAGCCTGCTCTACAGCCCGTTTCAAGGGGCGTTTTCATTGTAACTATATATACCCTTTCCCACCCATGGGAAAGGGTTGGACCTTTCATTCTAATCTAACCTTTCTTTCTTTCTCTCACTAGAAAGTCTCCCAACACTTCTCTTCCCCTCTCTAGCTTTCTTTCTCTTAATTCGAACCATAACAATAAAACCATACATGTTTTGATTATGAATAGACTACAATTGGTATCAAGAGCCATGGTTCTATCTTAGGATTCGTGGTATGCTCGAATTTATAGCTTGGTTTTGTGTTTTTGGATGGTTCGACTTTACTTGGTGGTTTTCACATTAGTTTGATCCCGTTAGGTGTTATTCTTGGCATTTTTGCTTGTACTTTTGTATCTAGAAGTGTTGTAGGCATCTTGTGTAGCTTTTGGTTAAGTTATTTCATCATTTTCGTGAACATTGGAGGACTTTTGTGTTGTTTTTCTTGCTAGAGAGTTGCCATTTCATTGTAGAGGGTTGACAGGTTTTTCTAGTGAGTTGGGTGTAGAGATTTGGCAGTTTACTATAAAGGGAAAAGAAGACAAAATGCTAGAAAGTGACAGTTTTGTCCTTTTCTTGGTAGAGAGTTGGTTCTAGCGAGTTGGTTCCAGATTCTAGCGAGTTGGTTCCAGAGAGTTGGTTCTAGCGAGTTGGTCTAGCGAGTTGATCTAGCGAGTTGATCTATTCAGCGAGTTGGTTCTAGCGAGTTGATTTAGCGAGTTGATCTATTCAGCGAGTTGGTCTAGCGAGTTGATCTAGCGAGTTGAGCTATTCAGCAAGTTGGCATTCTAGAGAGTTGCCATTCTAGAGAATTGCCATTCTAGAGAGTTGTCATTCTAGAGAGTTGCCATTCTAGAGAGTTGTCATTCTAGAGAGTTGCTATTCTAGAGAGTTGGTTTTCAGCGAGTTGCCATTATAGAGAGTTACCATTCTAGAGAGTTGCTCATTCAATGAGTTGGTGTTCAGCGAGTTGGTCATTCAGCGAGTTGACCAAAGTTGACTTTTTACGTCAAAACTTCAAACGACCATAACTTTTGAACCGTAACTCCGTTTTCAGCGAATTAGCTGTCAAAACATTCGGAACAGGCTGAATATTGTGAGGTTTCACCACGAAGTTGTGAAATGAATTTTTTTGAGGCCCAAATCACCTCTGGAGTGAAGTTATTGAGGTTTTAAGGTTTTAGACCAAACTTTTCAACATACAATTTACATCAACCAAACCAAATCATATTGCTTGTTGATAACTCACTGTTGGTTGACTCTTAGTGCGAATTGATAACTCACTGCTAGTTGATCAAGTAGTTGTGAGGTGACTATACACTGCTAGTTGAATAGTTCTGTGATTTGAGAATTGTTGCAATTTGAGTTGTTGCAACTTGTCCAATTACAATCTGACGTTGCGAGTTAATTCTTGTAATTTGACTAATTGTGATTTGACTTGTGTGATTTGACTCGTTGTGACTTGACTTAGATAACTAATTGTACCTTGCAAGGTTTATCATCTCACACTCAATCACTAAAGTCCTCTTGCATCATTTCCCGGTTTCTTCTTGATATTGTAAAATCCCGTGCACGGTTACATAATGTCTACTACTTCAGACTCTGTCAGATCTGAGAGTGTACTTCACCAGCCACTTAAATTCCTCAATGATGCAAAAGATTGTTGCATAGAATGTTTTCAACAACTTCATTCACACCTCTCGACACTTTTGGAGGGAACTGGATTCAAGATGGGATTTGAACGTGCATTTGCAACTCTCTTCGGTCAAGATGTTCAGACTTTCACAGACACAATGATTCTTAATTTAGATCAATTACGACAACAACTTGACCAAGCAGAACCTTCCAATATTGGATCCTTGGCTGCCCTCTGTGTGATCAACAAACAACTGCTTAAGTTCATCGATTCGAAATTCACTCTGGAATATGACCATTATAGTCAGATGACGAAAAAGTGTTTTGCTGATCACACGGGAATAGAGGTTGATACGTTCAGAGACACACTCATCCAACTCATGGATAAAGTGAAAAGATTCATTGAAGAAAAAGCAAAGCATATACCTGCATATGATGACAAGGTGAAGGCATGTAGGGTGCAATCATGAGATGGTGTTGGCGATTCAGATTTTAGACCAATAAAAGAACAAGTGTCATGTGTTGAGGTACCCCTAACTGAACATCATAATGTGCTTTCTGATGAACGACTGCATACTAATCAAGTTATGCCCAGTTATGACACATATTTGTTGAAAAAGACTGATAGCAATACCATTTCTGATTTAACAAATATGAATCATAAAGGGGGAGAAAGTGATCAGGATGCTGAACGTGATGATGAGTCAAGTTCTTTGTTTACAGCTGAGTCTTTTAAATCAAATGATATGGTTGATAAAGAAACGTTTAATGAACTTTCAAAGAGATTCTTACAACTTGAAAAACATTGTATTTCACTTGAAATCGCAATGCAATAAAAGGAAGAAAGTTTTCAAACTAACCAACCATTTAAAGATCCGGAACTTCCTGATTTCCGCGAATTCTTTTTAATTAATGATTTGAAAGCTCAGCTAGAAACCAAAAACTTGACAATCAACAACCTGAAAAAACGTATTTCTGAGATGTGTGATATGTGTAATGAAGTTAAGGCTAAACATGACTTGATGTTATTGCAACTGAAAACCTTGAACACAAAGTGGCCAATTTACTTTTGGAAAATGAGTCTTTGAAAAAGCATTGTAAAAACCTGAATGAGTCAATCAAAGATACGAGAACTAAGTCGATGGAACAAACGAACTCTTTGATTACCAAAAATGATGAATTCAAAGCTCAACTTCTGAACAAGGGTTTCACAATTACAGCATTAAAGAACGAGCTAAGAAAAGCAACAGGGAATAGTGTGTACACTAAGTTTGCAAAACCATCTATCTTGGGGAAACCAGTTTCTCAATCGTATAGAAACCAATCCGTTGTTAGGCAACCAACTGCTTTTAGATCTGAACGTCCAAAATTTTCAAAAACACGGTTTGCCACCCAAGTTGATGCTGAACAAGTTTTGACAAAACCAGTCACTCCACATTATTTGCCTAAGATAATTGCTTCTAGTTCTGTTAAACCTCAACAAGTAGTTACCCCTACAGCCAGCTTCTCTAGAACTAGTTCGAAAACAATGCCAAAACCTAGCATTAAGGTTCAAAACACTTATGATATAATGGACCTGTACAAGAAGTATGATCTAGAAAAGGCTAGAAAAAGGGCATTACTTCATAAGGATGGAATCTTAGGCTCACAACCTAGTATGATCCCTCCTAGGTTATTGAGGAACACTGCTAAGGCTCAACCGGTTAAGTCTAGGATTTACAGTAAGACATCCACAATGCATATGAAGCAAAACAAACCTAAAACTTCTCCTAGGTGGACACAAACTGCTAAATCGTTGGTGACTAGGAATATCGATAAGCCTTCCACTTTGCATAAGAAGCTTAGTAATCCTAGACATTGCCATAAGTGGGTTCCAACTGGTAGAATTTTTAAGTGCGTTGGACTTAAGTGAATACCTACCGAAAAGATGCTTACTAATAGCAATGCCTTGGTTGACTGTGAAAACCCCAATGGTTTGGATACTGCTGCCACTAACCCATATATATGCAATCAAGTTTGTGATGTTAGTGCAGGTACTCCTTACTCAGTTGCAGGTACATCAATCGTTCTCTACGGGAGAAAACTCAAAGTTTGGAGGCCTAAAGCAAGCATATCTCCTGCTTCAGGAGGACTGGAATGTCAATGTTAATGTATCTGTACAATGATGTTTGATCATATCAGATCAAGCCTCGTTCTTCATCGACAAATGACGTTTGATCACATCAGATCAAGCCTCATTCTTCATCGACAAATGACGTCTGTTCACATCAGTTCAGGCCTCGTTCTTCATCGACTATGACGTTTGAACACCTCAGTTCAAGCCTCGGTCCTCAATGTCATCATAATGGTGTCTGCTGACAACACTTCAGGCCCCGTTTATCAAAGAAAAGAAAGGTGTACGATTCAGTGCGCCTTATCTTCGGAAGAAGAGAAATCTTCATAGTTTTGACCATTCTCAACAACACGGTTCATGCTTCCTCCATGTTCATTCAGTCATCAAGTGGATCTACTCATCTTTGAACGAATTCGTATTCACTTGCTCATTCAAAAAAGGTAAACTTCGTATGCAATTTTTGAGGGGGAGAAGAGTGAATAAACTACATGATTGAGTGTATTCTTATTCACATGCTCAATCAAAAATGGCAACCTCATATGCAATTTTTGAGGGGGAGAAGTGTGAATAAAATACATGATTGATTGTATTCTTATTCACTTGCTCAATCAAAAAGTGCAAACATCGCTTGCAACTTTTGAGGGGGAGAAGTGTGAATATACCACATGGTGATTGATGCTTGTAGAATGGTCATACGACTCTCCTCCAACACCTAATGATCTACTTACTAAGGATAACTGGGATTTATGTTTGATGTATACTTCCAAGCTTCAACGAATGTTGATCAACTAGTTCCTGAAGCTCTTGCTCCGGTTCCTGCTGATTCAACTGGTTCACCTTCCTCAATCTCCATTGATCAAGATGCACCATTTAGAAGTATTACTCAGACTAATCAAGTAACCCAATCTCCAATTACTCCTCAAGGTGTTGATGATGACTATCATGATTGTGAAGATGCACATGAATAATGATCTGTCATTTTGTTCTATAATCAAGGATTGTTGTTCCTACCAATGTGCGCTCTGTAAATCAACCTGAAGGACATTATAGAAAATGTTGGCTAAAATGTCAAAACGGCTAAGAATTTGGACATGGAATGTTAAGTAATCACGGATTTCATTTGGTATCCCGTATTTGAGATTGAAGTTGACTTTCACAAAGGAGTGATCCTATTTTATCTTGAAGTCGGGGTTGGTTGGATGAAGACTCATCGAGATCCTTGCTTGAGCTTTTACCTTTACATTGATGAAGACTTGGTTATCTAGTTATTTTGGTAATTATTCATTTCTATTACCACAAACTAACTATCACTTCAAGGAGTGTCACAACTTACATGAAGTTGTCGGTAGTCAAGAGGTGATGTACGTCTTATACTTGATGGTTGGTTGGTTGAAGAGTATAGAGTACTTAGGGATTCGATGGTGTACGAACTCTCTACACCGCTCTTTGTCACACATTAGTGCAAGTTTAAGTCACAAGAACGGGGAATTCTTCTTCAGTTTCAAGTTTGGTTTATTGGATTTGCTTCATCAGTGGTTACTTCAAACAGTCTACACAAGGGTTAATAATGATAGTCAGAGAGTTTCTGTAGCAGTTGATTCTCACAAGATCTATTTGAGCCAATTTTGTTCTCCTCTCATGCTGTCAAGTAGATGTGCCTATAAGTTGTTGCTGATTCTGATGTATCAAAACCAGCAAGGGGGAAGGAGACATACTTCTGAATGCATAACGAGTACACATGATGAACATAGTACTTCTTCTTAATTGAAGTTATCCCGAGAAGACATATGTCATAACCGTAGAGAAACTCAGTGTATTAACTCGTAGCGTTTGGTGTATTATTCCAACTACGTGGGGGAAGTGGTCTCTTGATACTTGTGGTGTGAATTACTTCAGCTTTCAGTGGGATGAAATATGAGAAGAACAACTGGAGAGTGAGATGATATTGCTTATCGACATCTTCATATGAGCTGATATGATTTTTGGTAAAGTGCTTCTGGTTAATGCTTCATATACACAATGTCATGCTGATTCCGATGAGATCGCAACCATCAGGGGAGAGATCCGTGTACATCAAGGACGCGCAACAGGTTCACGTGATCGGGCTTAATCATAGATTCCGGAGGTGATATCCGCAGAGATGATCAGTGCTTCAACCTGTTACTTTGGTGTCATCGTTTCGTCTTATGTTAGATACATGCGTACAATATGGATTGAGTTAGCATGTGTAAGTTAACTGGAAAGCATTTAGTGAAATGAAGATGTTGATATCTTACTCCCCTGAATTGACAACTGCTCCAAACCGCAAAATAATGTGAACATCAGGGACGTACAACAGGGTCATGTGATCGAGCTTCATCATACATTCCGGGATTGATTACCGCAGAGATGATCCATGGTTCACCTTGTTACTTCGGTGCTATCATTTCCTTTGGGTCTTTGAGCGTCATACAATGAGACTTTTTGATTCACTTCAACTACTTGGGGAAGTGGTCTCATGTAGGTGATTGTCGGTTTGGGGGGAAGCTACCAAAGCTTCACATTGATGAGGCAATAAAAAATTCATCGATTTGGTGGGTGTCTAGCGATTAACTCAGTTGTGAGATTCTAGTGATTTGTTAACTACTTGTGTTTGGTGAATTGTTGTGATTTAAGTCGTTTCGATTAGTCTGATTGTAATTTGACGTTGTGAGTTAATCTTTACGACTTGACTTATTACGATCGGATCTATTGTAACTTGACTTGTCGCGACTTGACACTTAATGCTAATTGTCACTTATCCAAGATCTCTCTCTAAGTTTAACTCACATATTACATCTTTCGGTTTCTTTTGTTGACTTTAGTAAAATCCCGGGAGAGAATCGATCTCTCGGTTTAAGTCACAAGAGTTGTAAAATCCCGTTTAAGATTATATCATGGCATCTACAAAATCAGACGATTATTCAGGAGCCTCAAAAGCTTTGGTGGTGAAAGTTTAAGAGATGGTGACTACTTACTTCTACAATGAGTTGAACGATAATCTCATCTTGATGCTCATGTCAACATCTCCTTAAACTGTTTGGTATCCTTTGTACATATCTTATACCAATACGTAAATAGTAAAATATAAAACTTATAAAAACCATAAAAATCTGAAAAATCATAAAAAATACAAAAATATTCTTCTCACGACATGTCTCTTGTGTAATCAATATTATGTACGTTTCTAGAAATGTCATTCAATAATGACACGGAATCGTACATATGCTTGAGCAAGAGTTTTTTCGGTTTCAAATAAAGTTTTTTTTCTTTCAAAAACATGTCGTATCTCAAAACATTCTTAAAATTATGGCTTGCTGTCATTTCAGGCTGCAACCCGGTCTTCAAAATTATGGCTTACAGTCACTTCAGGCTGTAACTCGGACTTCAAAAATGGCTTACAGTCACTTCAGGCTGTAACTCGGACTTCAAAAATGGCTTGCAGTCATTTCAGGCTACAACCCGGACTTCAAAATTATGGTTTACTATTACTTCAGATAGCAACCCGGTCTTAGTATTGGGGAAAGTTCGTCGCCAAAAAGACGACTGTTCCTTACAAAGGCATGAATTATTTATATTCGTACCTTTCCGATCTGATGTACGCTTAAGTGCATCATTTCTGGTAAAAGAAGAGAAGTCTTCTTTGCATCTCAAATACTTTTCCTTCAAAGATTCTTCGGGAAAGTATTTGCTCCAAACTTGGTGGTACCATGGTTTTTGAAGATCAAACAAACCTGGAGAGTTGTTTAAAATTTACCACTCAATCGATGCTATAAAAAATTAATACTTTATGCAACATGTTTAATTTTAAAATGTGTCATCGATTGAGGGGGAGAATGATTTCAAAAACTATACATCATCAAAACTATGATCTTTGTGCATAACTTCAAGTGGATTAAATGCAATTGTTATGTGTTAGTACATGAATTTTTCATGAGTTTCGCGCTAAACTCAAAATCATTTATAAACTCATCATCTCTAACACATAACATACTCCCTCAAGTTTTGAGGGGGAGCTTAAATGTCGTCTCAAAATCAGTCATTCTTAAAAATGTCACATTCCTCTCCAAAACTTTAAACTTATTTAAATCACTTGGGATCACAAATCTCAAATTGATTTGAAATTTTTGATCGGGGGAGAAGATGTGATCTAAATATGAAAAACTGATTAAAATGTGATGTTTTGAACCCAAACCCAAATATATGCTCTTCCCTATGTGCTAAACTCTTTTGTTATATCAATGCACATTTTGAGGGGGAGCAAATGATTTGTGAAAAAGGATCCTTGCATCTTACAAGATCGAGACTCAGATTTGACTCATGAATTGACGAAACACAAATGTCCTGAATCGAAAGGACTAGTCCTGGACGGGTAATAACTTCAAGCTGGTTTAACCAGTGATGTAAGCGTGTCTCGAAGAGGACAAGTTTAAGTAGAATGTACCGTTTCGAGAAACCTTGGGTGAATCTGATCGAGCCGGGTAATAACTTCAAGCTAGTTTATCTAGTGATGTAAGCGTGTCTCGAATGCCCGGTCATGTTTACTCAAGGTAGATCAGTTCAAAAGTGCAACTGTTCCCGACGTGTGCAAATTTTAAAATCAATACTTATGAGCACATGTTAAGGGGGAGCATTTGAAAATGACAAAACTCTCAATGTGTTAACTAAATGTGTTTCTCAATCATAAACACATTGAGAGAATTTTCAATGATTTGGTAAATGGCAACTTAGGACAGTCATGGAGTTATAAGGTGGCTAAGGCTAGGAAAACCGTCCTATGATCCGCCAAAGCCGGAGGGATCTACCCATGGACAATACCAAATAGATAGTATTTAGAAGTCCGTAGGTATGATCATGAAAAAAGGAGAAATGTGAGAATTGAGAAAGAAGGGGTTGAAGAATTAAAAAGAAATGAAATGAGAAAGGGTGAAAAGAAATAGCCCTCCAACTATTCAACCTTAGGGCAGAAACCGGGTTCAATTCATAATCTACTGAGGGTTGCTAAGGCAACATCGGTATTGAAGACAAGACGTCATGGACCCAGTGATGCAATGCACTAAACCTTCTAGCCACTCAAGTTCTCTTAAAAGAACTTGTTTCATTCTCACGGGGAACCGGTGTAATCTATCGACATTTCTCTTAGAGATAGTTGATATTGAAGTAGGAGATCTCTCCCTAATCTCCGCATAGGAAAACCAAATGTACTTATTGAGTCTAGAGCCTCGAGATGCATAAAAAGATCTCATAGGAACACGTGCTACTTCTACCTTGGTTGTTCAACATTAAGGACACCAGTGGTAAACTTATGAGTCCTACGCAGATCTGAGCAATCTGCCAGAACAATTATGAGGAATGTTGCTTTAGTAACTTCCAGTGATTGAATGGAAATTCCTGCCAGGGTCAACATCAAGCAGCCCTGAAAGCAGGTCACTTAGGTAATTCCTTGTGAATTACGCTTAGTGGTCGCGACGATTACCAACGGTCTACAGTCGTGGAGTGATCTCCAGCGACTCACCCAATCGTTGATCTACTTAGGTAGTTCGTGTAAATCCTTTCAGGGTTTACCGATTGGGAACGGTCTTGGTAAGGGTTAGAAGGAGTCTTCACACTATGCTGTTGACAATCTCTAATTCCGAACCTATAAGCACCGGATGATTTGTTGCTAACTGTCTACTTGCAGGAATTTCTAACGGTTGCGGTTGATTGCTGAAAAGATGCTGATCCATCAACACATGCTCACACTTCAACTTCATAACTCAAAGATATCATGATCATTGAATGGGCTTCAACCGTGCTTCCTCAACTCTGATGAAGAAGATCATGATCCTGAAAAGTGTGAGCATGCCAACACAAAGAGGTTCATATCACATGGAGACATTACTACTCAAAGATGACCCTCAGATACTCATATGAATGATGAAGTCAAAGCTATTTCCAAAGATCATCCATCACATTGAAGGTGTTATCTAGAGTCTACCACTTAATGCACAAATATCTCAACAACGAAGAATCTAAAGGCTACGAGCTACAATGATGTCATAAAGACTTGAATGCTATGACTGAACATTTATTTTCCGGGGTGACCTCCCTTAGGGGGAGATTGTTAGGAATACGATTATTCATATGAAGACTCGGTCACCCCGAGTATAGTTTAGCATATTGTAGCTCGTAGTAATTATCATATTAGTTAGTATATAGAGTAGTATTAGTTAGTATTTGTGGAGTCGGGTCGGGTCTCTTACCCACTGTCAGCTCGCTCTACAGCCCGTTTCAAGGGGCGTTTTCATTGTAACTATATATACCCTTTCCCACCCATGGGAAAGGGTTGGACCTTTCATTCTAATCTAACCTTTCTTTCTTTCTCTCACTAGAAAGTCTCCCAACACTTCTCTTCCCCTCTCTAGCCTTCTTTCTCTTAATTCGAACCATAACAATAAAACCATACATGTTTTGATTATGAATAGACTACAGTAAGGTTATGGTGCAATTTTGAATTGCGGTGTCTATGCCAATTAAATCTCCATTGGCCATTTCGATATCATAGGCAGTATCTAACTTAGAGGGGGCAATGTTAAGTAAGGGGGCAAAGGAAGTAGAAACAAAACTCTTATCGGCTCCGGAGTCAAATAATACTTTAGCACTATGATGATTGAGTAGGAACGTACCCGTGACTACGTCTGGGTTCTGTGGTGCATTTCCTTCTCCCATCACATAGGCTCTCCTACGAGCGTTGCTTGTCTGACCATTTCCTTTGGTGCATTGGCTCCTGAAATGGCCAACTTCTCCACAAGTGTAGCAGGTTGGTGTCAAGGGTTGCAAATTGCTCCCGGTAGCGGGGACCTTGCAATCCTTGGTTTGATGGCCCACTCTTTGACACTTTGTACACTTAATGGTGCACTGCCCATAGTGGTGTAACTTGCACTTGTGGCATTGAGGTTTCGGACCCGCATATCCCCCTCCTCAAGTGGCAGTATATGCTTTGGCAGTCTCTTGCCTAGGGTTCTGTTGATTGTTGCGGTTGTTGTAGTTGTGGCGGTTTTGATTATTGTTCCTGGGGTTGTTGTTGGAGTTGTTGTTGTAGTGGTTGCCACTGCTGGTGTGAGTGATCCTTTTGTCATCAAGCTTTCGTTTGAGTTCTTTGTTACACTTGACCTCTCGGTCCAACAGTTTCTGAGTGAGGGTCATTGCCACTTCTAGAGTTGGTGGGTTTGATGAGGTAATGATTGATGCTAAACGGTCAACCTAAACTGACCAGGTGATGGTCAACAAGGTCAAACTCCTTAGAATCAATCTCCGCGGAAGTATAGGGTTTCCCCGGGTCGTTATGTCCCGACGAGGTGTGAATGGTAATCAAAACGGGTTTGTGATCGGGTGAATTTGGACCGGAAAGGGGTAATACGGGTTTTGAATGTTTACGCTAAGGAAATACAAATGAGAACGGTTAAACACACAATATTAACAATAACATGAAACCTAGTTAACCTAAAACGTAATCTAAAAACTTAAAATCAGAATTTGCTTATAAATAAGCATAAAAATAAGCCAAAGGGCTTTAAATAGAAGCTATCACTTTATTTATGTTTTTGGTTTTTCTATATTTAACAAACTACTTTTACAAACGTAACCTAAATTTAAAAACGTAAAAGTTATTTAAATAAAACGCGAGTTAAAATTAAAATAAACGCAAGTGCGCGAAATAAAAAGTGAAATTTACGCAACGCAAACCCTACGGACATGAAAATTGCATTTTTACGAACCTAGTGATAAAGGAAAATTTTAGAAAAAAGAAAATTATTTTTTTGACATTTTAATTATTTATTATTAATTAAAAACTAATTAAATACTAATAAAACTAATTTAAATTATAAAAAATACTATATGAATAGTGAAAATTATAAAACTTATTCTAAAAATACTTTATACTTTTATAAGGTTGAGAAAAATATAAAAGTAAAGAAAAGCTAATGAATAAGCTGAAAATTAAGCTGTTAAGCTTATTAAGCTAAAAAGGAAAATGTACTACTATAAATATAACTCAGGAAATATGAAACACTAAATGCTACATAGCCCAGATGGTGCGTGGCTTTGGCCTGGCGTTGACCAGGTCAACCCAAGAGGTCCAGGGTTCAATCCCTACTAGGGCCACTTTTTACAAACATTTTATTTTTTTTATATTTTTCTTAACAAACATACTTAACTACTGAAAATAGACATTTTTTACAAAGACAACTTTTTTGGAAATCATAATTAAGCACAGAAACAGTAGCAATCATAAGCATATTACAAATAAGCTTAAAAGTAAATTTTGAAAACTGAAAAGCTAGATAAGGGGACCAATAAGCTACCTAAAGGTTCAAATAAGCTAAGGAAACCTAAGAGAGAGACCTAATAAGCTGGGAGGGATAGCATTAAGCAGTTGCATAAACTGAAGAGCAAAAATAAGCACATCCCCACAACTGAAAACTGGACAGGTTAGAGCCTAATTTGTGGGCTACTAGAACTTATCAAATAAGCTCACTAGTCCAAAATGAGTTTGGAAGCTACAAGCTGAACCAGAGGGCTTCTAAAAACAACATTTAGCACAGGCACAAATTCAATGATGAACAAGCTACAAGCTCATGAAAGTGAGCTTGTGAGCCTGGCACAGGGGAGGTATATGAAGAACAATGCTAAAACAAGGACCAAATAAGCAGTTAAATAAAAATCTAAAAAATGAAATAAAATAAGTCCTATGAATAAGCAACTTTCTTAGCCGTATAAACTATACCTACTGACACTAGCTCCAAATGACCCTAATGCACTAGTTTGGAGTGGATTTAAGCAGTTTAAGCAACAAATAAGCACAAGGATCAAGTAAGCTAAAACTGACCCAACAGTGGTAGTGTAACATGTATTAGTGATGAACAATACCTAAAACACCCTCTGAGTCCAGCAAACCAAATCATCCAAACACCCCCTTAATTGCAGAAAATGGGAAGTTTAACTATGTAAGGCAAATAAAACTCAAACTATTTGGACACAGGAACTGAAAATTGGTTCATAAACACTTAAAAAGTGATAATCATTAGCAGCTAAGCAGTTGTAACAAGCAGACTATTGATAAGCATTTAAGAACACAATAAGCTGATTCAATGGCAATCCATTAATAAGGCCAACTATACTCCCCAATAAACATACAAGGCTCTCTTGATCACTAAATAGGCATAAAACAAAAGCAAATAAGCAGTGAGATAAAATATTAAGCAAAAAGGTAAAAACTGCAAGGTGATGAAAGAAAACTTATGTTAACTTGAAATCCAAAGTACAACACTGAAAACTTAAACAATACACTACAACTTGAGCTAAAATTACATTAATTCTAAAATTAAACCTAATTACTACTACTAAATACTAAAACCTAATTGCCAAAAAATGGCATACATATTATCTATTTATATTAAAGCTCTAGGGTTTCCATCTTGTCTTGTTCTTCTCAGCTTTCCCACCATTAACTTGGACCTTTGGATGAGTCTGACATGCTCCTGGCCGTTTGATCAATTTAGGCAGGAAATTGCTTTGAGCAATTGGCTATAATAATTTGGCAGGGATTTGGTGTTTAGTGGGGGAAAGGTGAGTAGGGTGGGATTGGCAGGGGTAGGGGTGGTGATGATGTTGGGTATTGCAGGCTTAGGGTTCACGTGTGGTTAGTATTGGAGGTGAAGGAGCGGTTTTGGAGGGATAAGGGTGGTTTTGGTTTGACTGATGTTTGACCCTGGAATATTATAAAAAGGGGGTGGGCTTGAAGGGTGATTGGGCTGGATTGTGGAGTGGTTGGGCTTGGTGTTGGTTTATTTAGGTTTTAGGTTTAGATAAATACAAGGGGTCCATTTGGTTAAGTAAATAAGAAATCACAAGGACCATTTATGTTAAAATCTGAATCTGAAGGGTGTGTTCTGCCAATATTCCAAAATTATCAAAAGGATTAAACTTGCCACAAATTAATTTCCCAAGGACCTTCGATGTTAAATTCCCAATATTAAATATCCGGGGACCAAAATTGTCAATTTCCAAAACTGAGGGACTGAAATTGACATTTTTCCAAACTTCACACCAAGGACCATTTTTGCCAACTTTTGATTTTTCAAAGACTTTTGTTGACTTTTCCATCCAAAAATATTTCCCAGGGACCAAATCTGACAAAATTGAAACTCTAGGGACTAATTTTGTAATTTTCCAAAACTTTTTCAATTTTTCACCAAAGGACAAAATATGACAACTTATGATTGTAAAAGGATCTTTGGTGACTTTTCTTTTAAAATAAGGGCTCGGGGACTATTTTTGCCACTTTTTGAAAGTTGAGGGACAGAAACTGCCAATTATACAAACTTTGTACGTTTTTCATCTGTTTTTACTCTTTTTGCATCTAAAACATATAAAACACAATTTTGAAATATTTTCAGTATTTTGATGCATTTCTGAGTGTTTTTGTATGTTTTTGCAGTTCAGATTGACCAAAAATGATGAGTGTTTGAGCACTCATCAATCCCCCACACTAAACTATTGCTAGTCCCTAGTAATAAACTGTTTTGAAAACTTTATGGATTTGAAAACCTCTTTACCAAAAGCCATCACTTCTGGAGTAGCCAGGTGTGAGAACTGTGGTACACCTGATAACCATGTGATTTTGAGCAAACCACCAGCTGTCAACGGATTTGATTAGTCTTTACCAAAAGCCGTTTGCTTCTGGACTAGCCAACTCTTGATGGAATAGTCAACATCTTGGTGAGCTGATTACCAATTATAGATTTTCCACTGCCTTTACCACAAGCCATAATCTTGTGGGCTAGCCAACTCATTCGCTTTATGGGATATGGCGAGTTGGGGTACCATACAATTTTGGACAAATTGCAAGCCATAAACGGATTTGATGTATCTTTACCAAGAGCCGTTTGCTCCTGGATTAGCCAATCCCTTTTGTCGGTTAGACATGGCAGACTGATTACCACAAAAATTTTGAAATAAAGTGAAAAAAAATTTAAATTTTTTGCAAAAAACGGGGGTATAAGATAGTAAAATGTGATAAAATTCGCTAGAATAGCGAAATACCCCCCACACTTAGAATGAATATTGTCCTCAATATTCAAAGTCCCGGCTATTATGCAGACTCTTGGAACGTAAAAGGGAAACATTACAAGCTAAATGTGGAAAACCATCTTGTTTTTCACTGTATAAGTAACCACAGTAGGGGTAATTCCCCCACACTTAGGGTGAAAACCCTATAAGCATGCTACTGTTTTTGTTTACCGAGTCGCTAGCTTGACTCAACCCCGAATTCATTTGTCCTTGGGGAAGCATGATGTGGAAGAAACAATCTTAATCGGACTTTCATTCAAGATGTTTGGACAAACATTTGAAGCACGTGAAAGTTCCACACCGATGAGATAAGTACCCGGCTCAAGATAATGGTAAATGAAAATGCCGGGATCAAAGATGGTATCTTAATTCCCGAAGGAGTGAAGAAGAGAGGAAGTCACCTTATAGGTGAAGAAAAGGAAGAAAACCATGATGAAAATCATGATTTGATATTCTTCCTCGAGAGCAGACTCATTAGCCTGAGTGTGGATTTCAAGGGTTAAGCTCGTAAATATCCCGGGAGGGTGGGTGGGAATTTGCAAATCCTCATGATTGAGTGCATCTCCCCTCGAGCTATCAAACTCCGGAGGAGTCATGATATGATAAGTGAGTTCACCGGAGAACTCCTCATGAAGAGAATCATTCACAAGATGTGAATCTGTGAATTCATGTTCCGGAATAGACTCATCACAATCCTCATTCTGTATATCAAAGAGTGGATTATCAGAAATCAAAGTGAATTCAGATTCGAATTCAAATAGAGGATTGGTGAGAGTAGTATTGAATGTTTCGGGAACAAAGTGATCAATATTCTCTATTGGACTGTTGGGATCAGAAGTGAGTGGTGGATCATGATATAGGAGACTTTCAATTTCTCCCAGATCGGCTTCAAAGTCGAGGAGACCATCTTCACTTTCCAATGAAAGTGGATTGATATGAGTAAGTTCATCGGCGAACTCCTCAAGAAGAGGATCAGCATCAGACTGTGGGAGTGATGCCTCAATATACTCAATGTCTCCATGAGATGTACAATCATCATTAATATCTGAGAAAGTCTCAAAATGATCGTTTGAACACTCAAGAGGGGAAGGTAAATCACACACATGATCAAAAGTTCCATGTGACTCTCTTGGGATTGGGACAAGGTTCTCAACACTAGACTTTATGAATTTGTCCGATTCCTTATTAGGAACAGTGCTAAGATGCTCATCCCCCATGTTTAGAGAGTGAGTGTGAACTTCGGGTGTGATAGCAGTTGTTTGAGATGGAATCTCAACTGCTGGGATATCAACTGATGAACTTGATGAATCTTTATAGAATTGAAGGATATCAAGGGTATCTTCATCATCACTGTCATCAGGAATAAAACGGAACTGAGAGCTAGATCTGGCTGCTTTTTCTTTTGCAATGGATTCCCTAACAGATTTTTCATAGGCATCTTGGGAATTTATTCTACCAGCCTGCTCTTCAGCTAGCAATTCTTCCATGGATTTTTGATGAGTATGTCTTTGGGCAAAGTCTTTAACTAAACCCTTAAGCTCATCGACGATTTTCATCATATTTTGCATTTCTGGAAGAAGTGCTTGATTCATTTGGTACTGTGGAGGTTGGTCATAATAGGTGTGTCAAAATTATCACAAGGATACGGATTCCCCGTTTGACAATCTGAGCTGAAGTGTGGACCTCCACAGTAATCACAACAGTAAAACTGTTGAGTCTGGACTGGTGAATCACATAGGTATTGATCATAACCAAAGTTCTGAGAATCACCGGAAAACTGTTCATAGACAAACGTGTTTCCAGCTTGACACTCAATTCCTTGGTGAGGACCTCCACAAAACTCACACAGATATGTCATTATCTCATGATGTGGTGGCTGGTAGAATGAATCAGAAGTGTCATGGTAAGGATAGGGAGCTTGGTTATAGACAGACCCATCTCCTGACTCTACCATGCTACAGTCGGGACAATTCCCACCATTATGAGGACCACCACACCATTGGCAACCGCAATGGTGTGGATACAACATAGAAAGAATAAAAGGTTTACAGAGGGTAAGGAATGCAGAATCAAAGATGTCAGAGGGTAAAGGAGAATGTTTTTGGATTTTTGGATAAACATTTTGTACAAATAAGAAAGAAAATGTTTTTGTGTTTTTTGTGTTCGTTGAAAACTGATTTTAAAATGTTTTCGGGAACAGTTTTGTGAAAATATACACAAGGATGGTAAATTTACAAAGAAGTGAATTCCAAAATCACTAATCTGAAAACCGTTTTAGAATAACGCGCACGACTTCCCCGGCAGCGGCGCCAAAACTTGATTGATGCTAAACGGTCAACCTAAACTGACCAGGTGATGGTCAACAAGGTCAAACTCCTTAGAATCAATCTCCGCGGAAGTATAGGGTTTCCCCGGGTCGTTATGTCCCGACGAGGTGTGAATGGTAATCAAAACGGGTTTGTGATCGGGTGAATTTGGACAGCAAAGGGGTAATACGGGTTTTGAATGTTTACGCTAAGGAAATACGAATGAGAATGATTAAACACACTATATTAGCAATAACATGAAACCTAGTTAACTGATGCGTGGGAATCGCAACAGGCTTTACCTCTCGAGGGATCTCGAGAAGCTTACAACCCCCACCAGGCAGTGTACCTGATCGTTGTAGTATAGTATAGTGACAAGTACCGGGGGATTGATCGTTCAGCTTAGGAATAGTGTCGCTTGGATTAGAAAGCCTAATTACTAGTTCTAAAGGTGAGGGAAGATTATTTTTGTGTTTTTATATTTTTATGAAAGCAATTAAAATCTCGAGTTTTGGAAGAGTGGGCGGAATTAGTTGCTATTCAACTAACCCAAAACTAATATATAATCAAAATAAAATACTAAAAATGAAATTAAACTAAATTATACTAAGGTTGTGAGCAGTAATTGGAGAAATTGTGTTTACTTAGACTTCACTACTCCCTAGACATCTTTTACACGTTAATTACTTGTTATACTTGTATGGATGACGGATTGTATTCCTTAATACCATTCGTGGGGTGGCATACATAACTCCCCAACTCTATGAGCTCTTATCTCCTCCTACACCATGACCCAGCACAACTATAGGGATTGTAAACAGTGGCTCATGCATTAAATACAACCAATAAAGACCTAGTACGCCTCGGTTCATGTTTCTTAAGACGTTTAAGCATGTTACCATTTGGAGATCTGCCAGTTTTCTTAAGCCTAACATATAAATCATTCATCCAAGAACAAGAATAAACAAGTAATCATCACATAATCAACATCTAGGTTTCATTAGATCTAAGCAAACACAAAAGAGATCTAGCCTAGCATAATTGAATTGAGACAAGAACAAGATATAGACAACCAACACATAGACATATTGATTGAATTAGAAGAACACTTATCTCAATTACAATGCAAGGTATCAAGGGTTTGGAACCCTTGAAAAACCTGTAAAAGAGGCACCAAATTCGTCTTTAGGGTTTCACCAAAACTTCTCTCTCTTTAATGAAAAAACTAGAAAACTATATATAGGAAAACTGGGCTGACGGCGTCAAGACAAGCATGTGACGCTGTCACCTCGCCGCCAAATACTTCCTCGGACGGCCTTGATCTACTTATGACGGCCTATGTGACGCCGTCACCAACCACGGTATTTTATTCTTTGTACTTTGACGCCATCAGGATGACTTTTGACGCCGTCAGGGTGTAACTCTTGACGCCGTCACCTAGTGTCTTCAGCATGGAAAATTGATACTTTGCCGTTTTCTTCACTTTTATGCTCCAAAAACGTCCAAAATGGCTTGTTTTCCAGAATTCACTCTCCAAGTACCTAAAATCACAAAAAGAACGATTTAGGGCAATATTTGATCAAATAAAGTCGGATTCGGGCTTAAATGACCCCCTAAAAACGGATCATTTTTCGCCTCATCATTAACCTAAAACGTAATCTAAAAACTTAAAATCAGAATTTGTTTATAAATAAGCATAAAAATAAGCCAAACGGCTTTAAATAGAAGCTATCACTTTATTTATGTTTTTGGTTTTTCTATATTTAACAAACTACTTTTACAAACGTAACCTAAATTTAAAAACGTAAAAGTTATTTAAATAAAACGCGAGTTAAAATTAAAATAAACGCGAGTGCGCGAAATAAAAAGTGAAATTCACGCTATGCAAACCCTACGGACATGAAAATTGCATTTTTACGAACCTAGTGATAAAGGAAAATTTTAGAAAAAAGAAAATTATTTTTTTGACTTTTTAATTATTTATTATTAATTAAAAACTAATTAAATACTAATAAAACTAATTTAAATTATAAAAAATACTATATGAATAGTGAAAATTATAAAACTTATTCTAAAAATACTTTATACTATTATATTGTTGAGAAAAATATAAAAGTAAAGAAAAGCTTATGAATAAGCTGAAAATTAAGCTGTTAAGCTTATTAAGCTAAAAAGGAAAATGTACTACTATAAATATAACTCAGGAAATATGAAACACTAAATGCTACATAGCCCAGATGGTGCGTGGCTTTGGCCTGGCGTTGACCAGGTCAACCCAAGAGGTCCAGGGTTCAATCCCTGCTAGGGCCACTTTTTGCAAACATTTTATTTTTTTTATATTTTTCTTAACAAACATACTTAACAACTGAAAATAGACATTTTTTACAAAGACAACTTTTTTGGAAATCATAATTAAGCACAGAAACAGTAGCAATCATAAGCAGATTACAAATAAGCTTAAAAGTAAATTTTGAAAACTGAAAAGCTAGATAAGGGGACCAATAAGCTACCTAAAGGTTCAAATAAGCTAAGGGAACCTAAGAGAGAGACCTAATAAGCTGGGAGGGATAGCATTAAGCAGTTGCATAAACTGAAGAGCAAAAATAAGCACATCCCCACAACTGAAAACTGGACAGGTTAGAGCCTAATTTGTGGGCTACTAGAACTTATCAAATAAGCTCACTAGTCCAAAATGAGTTTGGAAGCTACAAGCTGAACCAGAGGGCTTCTAAAAACAACATTTAGCACAGGCACAAATTCAATGATGAACAAGCTACAAGCTCATGAAAGTGAGCTTGTAAGCCTGGCACAGGGGAGGTATATGAAGAACAATGCTAAAACAAGGACCAAATAAGCAGTTAAATAAAAATCTAAAAAATGAAATAAAATAAGAGTCGACACACTCAAAGTTGGCTAGGGGAGGAACGAGAATGTGTAAAAATATGTGTGTGTCGTGTGTTGGATTTGGGCGTACGAGACTCATTTCTGGCTTGTCTAGTCGATGGTTACGAAAATAAAAAGAAAGAAAATGGGCCTGAAATGGTGTGGGCCGTGAATAGTAACAGGCCAAAAATCATTTTGGGCTTAGAGTGAAATTAAGGGTCCGGTTATTTGTAATCAAGATTAGTAAGAATACTAAGTGTGATTAGTGAAAGGTTTAGTAAATATTTAGTGAGACGTTTATGTGAGTCCGGACGTTGTCGAACGCGTTTTGTTAAAATACATTACGTAAGTTCGTATGTGATAAAAGTTTAATATTCTCGCGAGTTTTAGACTATAGTGGTACATGTGTGAGCATCGTTCCGAGGAAAAAGGAATTATAAGTATCGTAGTGATTTCGAGTAACATAGCATATTTAAATAAAAAAAAATTTGTTATTGGTAAAAACGTTATTAATTAATGTAATGATATATTAGTCTTTGATTAACTTTTCCTATTCATAGGGAAAATTTACGGGAGATTACACATCACATCATGAGGCATCATCTTCATCATTCTCCTTCTTTGCCTCTCAACCAAAAAATGAGCCTCCATCCACTCACAATGGGCATTTAAACCAAATCTCTCAAGATCATTCATTAACACCTTTGTTTCCACCTCCAATAACAAATGTCAACTCCCTACACTCCATCAAGGCTCAAGGATTCTCCAATCTTGTTGTAGCAATCTTCGTACCACTCGTACTAGCCACATTTTCGTGAAAATTTCCAAATTTTTTTCACATGTGACGAAATTTTTTTTTCACATGTGACGGAATTTTTTTTCACATGTGACGAAAAAAAAATTTTACATGCGACGAAATTTTTTTTTCACATGTGACAATTTTTTTTCACACGTGACAAAAATAATTTCGTGACAAGAGAGAACTGCAAAATACATCCCTGTGGTTTACAGATTTTGCCATCTTACATCCCTGTCAGAAACTTTTGGCAATATACATCCCCCGTTAGGCAAACGTTTGCCTCTATACATCCCTCGTTTACAATGAGGACTACCGGTGCAATTTTTTTCTCCGTTATCTCTTAACGAGACAGAAAATATTACACCGTTAGCCTTCGTTAGCCAAACTTTGCACCGTTAGTCCTCATTTTAAGTTTCTTTTTTTTTTTTTTTTTTTTTTTTTTTTCTGTTTTTTACGTTTTATCCCTTTTTTGTCAAATTTTTTCCGTTTTTTATACGTTTTATCAGTATTTTTATACGTTTTTATCAGTTTTTTGTATGTTTTATTCGTTTTTTGTTAGTTTTTTTCCCTCTTTTGTACGTTTTATCAGTTTTTTTTTTTAAGTTTTATCTGTTTTTTGTACATTTAATCCGTTTTTTGTCAATATTTTTTCCATTTTTTTATACGTTTTATCAAGTTGTTTTTATCTGTGTTTTGTACGTTTTTTGTCAATTTTTTCCTTTTTTTGTACGTTTTATCAGTTTTTTTACGTTTTATCTATTTTTTTGTACGCTTTATCCGTTTTGTTTACGTTTTATCCATTTTTTGTAAGTTTCATCTGATTTTTGTTTATTTTACCCATTTTTGTCAGTTTTTCCTTTTTATTTTTTTATTTTTATGTTTTATCGGTTTTTTACGTTTAATTAATTTTTTGTACGTTTTATCTTTCTTTTTATCAGTTTTTTCCATAAAAAACCAATATAACGTTCAAAAAATGAATAAAACGTACAAAAAACGGATGAAGACGTAAAAACGGATAGAACGTACAAAAAAGGAAAAAAAAAAACCTAACAAAAAGTAGATTAAATGTACAAAAAATGGATAAAACCGTAAAAAAACTGATAAAACGCATAAAAAAAGGAAAAAAAACGGATAAAAAACGGATAAAACGTACAAAAAATGGATAAAAATGTAAAAAAAACGTATAAAAAAGGGGGAAAAAACTGATAAAAAATGGATAAAACGTACAAAAAACGGATAAAAACGTAAAAAAAACCGATAAACCGTATAAAAACTGACAAAAAACGGATTAAATGTACAAAAATCGGATAAAAATGTAAAAAAACTGATAAAACGTACAAAAATAGGGAAAAACGTACAAAAAAGAGGAAAAACGTACAAAAAAGATAAAATGTATAAAAACGGAAAAAACTGACAAAAAACGGATAAAACGTACAAAAAACGGTTAAAAACGTAAAAAAAACGGATAAAATATACAAAAAGGGGGGAAAACTGAAAAAAACGGATAAAACGTACAAAAAACGGATAAAAACGTAAAAAAACTGATAAAACGTATAAAAAACGGAAAAAAACTGGCAAAAAATGGACTAAAAACGGATAAAAACGTGAAAAAAAACTGATAAAACGTATAAAAAAAGAGAAAAAAAAAGGTCAAAAAACGGATAAAACGTACAAAAAAACGGATAAAAAGGTTAAAAAAACTGATAAAACGTTTAAAAACTGACAAAAAACGGATTAAATGTTCAAAAATCGGATAAAAACGTAAAAAAAACCGATAAAACGTACAAAAAAAGGGAAAAACGTACAAAAAAGAGGAAAAACGTACAAAAAAATGATAAAACGTATAAAAACGGAAAAAACTGACAAAAAACGGATAAAACATACAAAAAACGGATAAAAACGTAAAAAACTGATAAAACGTACAAAAAGGGGGAAAACTGAAAAAAACGGATAAAACGTACAAAAAACGGATAAAAACGTAAAAAAAACTGATAAAACGTTTAAAAAAGGGGAAAAAACTGACAAAAAAAGGATTAATTGTACAAAAAACGGATAAAAACGTAAAAAAAAAACTGATAAAACGTACAAAAAAGAGGAAAAAAAAGGTCAAAAAACGGATAAAATGTACAAAAAACGGATAAAAACTTAAAAAAACTGATAAAACTTACAAAAAAGGGGGGAAAACGGATAAAACGTACAAAAAACAGATAAAAACGTAAAAAAGCTAATAAAACGTATAAAAAACGGAAAAAAATGACAAAAAATGGATTAAATGTACAAAAAACGGATAAAAACTTAAAAAAACTGATAAAACGTAAAAAAAAAACGGATAAAAACGTAAAAAAAAAACTGATAAAACTTATAAAAACGGAAAAAAATTGACAATAAACGGATAAAAACTCAAAATGAGGACTAACGGTGCAAACGTTTGGCTGACGAAGGCTAACAGTGTAATATTTTCTATCTCGTTAAGAGATAACGGAGAATAAAATTGCACCGTTAGTCCTCATTGTAAACGAGGGATGTATAGTGGCAAACGTTTGCCTAACGGGGATGTATCTTGCCATAAGTTTCTGACAGAGATGTAAGATGACAAAACCTGTAAACTAGAGGGATGTATTTTGCAGTTTACTCTCGTGAAAATTTCCAAATTTTTTTTCACATGTGACAGAAAAAAAAATTTCGGAAAAAAAATTTCGAAAAATTTTTTTTTGGAAAAAAAATTCTAAAATTTTTTTTTGGAAAAAAATTTTTCAAAAAAATATTTTTGAAAATAAAATTTTTCAAAAAAATTTTGTTGAAAAAATTTTTTTTTGGAAAAAAAATTTTCGAAAAAAAATTTTTTTGGAAAAAAAATTTTCGAAAATATTTTTTTTCGAAAAAAATTTTTTCGAAAAAAAAAATTCGAAAAATTTTTTTCGAAAAAAAAAATTAGAAAAAATTTTTTCGAAAAAAGAATTTTTCGAAAATTTTTTTACGATTTTTTTTTTTTTTTCAAAATTTTTTTAAAAAATTTTCAAAAAGTTGATTAACTAATATTAGCTATTAGATTAAAGTTAAAGGAGGATAAAATGAGTGGCTAGTATTGCTTCTCGCGTTCTTACAAAATTTAAGTTTCTCATTTGAACGCTTAACTATATATATATATATATATATATATATATATATATATATATATATATATATATATATATATATATACAATGCTAGGGGTAATATTGACATTTAGAAAGAAAAAAAAAAATACTAGTTTTAGCAATATGATTTTAAGTTAAGTAAAAAATAAGTTGAATATTCGTGTCATGTCTTTCTAAAGTCATTCATTATACTTTCGGGTATATGTATAACTGTTCACGTCTCAGCTCTTTCAGTTTTCGATTAAATTTGGTATATTTGTTCTTGTATATGAAAATAAAATTATAGACGATAAATATTGTGTGGATACATTATCGATATCAATACCAGTTCTTTCTTTTCGTTGCCCAAATGAAAAGATGCCAAAACAAAACAACTTTTCAAGTTTTAACCTAGGTAACTGACAGCTTGTTAAAATTTTTCACATAATGTGTGTGTATGCTACTCTATACATAATAAATGTGTTTCTTTAATGTGCATGTGTACGTATGTGTAGGTGTCACGACAGGACAGCTAGCTAGACGAAGATATAGGCATATATACAGAAGTAGCTAGACTGCTTCTACCGTTTAAACCATGGACCCATGGTTGACTTAACTGAAATCCAAATCTTCTGCCTCTCTTGTCCATTTTAAACACGTTAGCAAAAATACTACAGCAATTTCATAATGCACCTCCAGCACATCCAATAAGCTCACTTCCTACTTCCTAGTATCACTAAACAAAAAAGGGTGCGGCAATAGCGCGTAGTGGATAACGGGCGAGACATCTTTGCACCTAACAAAAAAAGTGTAAACAGATGATCATGAATGAATTCATAATATAAGATTACTCTTTAACATATGTTAGGTTTGTGCATCTCTATTACACAATAACTGAATGTTGCGTCTCAAGATGATGATGCAAGCTCTCACCGGAACGATTTATTTGTGGTATCTTTTAGTGGTGTCCAAGAAAGCGAAAGGAAAATGAAAACTTAACAAAGACATGCTAAAATCTTTCGCACACGAATTGTACTAATATAGCAATGATCATGAAATATACAAGGAGTTAACAAAAACTCACGGCAGGTAATGTATGAGACTATTAGCAGTTTAGTTTTAAAGCGTTCTAGCATAGGCTAGACATAAGAAGTGGAATCAATATAATGCTAGGACTGAAAAAATAAAAATCCTAGTTCATCTAAGAGAATTATTTATCTTACAATAAAATGTGAATATCGTGTTATGAATTGGGTCTGTTAGCTAATTTAAAGAAACATTTGCTTATGTAGCTAATAAGCTTATGAGCGTCAATGATAAATTTTTCAAGATAAGTAGCTCGGTCTCCGATTGTTGCTGATATATATTGCGTAATGATGGCTGAATGCCTGAATGGGTCCTCGTTAAATGGATCAATAATCTTGTTCAATCAAGGTTAATATTCTGTGTTAGCGCTTTAACCTTATGCTTGATAAACATCAAATAAAAGGTTTCGACTTTGAATCAGTAACAAGTTGTCTAAGTTGTGGTTATGCTTGAAAAACCTGATGCGTGTTTTTCTTTTCTAATGCAGTGTGGCAAAACATGTGTAGGTAAAATCTTCGAGTGGCAGTGTACCTAATGCCAACCGATATATAGATGGACTCGATTCTAAATGAAATTATTTGATGCATTAAATTGTGTCATATGGTCTATATATATGGTCAATGTACATGTTGGGTATTGCTAAAAAGATCCTGATATTACAATTCTACCGGTTTAAGAGTTTAATTGGCCTGTAAGAAGGACACTTTTTCATGGGAGAACTGGATCTATAACCTAACTAGTGTATGAGTTTAATTAGTTGGTTTTTGATATTTTCTTGCTTGTTGTTGGTATACATGCATCTAGCTTCAGACTAGCACGGCCTTTTGCTATTTCTGATAAACACATATTTGAGAAATTCTTTAAGCAAAAACCTGCAAAATTTTTTTCTAGAAAAGTATCTATGTTCACTAATCGACTTACAGCACTTCTATCGAAGGTCCACAAAGCGAGTCGGTAGTGACTTATTCAAGTTCATAAGCTCTACTTGATAAGCTAAATAAACAAAAGCGTGCACTTTAGAAGGTTGATGTAACACTACCATGGTTTGGCTTTAGAGGTTGTCGGCATTTTTACTGATGTTGTTTGGTGTGATATCGATATATTGTTTGTTGCCGTTTCTTCAGTTTTGGCCTATTTCTTTTACGGGGTGGCGTTCTTTGGATCATACTTATGAAATTGCAGTGTGCAGCTTCTCGACAGTTTTAAAATGAAAATTGGTTTGGCCTTCCATTTTTTGTATGTATATTGGTGCAAGTAACCCAAAATGATCGACATATTGCTTACCTACGTACATTGATTAAATTTATAATCTCAATCTTTCCGTTTGAATATTCACCTTAATTAACATGTCGCATATGTTAGAGAAAACCTCTATTAGTTGATTTTGATATGTGTTCCTAACTTAGATTAAAAAAAAAAAAGTGTGTTCCTCTAATGCCGCAAATTGTATGGAACATCATACATGTGATACGTAAAATCTTGACAAATGACAACCCATATGTGAGAAATGAAAGTAACATAAAGTAAAATGAAAACCAAATCTTGTGATTCGCCATTCACCTTTCTTCATGCACAACGATGAATGTATAACTTGGTAATCGCGTATAGAGAAAGAAATGCAATCCCTTATTCTCATAATCATAGTACTAAGTTGATATGTTCTCATATTATACTAAAAGTATTGTTCATTATAAATTCTTATTGATCAAAAAACATCAACTCAATATAGTGGTGACAAAATCACCACCGTCAACTCAACGAACATCACCTTCTCTCTCCACCACCAACAAATTCACGACCTAAATGTACCCTACTTATACATATACATACCAACATCACCAACTTCTCAATGTTTTTCGACCAAAGACGAGTGGGTGGGAGGTCCTCTTGTAAGGACAACACGTCGTACGAGCCATAGGACGCCTCTTGTGGACGCCTATTACAAACGGCCTAATACTATAGAGAAAATATTATTAATATTGCAATACTTGCATTATTTATACAGGTTGTATATGTTCGATCGAAAGTATTATTGCCATTCCCAATGAATAAGCACATACGGAGTATGTTTCTAGAGAGAGGAAACGCAGAGCGGCAAATATGGGGGGAGAGAAGCTAGAAAGGGACGTTTGCATGGATTGATTTGCTATGCCACATTCACTTGTTGTTTTCAATACTTAATTAGCTTTTGTAAGCCTTTTAGTGTTTTTTATTAAATATTTATATTTGACAGCTGCATGCCTGCAATGAACGAACAATGCATTCGACTAAATGTTTGAAAAATTATTGAAGTTTATCTTATGGAGCCTAACTAGCAAGAAAAGTATTACATGGGTTTGAAAAACAGTCTATCCGTTTGACGTTGGCTTTCTTGCACCTATAAATAATTAGAAACCCATTGATACGATAAGACCTTCACACCTTTCTCTAGTGTATCTCTTCTCGGCACTCGCATAAGGAAAAGGTCATTGTCTTCTATGTTTCCAGATGATGATCTAGAGAGTTGTCTTAGTGATGATGGCATGCAACAGTCGTCCCAAGTTTCGGTAATGGCAGCTAATGAGTAATTGAGCGAGTAAATCACAAGTCTAATAAGTCATCTAGAGAGTCCACGAAGTTACATATATACTAGCTGAGAAGCTAGAAAAAGACAGTCACATAAATGGTTAAAGGTGTTGCAAAGGTGATTATATAATGGGTAGGTTGGTGTACGCGACCACATAGAAATAATGTTTAATGTTTAGAATCCACCATTTTTCTACGATCTTCCATAAATTTGAAGCAACCTTACAACTCTAGAAGATATAATCTTCGGTTTCTTGATCCTCATCACAAAACGGGCAGCATGTAGTGTCAAAATGGATACCTTTCATTTCAAGAATGATATGCGTAGGAAGTCTTACGTAATTCTGTTGCGTATACGCCAAGATGTATTATTGATTTTATACAAGTAGTACACGATTCTTTACAAAATAAATGCAATTATATACATATATATCTATATCTATAAAAACTAGAAAAGAAGAACAACATTTTCGTTTTGAACTTTTTGTTCACAAAATTGAATGACAAAGTATGGATGTTAGAGTTGAAAAACATTAAAAAAAAAACATATATCATATTGTTAGATATTCTATGTTTGATTTGTTAGTTTTACGGATAAAAATTAATGTAGTATGTCCGGATTTGAACACGAAAATTCAGGATTGCACAAATTATGTATAAGTTTCAATTTAATAATAATTATTATATTTAGTTATTAATAATTATTATTTTCACAAATAAACACTTAACGGTACTTAGCGGTCGTTAGACGAAAGAAGAAGGGCTCGAATGCAAATAGCGGACAAGAAGGATCCGGATGGACCCTCCTTGGGCTATGCTCGGCCGAAACCCAACCCACAAGGGGTTAGGGTTGTTGTCTGGTGCTCCAAGTTGTGATTAGTACATGACCTCTTGTATTCATTCTATTCATTCCTTGATTCACTTGCAATCACATTCTTCTTCTTCTTTCCTCTTGAGCCTAGAAATCGAACTACACCCTTCTAGGGTTGTTACTAGATTTTTAAGCTCAAACCATTCTTGTTTAGTTGATCAACTACACCCTTCTAGGGTTCCTACGCGATCTTCTAAACATTGTGTTTGGATTGTTTGTGATCAAGAACCTAGCTTTTCTAATTGAAACGCTACTAATACGTGTGAACAATAGCGAAGATCTAACATACTTTTGTTAGCTTATTTTCCCTATTAGACTTGCCATAAAGTCGATTACCATAAACCCTTGTTAGGGTTTTACTCGTTCTAGTTATTTGATTTAGAAATCACCAAGTTACGCATATCATTTAAATTCGGTTAATTAATACAAGTATTATGATTCTTTACTTCCGTTGCATACTTTGATGTTTACTTGCTTATTTTATAATTGTTAGGATTAACTCCAACAGTGACATCATGAGCCGTTAATACTGTATAATTAATTACCGAAACACATAAAATTGGATCTTAATTGATTATTACATGTTATGGATTTCTAGGGTTTTAAAATTGTAAACCCTATTTTTATTTAATTGTGGGTCAATTACCCGAAATTTTTTAGTTATTAGGTTTTGAATTTATAAAACTTGTAGAAACCTTAGGATGCATGTAATTTTTATGTGTAAATTAATAGATATTTGTTATATGCTATTAATTGATATGCGATCCTAAGGCTTTATTATTGTTATAATAAGTGTAATGTGGGAATCCATTACAAATCAATGCATGCTTTGTCATGGATTATGTTGATTTTGATTGTTATGTATTAACATGCTTATTATGCGATTTGATTTAATTAATTAGGGTTTTAGTAATAAAATTGTAAATACTTGTTTAATTACTAAAATTTAATTAATTATGATATTGGGGAAGACCCCGTAAATCACTATTTATAAATCAATTATGTGTGTTTTTGATTTATTTTGCATGTTCATTAGTTATGTCGTTTATTTATTTTATTAATTACGTATTTGTTTTTATATGTTAATGAAATGATAGTAAGCAAAAGGGTAATTTTTGAATAGAAACTATAAATTGGACTAAATAATGGTGAAATTTAGTTTTGAGCTTCTAAAATCATGAACTTTTGATTGATTGATATAACAGTACATAATGGTCGGACGGTAAAGCTAATTATGACAAACTACATGGTGGGTATAAGTGAAACCGGGTTTTTAAGGATCTTCGGACCACCTTAGGTTCTGCGCTCGCTTGTGCGTCAAATTAGTCTCACCCTACAAGCATTATATACGAAGCATCTTAAGCCAATGTTGTAAGTTTCTCAACGCCTCAATTAAAACTTTGTTGATTTTGCTCTGTAAAGAAACTAATGAGTAAAAGTTTTTTACATATGATACAAGATGAATGCATGACATCTTTGTAAATATTTTTGATTACACACATCAAAATTTATACCCTTAAAATTTAAGTTATATGCCATCCAATGAAACGGAAGCACCTAAAGTTGTAGTTTACGTCAAGGCGCAACCTGGCTAGATTACAATGGAAGGGCAAATTACATGATTTCATTACTAGCAGATCAACGAATATGATGGAATTGTGTAAGTTTGCAGTTTCTTAAGTTGGTTAACTTAATTGAGTTGATAGTGAGATCTGATCACTCAAAGCATAAGATGGGGATAAAACATGCTTACATTGCAACTGCGGTTGGCAAATATGTAAATCCCATCCTTTCTAGGAATTGCAATTGAATATTGACAATTGAGACTCGACTCGTACCTTATTGAATACCGTCATCACTAGCAGATCAACTGATGTGATGAACCTATGTCAATGTGGATCCTCATTAGTAATAGGTGATGGAAGTGAAATCGGCTCCACTTGCTTTGTAGCAGCAGGTTCAGAACCTAATTGAGTCCCCGTTTTTATCACATTCGTATCACTGGTACTAGGACCAGACTTACCATCACTAGGAGACTCAATGTTTTGCATCGACCCACTCTCACTATCATCAGAATTTCCAACGAATTCCGTATTACAAACCTGTTCATTCAAAGGAGTATAAGCAACTGAACCACCACTCCCACTCGACACACTTTCATCAGATTTACCAATAGTCCTCGAACCTTTGGTCGCGCTATTATTGTTCAAAAAACCATTTTCCATCTCTCCCTAAACCCACGTACAGCAAACCACCTTAAACTACAATATAACCAACATAAACTCCAGCAAGCAAGCACAAGCAATAACAAGACAAATCAAAAGAAAACCCTAACGTAAAAGTTAGGGTTTGAACGTTATGCACAAAAATCTAACCAGCACCCATAATCTCTTTGTGATAATATATAGAATTAAAAATGGTCTGTTGGATACTGACGTAATCAAGATTGAATACTAAATTCAGCACCAACACAATTATAATCTAATAAAAGGCACCGACCCACTATAGAGATGGTTAATGATAAAAAAAAATTTAGCAACAAGGTATAAGATACCCTACTGACCAACGAATTAATTGTGAAAACCAATGAGCCACGAAGAGGACCAATAGATTAACAGAATCAAAAAGTCGATCGTATAGGGAATGAAGAAATTAAATCGCCAAAATCGCCAAATAACGGGAGAGTTTTTTAGGGTTTTTTTTTTTTAAATTGATCTAATTCTGCTTTCAAATATAATTTTTGATTGAGAAAAATTTACTGAAAGACACAAAGTCTATTTTTCATGAGAGAAGAATGAGACTCAATCCTATTCCTTTTCATGATTGAGAAAGGTATGACAAGAACATTAGAATTGTCTACATTCTAATATATAACTCATAGAAATCTTTAATACTTAAGAATATTGCACATCTTATTTTCCATAGAAATTTCATTACCTTAATTTGGTGAATGAATTCTTCTATAACAAACATGACATTTGGTAAAATGGAAAATATGAGTTATTAGAAGCTAGCCAGATTACCGCAAAATTGGTAAAAGGAAAGCTAGCATTATTTATCTAGTTGTTGTGCCTTAAAGGTGCTACATACCATTATGGGAATGGTAAGCCTATTAGGGAAGGAGTTGTATGCCCAAAATTTTCAAGTTAATATCATTGATGGATAATCCATCATATACATAGTAGAATACACATTTTAGAACCTGAGTAATTATTACGTATGGGTTTTTCAAAATGTGTAGTAAAGTAAAAGCAAGCAAATTGTTTTCACTAGTGATGAAACACTTATAATGTTGTCAAATCCAGTGGAAGCGTTGTGTTGTGTTACTGAATATGGAGTTATTGTCATGTTCTCTAATTCAGTGGAAGCTACAAGCTTTAATTCCTGTGTAGTAGCCCAGATTATCTTCAAGATAATTACTTTCCAATTGTAGACACTCATGTTTTAGGATAACCATGTGCGTTTCCTGACAAGACAAAGTAGTCCTACATCTACTTGTTATTTTCTGACACAAATCATATTGACTCACATAAACAAACATATGTTGTGTTGTTTATATACTACATGATATTGTTCCATGCACAAGTGTGAGAATTGTTTATTGTATTCAAAGGAACGATACATTGAAATATGATTATAGGATTTTCTTAATTGCAAGGTAAGAGATATATGTTCTAATAGGACTTATACATTTAATGTGTAAGATTATCTTATGTATAACATGTGTCAAGATTATAATAAAGACTACTTTTATATCTTATGATATTCAAATTAAAAGAGACACTTGAATTTACAATTTACGTTAGGGTGTAACCTAGCTAGATTGCAATGGAAGGGTAAACTACATGATTTCATTACTAGCAGATCAACTGATGTGATGGAATTATGTGAGCTTGCAGTTTCTTAAGTTTGTAAATTCATAAAATGACATAAACAAATGGAGTAGTAAATTAACTTGAAATTACTATTGAAACTGTCAAAAACTAGAATGGGGGTTGAATAGTTTTACCGGTTTTTCGTTTAAGTATCTTTTGAAACTTTCTGTTTAATCAAAGATATGAACACAAAGACAATATATATCATGCAAGTATAAAGAAAGAAACGATCAAACCACAACACGAGTATTTATCGTGGTTCGGCTACAAGGACTCTTTTTCCTTGCCCTACGTCCACGCCCCGAGTATCCAACTCGAGAGTTTCTTTCACTAGTCAACAAGCTCCTTTCACCGGCGGAGAAAACCTTACACGTCGCTTACACGATTACCGACACTAAGCTAGATGTCGAGTTCTTTTAAAAAGGTACAACCACTCCCGTTATTTCTTTTACAGGGGTACAACAACCCCCGTCACACTATGTATTTTAAGGCCTAAAATACTAACCGATCACAACTGAAAACACACAATCAAATGAAGTGTAAACTACACAAAGTCTACACGATGCTAAGCTAACAAGTCTTGCAATGTTGTGTTGAATACTTGTAACTTTATATGAACTTGTGAACTTCTTTGCTACAAAAGAAACTTCACATCAAAATGAAATGTTAAGGGGTTAGATGAATGATATGAATGTATGTGTGTGAAATGTAATGAGAAGTGATAAAACCAAAATTCAAACAAATGGCTTGGTATTTATAGCAAAACCATCAGCAGGTCTGGCGGATACGGCGGAACCCTCAAATGGGTTCCGCCCCTGTACAGGGTTCCGCCAGGCCGACAGAAGGTTTTGCAATAAATCTTTCCAAACCAACCAAAGTCACATCAACTAAATTCTAGTCAAATACACATTGAATTAAAGTAGAATGCATCCAAAGATGTGTAAGAGCTTATGGTAAGTCAAACACACAAACTTACCATAAATGCATGATGTGATGTTTAACATTTACTATTTGAAGTAATATGAAAAGTGTTGTGTTTTATAAAAAATGTAAATGTAGCAAATGTCTAATTATGCAAGTCTTTAAACTAAAAGTATGTTTTACTAAAAAGTAAAGTTTACACTTTGTCGTTAAAAAAACTTAGCAAAGATCGTAAAATATAAATAACGTTTTTAGGCGATATTTGTATTAACAATCTCCCCCTTTTTGTTGATGACAAAACATAAACTTTGTTTTTAAGTAACTCACAAATTTTAGTGTTAAGACTTAAAAAAAATGTTATATTAAACTTGTTTTACTTAAGTGATGAAAATCATTTTAAGTTTATAAGTTAATATATGTTTCTCCCCCTTTTTTTCGAAACAAAAAGAAGAGTAGCGAAGTGGAACTATGCACTTGCTCCCCCTTGGTTGATACTCCCCCTAAAAGGAGTGCCAAGATGGGAAACATGGATTTTGAACATACAAAAAAAATTGTTAGTTGGTGATAATGACACAAAATCAAGCTTGTATTCACCACACATATGAGAATATAAGCAACCACAATCACAACTCATATATGATCAACCAACAATGCAAATAAGAAAGTAGTATAAGATGTCATTTCAAGTAAAATTTGATTTTTAAAAAGTCAAAGACAAGAAATGAAAAATATCATCCTACTTTTGAAAACAAAAATAAAAGATAAAAAATAATCAAGAAATAAAAGAAAAATAAAATCCTATTTCTATAAGTAGAAGTCATTCAACACATTTCCTAAATGGGGCAAAAGGCCTCCAAACTTGGTCTAGGATTGGTTTGGGTGGGAAAGAGCATCCAAACGCTCGATGATGTATTGTAAAGCAAAATGGGTTTCATCTTGAAATTGGTGAAGCAACATCTTGATGCTTTCACCTTGTTTGACCATTTGCTCACATTGTGAGCAAACATGGTGATGAGTGGGTGGAAACGGGTCGTTTGATGATGGTGGTGGCGGTGGGTTGTTTTTGGGTTCTTGATTGGAGGATGGGTTTGGTATGGAGTCAAGCAAGGTGGTTTGAAATTCTATTGCTTGATGGAGGTGATTTTCTACCATGCTTTGAATTTCCTCATAAGAAGGAAAGAGAGACTCAAAGGATTGAGATTGAGAATGTGGTGGAATTGGGTGATCATGGTTTTCAAAGTTAGGTTCTCCATAAAGAGGACCATGGATGTCATTGAAGATAGGGTGAAACAACAATGGTTTTGAGTGGTGGTACTCTTGTTGTGGTGGTTGGTTGTGGACAAAACGCTCATTTTGGTCAAGCAATGGCCTTTGGTTTTGATTTGTCAAAGGTGGTGGATTTGTTGATCTTGGTGGAAGATCATTGAGATCTTGAACAAAAGGATGTGGTGATGTTGGAGGAGACCCAAATAACTCCATTGGTTCTAGTTTAGGTGGTAGTGTTGGTGATGGAGTTTTGGATGGTTGGGTTGGAGCACTTGGTGGAGTAGGGTCAATGGGTGATTTTGTTGGTGGTGGAGTGGTGAGCTCATTGGGTTCTTTGGGTGATGGAGATGGAGATGCAAGGTTTAGAAAATGTTCATTTTTGATGGGTGAGGAGAATTCATCCGAGGATGAGGAACTTAAGTTGATTGTGTGGTTGGACCAAAGTGGTTTGACACTTATGCGTGCGGTTCTCCGAATGGGTCGAGATGGTTGAGAGGTTATTGTTGACTTTGTCATTGTTGAAATGGTTGATTAGAGGTTTAGAATCAGATATTGTGATGGTGATGGTGTGATTTGAGGGTGTTCTGAGATGGTTAAATTTATAGAGGTGAAGAAGTATGGGAAAGAGTGTTTGGATTTGATGTTTAACCATACAAAAATGGAGGTTGCTAATGATTTGGAAGATTAATGAGGGTTGTCAAATCATTGGAAGTCAATCCAATGAAAATGGTGAAAGAAGAAGACAAAGATTTGCACTAAATGCTTAGTGGTTTTGGCAATTTGGTTGAAGGTATATGTTTCATGGATTGCAAGGAACCTTTGGAAGGGTTCCTTCCTTTATAGGTGAAGGTTCTTTGAGGTGGTTATGGCTAAGTTTGAAATTTGGCGGGAAATGGGTTTCTATGAGTCCTAGAGGATGAGAAAGACCCTAATGTGCTTAGCAAATAGTAGGGAATGGATTTCTATCAAAAAAACACTAGTACAAAAAGTTCTATTGGTCACGCATGGTCGATTTCGAAATGTCACACTGTAACATTTATACGTGACTAAATGTACCAGAATAAAATAAACAGCCACACTTGATCCGACTTGTGTGACCATTTCGGAATTCTATTATCACACATTTGAATATATATGTGACTAGAGGTAACTGGAAAAAAAATTTGGATTATTTAGTCACTTTTAATTCGGGACGTGTGACAGATACAAATCAGCTCGAAACAATAGTCACACTATAGATATACATATGTGACAAATATATGTCACACAATTTAAAAGTGTGACCAAAATAGATATATGGTCACATGAGGTAATTGCGTATGTGGCTAAATTATATAGTCAAGTTTGTCACATATTATTTAAACGTGACTGCTATTCTTTGCTGAATATTTAGCCACATAGCATTTGAAATGTGTGACAACGGAAAAGTAAGTTTGAAGCGTTTGTCACGAAATGCGTTTAAGAGTGACTAATATATGTCACACACTTGAAGAGTGTGACCAAATGTCAAATATGGTCACACTAAACCATAGAAACATGATTAAGTGTAACTAAAATTCAATACATATGGTCACGTAAGTTAATATGTGTATCTAAAGTTTAGTGTGTGTTTGTTTGCCAAATCCTAATGGGTATTATATGTGACCAATACATTCAAAATAGTCACATTGTGAAATATTCATGTGACTATTATTTATAGCAAAATGTGAAGTCAGTTATCATTAACCTTGATATTAGTCACATTGAGTTTTGGTGTGACTAAATTAAAGATGTTATATATATGGTCACATGAAGTATTTATTTAGGTGGCTAAATCATAGAGTCATATTTTGTCACACATTATTTAAATGTAGTCACAATTCGATACATATGGTCACACATTTTTGATAACTTATGTATACGTACTCTATCTAGTTTGAGTCTAATTTGATATTCAATGCATGAATTGAGTTCAGACTATTAGTCATGACTCTTCATTTGCCCCGTTACAATGCTCCTAGTTATACTTAGAACTGTTAAGTATATTTAGATGTTGGGATCATTGTGCATATGTTGTGGCTTGTATTTTCTTTGTTTCTAGACTAACATTTTGCAGGAAAAGCAAAGAAAAAGTTGTTTGGATTGGAATTTGGGTGAATGCTAGTAACTCCGAACTTAATGCTGCTAATGCTAGTAACTCGGAACTTAATGCTGCTAGGCAGAACTTAATGCTGCTAGCCCGTTAGTGCCCTCACGTGCGTTGCACGTCAGGGTATTTTCGTCATTTCACTGTTCCCGCTATAACACATTAACATACTTCAGCAACCTCCCATTCACGAAAATCGACGAGGATATTTTTTGCAAATAACAAAACTAAGTCGTGTTTAACACAACAAAATCACACTCACATAAACACTCTATCTTCTTTCAACCTAATATCTCAAACAATACAGTCGGTGCTTAGCAGTCGTGATTCTTCAAAAAACACACGTACCAGGTAACCACATTTACTAATTTTTACTTCATTCAAACGGTATTTTGCATTGTTTTATAACCTTAATCGTTAATGCAGTAACCATGTTTGGTAATCAATTTATTTGCGTTGTGGACAATCCTGATGTTTTGGATGAGTTTGTAAGTTAACACCATTATTGACAAGCTGTTATTTCTCTAAGAAACTAGTTTAATTACTCCTTCCCATAATTATAGTCCACTGTTGACTTTTGAAGTCTTTAGTTTTCAACTTTGACCTTAAATATTTTTATTTGTGTTATATATTACTTGATGCAAAATATATAAATGGATTAAGTTTTGAATGTATTTTCCATTGGTATAATTTTTATCAACTATTATATAACACAAATAAAAATATATAAGGTCAAATTTGCCAAATGAAGACTTAAAAAGTCACACATTAAATGTCCACTATGACTTTTTCAAGTCTTTTTTCTTCAACTTTGACTTCAAATTTTTTGTCCGTGTTATATAGTACTTGATGAAAGATATATGAATGGATTAAGTTTTTAGTTGTGTTTTCATTTGTATACTTTATTTTCATATACAGGAACTGCATAATGATTATGTTCTAGGAGGTTCCTATACTGGCAATGGTTTTATTTTCTTAGTTAACTGTGGGGGGTTAGATGGAAAGTTCGTGTAAGGAGAGTCTCACAATTTAAGTGTGTTATTGAGGGAGCAAGGTGGAATGATTTTGTCATTCACAACATCTCCTGTTCTGCTGTTGAGTACATACATTTTGTTGAAGAGGGTGAGGATGTGTTTTATGTAACTTGATATGGTGAGAACGGGTTGGAGTTTCACAATTATGAACCCGAGAGTGCCCCATTTTGGAGATGTTTAGTGCCTGTGACAGACACATCTCTGCTTATGTAGTCGTTGGAGGAAGACTTTCTGAGATATCTGGATGGTCCAACCCCTACTGATTAGGTCGTGGTTTCCACTTACACGAGTGACTACAATGTTAGGGTGGCCAATGATCATCTCTATGGTCGATACGTCCACTCCTTCTTCTATGGCGGTGGTTGGGTGACACTTGCTCGAGACTTGAATTTGAAGGCTGGTCAGTGGATGGTTTTTACTCAGGTTTACCCGGGCCAAGAATTTAATGTGATGTTGTTTGAACCTGATGGAGGGGCCATCACAACTGTGGAGACATACAACACCAATATTACCATGAATGCCTTGTGTCACCAACCACATGACTATGGTATTTTTTTTTCCTTTATTAGCTTTAACTACATCAAGTATATGATATCTTTGTAATATTTTGGATTATCTATAACTTACTCATTTTGAATTATTAAATTCAGATTTTGAAGCCGGACGGATGAATTGGATGTGCAGATGGTCGTTTCACACTGTCCACGACCAAGAAGATAGGGCATTCTACCAACCACTGACTGCATGCTTCTGGAGAAATGGACAACTAGTAAGTGTCTTGAAAACTTTGATAATTTGTCAAATTGTAATTATGCTACAATTTCAATGAGATTACAAACTAAACAACTATCAATCTATAGCAGTTGTAACTTTGTACATTTTGTAACAGACTATACCATCAAAAATTTTGCACAAGTACAACTTGTATGGGTACTCTGTCGCTGTTAAGCACCAAATGATACAAAAAGTGTTCCAAGTACTTGAGAGAACAGTGGTGGTACCTGGTCGAGGGAAGGTGAGGAGGAAGGTGTTTATTGTTTCATGCTCTGGTTTCAGGGAGTTGGTGCAGCTACAAGGGTCTGCTTCTTTTTAATAGATGACACAAACTGGTCCCAAAGAGTCTTAAGGTTTGATGTGTGTTGATGGTTTGATGGTTGTTGATGGTTTTATGTTTGTTGATTGGTGAAACAATGTTTGAAAGTTTTTGTAAGTTTGATAAACTTTTTTGTAAGTATCTGATGTATGATAAACCAAATGGGTTTGTCACTAGACAATGGTATGTAATTAGCTAATGTAGGATGAACCATATGGGTTTATCCGTAAACAATGTTATGTAGTAAACTATGTAGGTTGACATTATTGTACGAAAGCGGCTTATAAGGCCTTATAACTAGTTAATTGGGAATTTAAACCCTTAAGTGTAAATGTTACCAATCCACCCCTGCACTCTCATATCTAGCAGTACAAACCCACCTGCAGTAACGTTTTCTTAGGAGCAGAAACTTTTGATTTTTTTTTATTTTTTATATTTTATTTTTTATTTTTATTTTAACAGAGCAGAAACTTTTGACTAACATAATACAAAATATATCCCAAGTTCTTGTTAATGAACACAACAATCAAAATATTGTAACAATTAAGTGTAAATGTTACCAATCCACCCCTGCACTCTCATATCTAGCAGTACAAACCCACCTGCAGTAACGTTTTCTTAGCAGCAGAAACTTTTGATTTTGATAACTTTTGATTAACATGATACAAAATATATCCCAAGTTCTTGTTACTGAACACAACAATCAAAGTATTGTAACAATTAAGTGTAAATATTACCAATCCACCCCTGCACTCTCATATCTAGCAGTACAAACCCACCTGCAGTAATGTTTTCTTAGCAGCAGAAACTTCTGATTTTGATAACTTTTGATTAACATGATACAAAATATATCCCAAGTTCTTGTTAATGAACACAACAATCCAAATATTGTAACAATTAATGAGAAGATTTAGTAATGACAAAGTACGGGAATTAAAATTAAACATATTCCATTAAAACTTGAAATGAAAAATTACAAAATACTGGTAACAAAAGGTACACATTCTAAAATTTTACTAATCTAAAAGGATTACAACTTGTTTATTCATAAAGTCAAATAAAGTAGTACAAAAGGATTACAAGGTTTATTCAAATTACTTCCTAACTCAACTAATACATTTTCTTTTTACCCTTCCCTTTTGAACAAACTTTGGGCATTTTTTGTTCCCATGGTTTTATAGCCTTGTCTTCACAAGTATTAGCATTGGGAAGGCCTAGCACATGAACCCTCTTATCAAAAAGCTCTTTGGCAGTCTTTTTTGGAGTTTTAACCTTCCTAGCATCTTCCTTTTTGTGCCTGATCCAGAATATCCCTTTGGAAAGTAGTCTGCCCATGTATTTGGAGGACCTTCAGAACTGCTTGATATGTGAAATGAACTTGAGTCACTGTTGTCAATTTTAATGATTTCTGAAAAAAATAAAAAATATATTAAAATTAAAAAAGAATATAGTGTAAATGAAATAAAAGATAATGTTGCAATTCAGGCAACTCCAATGGCCACATTAGAGTTGTTCTTGGAACTCCAATGACCGCATTACCTGGCGGATGGTTGGTTTTAGATCATAAAAAAGAATGGAATGCAATAAAACAACATACGTAACCCTTCTAACTTCCCACTACTGCTCCTTTTGTCGTTTCAACTCCCTTTGAGCAAAGGACTGCACCAGCCGCATTGCTATATTGTTGAAAAAACAAAAGAAACAGTATGGGAAGTTAGAATGGAAAGGTATGTTGAAATTCCAGACTCAAAGTAATACAAACAATCTACAAATGTTGAGTAAAGAATAGAGTCTAAGTAACATCACTCATCTTGAATGCAATAATGGAGTGTGGCATGTCATGAACAGTACACACTATATCATTATTGCATTGAAGACGTCTCAATGATCAGGCCAGATCTATCTAACGTTGCAGTACCGTCTAACAACCACACAAACGGTAGTAGACGCTTTTGAAATTAAGCAATGGAACCATCTACAACGCTATATAGAGCGCCCTAATCATTGAGCTTTAAGTTATTAGAAAACAGATTCCTACTATCATTTATATTGCTACCTAAGATGTGACGAACATACATATTAATTATGTAGATTCTACGACATTAGAGAGCTAATTGTTCATGAATGAAATCATATAAAATTTATATTAGCAATGCAATGAACTACCATCCTTTCTACCCTAGCCAACAACAACATATTATTCAGCCTTGAATCTCTGACCTACCAACATGCTGGAAGATGAAGACGTTAAATTCAAGCATCGAACCTACAAATTATACTTGATAATTGTTTCTATATTTTGGCAAAGAGCAAAGATGAATCATCGATGGATGAAACACCAGAACAAGTTTATGTTCATACTTGAAAGTGGTGTCTTTGCATCCATCGATGATACTTCTTCCATCTTTGATACTTGGATATTTTAGCCTGACTATTCGCACACACATCCGTCACTTTTCTTCCTTATTCTCTCAATAAATATGCAACATAATTCTTATACTAGATAGTCAACCTAAGCCTAAGATAAAGTAAGCTAATCCAAGCAAACCTTAATATCTCTTTTGCTCTAATTATTCGCAAAAACAACACAGTATGTTCTTCCTTATTCTATCAATACAAATGCAACGCAATTCTTAAAACAGATAATCAACCTAAGCCTAAGAATAAATAGCTCTAAGGGGGTATTTGGATTATATTAATTAATTTGTGATCTTATCAGCTTTTTGAGATTTGGGATCAAAACCCTAGATCCGAGTGAGTTGCAACTGTCAGTGTTGAGAGAGAAAGAGAGGATTACGTTGAAGTGTGTTTGATAGGAAAGAGAGGATCAAAACCCTAGATCCGAGTGAAGTGTGTTTGATACTCTTGGTAGGGGTAATTTATTTATATTATACTAGACGAGTACCCATGCATAGCAACGGGATTTTATAGCGGCAGAGAGTTTTAGTGATAAAAAAGTTTATGGGTTATAAACGAAAAATAAGAAACGTTTGAGGATTTGGGGATTAAACATAATGTTTTGAAACCCGGTTCAACCCAGTTGGTTGAACCGATAGAACCATTCTGGTCAAAAAATGGGTCAATTTAAACCGGGTAACCCCGACGGATTGGGTAAAAAATGGGTTTAATTCATCCGGGTCAACCCGACGGATTTGAAGTGTCCAGGGTCAACCCGTGCATAGCAACGGGATTTTATAGCGACATATAGTTTTAGTGATAAAAAAAGTTTATGGGTTATAAACGGAAAATAATAAAAGTTTGAAGATTTGAGAATTAAACATAATGTTTTGAAACCCGGTTCGACACGAATGGTTCAACCGGTTGAACCGTTCCGGTCGAAAAATTGATCGATTTAAACTGGGTCAACTTCCTAGGTTGGGTCGAAAACGGGTCAAATTAAACCGGTTCAACCTGTCGGGTTTGAAGCGTCCCGGGTTAACCCGGTTTGTGATTTGTAGTAATTATTTTAATTGGTTGTATTTCTGACCCAACCTAGCAAGTTGACCCAGTTTAAATCGACCTATTTTTCGACCAGAACGGTTCAACCGGTTGAACCACCCGGGTCGAACCGAGTTTCAAAACATTATCCATTACTTAAAAGTACAATGATTTATTCACATTGTACAACCAATTAAAAACAGATCTATCAAATTAAATACAACCAAATAAACACAAACCGGGTTGACCCGGGACTCTTCAAACCCGGCGGGTTGACCCAGTTTAATTTGACCCGTTTTCGACCCAACCTAGCAAGTTGACCAGGTTTAAATCGACTCATTTTTCACCCGGAATGGTTCAACCGGTTGAACCACCCGAGTCGAACAGGGTTTCAAAACATTATGTTTAATTCCCAAATCTTCAAACTTTTATTATTTTTCATTTATAAGCTTTAATTTTTTTTATCAATAAACTATCTACCGCTATAAAAAATCTCGTTGCTATGAAAAAATCGTACAAAAATGTACGAAAACGTAATAAACATTTCATAACATTTTAATACAGAGAAAAACATTCAGAAAAGCTTAGAACATATGAAAACGAGCGAAAATTGCCGAAAACATTCAAAATGGATGAAGTCGTTCGAAAAGGGTCGAAATCGGTCGTAGTCGGACTAGAACGGTCTAAATCCGTCGAAATCTGTCGAAAATTGTCAACGTTGGTCGAAAACTAGCGACATCAATCAAAATCGATTGAAAACGGTCAAAAAGGGACGAAAAACATTACAAACGGATGAAAACGTTTAAAAAAAATACAAAACTTATAAAATGTTGTATAGTATTTGTCTTGGTTTACAAAATCCAATGCACATGACCCATGACCCATGTTAATTACCCATTGTCGATCACCAATCATGTATTGGTCGATAACATATATGACATGTTACTACATCCCAATATTAATGCACATGACCCGTTACCCATGTTAATTACCCCATGATCAACAGTCATGGATGTGACTAGTGATAACCTAATGCATATGACCCATATGATGTCAAATACCCATTATTGAATGTGACCAGTTATAACCTAATGCATATGACCCATGACCCATGACCCATGTGAATTATAGCCATTATCACCGGTCATGCATGGGTTGCACCGGCTTGGTAGGTGTATAGTATAGTCATATATAGTGTGAATTGAATGTTATATGAATTGTATTTGAAGTTATTAAAGGCGGTCATGCATGGGTTACACCGGCTTGGTAGGTGTATACCATTTGTCACAAACACTAATAAGAAGCAAGTATGCAAAGACCTCCCGATCATGTTATCCAGGATCGAAAAAGTATGAACTCGGTTTGAGCTTGATCACTCGAAAAGCTCGGTTTATTTGTAAAGGTGTGTTGTCTTACACAAATTAAAATTGAAATATAATCGCTCGTTTTTGCTTACAAGGATCGGGTTCCTATATGATCTTAAGCTTTCAAAGATCCTAAATAAGATCCGGATCGTTTTTGCTTTGCAGTATCGTAAAATCGTAAGATCCTAAGATCAGGATCGGGATCCTAACAACCATGCTTGATACATTTATAATTAACTATTTACACTTAGTACGCTTACATACTATATATATATATATATATATATATATATATATATATATATATATATATATATATATATATATATAACGTATGCTATATCACTTACAAGCTCCAAAACTCAACAATAACTCGAGTCGAACTTTTATAAGGTTGAGCTCAACTCATTAAATATTTAACTTCATTTGATAGGCTTGAGCTTGAGCTCAAAGCTCGATAAGAATCAGCTCGAACGAACTCTAGTTACTCGACAAAAGCTCAAATCATTTTACTGATATGATCTTGAGCTTTTCACGAGCGGCTCGGCTCATTTCCGCCTCTTATAAAAGCAAAAAATTAAGATACTTCATGCGTTAAATTTATATGTAATATTTTACATGTCCCCTCACTTAATTGCCTAAAATAAAATTTCCCTTTTAACTTTTCCAAAGAGCCCGCCTAAATTTTTTCCCCAAATTTAAATTGCCCCTCCACTTAATTTCATTGAACCCGCCAATGTTTTTCAATACTCCATCCCAAATATATATCCACCAAAACTAGATCTGGTCTTCTTCTATCTCCTCATCACTCTCCTCACCAACGCCACTGCTGACACCGCCACAACACTCGCACCAAGACCACCGCTAAGGCCCGATTCCAATGACATGTTAGGCGGTACTCCAGTCCGGCTCGATCGGTAAATTTTACTTTTTTTTCTCGGTGATAAGTACCGACATAGCATCTTCCAGAACATCAGTCTCTCTCAAAACACATACACACACACACACACAGTGTGCGCAAGTCTGGTGATGATAGGACAGGCGTATGAACAATACGAGAGATTTACAGGGTCACCTGGTAAGGTTTTAAATGTAAACTTATGATATTTCATGTCTAAAATCTTACCATGTATTTTTAATTCTCTCATGTAGCATAAATGTTTCGATTCCTAGATTTGGGGTCTCAATTACAATGGCGGTGATGGTTGCGACTGATAATATATGGCGGTGGCGGTATTCAGCTCACTATTACAAATAAAAGGTGCATAATCGATTGTAAGAAAGCCAAAAATCGGAAAAAGACCAAGATCTGACTATCAAAAAATATAGCTGTTTCTAATCAAGTAATCACGTTGGTCTATTTGATTTTTTCAGCTTATCTTTTCCATTTTTAGTTGGGTGATTGGGACAAAGTTACTTGTACCTTAGTAAACCATTCCTAGACTTTAATCTATACCTTATTTTACAAAATCAGGGCTATCAGTTTTGGACTCAAAACGACAATAAAGGTTACTTTGAGATCAAGAAGGTCCGCCCGGGTCAGTATAATTTATATGCTTGGGTTCCTGGGTACATCGGTGATTATATGCTTGGGTTCCTGTTTCTAATCAAGTAGTCACGTTGGTCTATTTGATTTTTTAGCTTATCTTTTCCATTCTTAATTCATCTGCATTCTTTACAGCACCTTACGATTTTGTTTCATATGCTCATAGTTAGAGGTGGAAAAATAGCTAGGCAGGTTAGGTAATAGTTCAAAACTTCAAATTTTGGTAGGGTGGGAGTCAGGTTGGATTGGCCCAATGGTGATACACTTATACGTCCAAAGACTCCGAACTTTGTGATTTTGTTTTTAAATAGTTAATGTCAAATATATACAACTCTTTAAATATACATTAGATATAGTAAGTTTTATACCATATAAAATCTACTTCAGATGAAAATACATTGGATCTGAAAAAAGTAAGAGCACAGGTAATTGATCTTTTTTTATGCGTTTTGCCCTCTTTTACTTTCATTTTATTCGAGGAAAATACCATATACCTTGTTTGTGCAGATAGTTGAACCAGTGGCACATCAAGTGACTCAAAACCACCAAAGCAGATAGTTGAATAAGTGGTGAATCAAGCGACTCAAAACCACCAAAACAGCATATAGTTGAACTAGTGGCGCCTGACAAACTAGATGCACATGACAAAAGACAAGGCAATAGTGTCTCTATGTCAAATGTCAAGAAATAAATGCACCCGTCATTAATATATATAACCACATACTTTTTAGAGAGGAATGTTTTCTAGCATCTAATCAAGAACTTTATTTCGGTATGCTCATCTAGTTTTGTCATGTTGTGTGCTTTGACATGTTCTAGTTCTGCTCTCATCCTGATGTGGTTATTGTTGATATGCAGCAGCCTACATTTTCAAGGCTTTTATATCCAGATGATGAGATTGGATCAATGGGAGAAAAACTTGTAAGTTTAACTACAAATTTTATTATTATGTTCATTGTTTTGGATTAAAAGTTTTCATGATGTTGTTTGAATTACTGCTGCTCATGTTTGTGTTAATATTGCTTAGATGGATTTAGTGCTGCTCATGAACTTCAAAGAAAATGTGCCAAGTATTTACTACTGCTATTACAAAAGTTACTACTGCTAGTGACAGTTGGTACTGCTCAGAGATCAAGACGGCTCGAAGTTGCTAGCTAGTTGCTTCTGGAAAAGATTATAGATACTTAATTAGGAAACTATTGTAAGCCGACTAGGACTCCTTCGTGTATAAAAGGATGGGCAATTTTATATTTGGTTCAGTTATATACATTCCAATTTTATTGTATTTGAATTTGTTTTGATATATATTGATCTTTTAAATGTGACTAAAAGATGCATATAGTCACACTTTTGGTCACTGTTTTCTTAATTTGTTGTGTGACTAAATATTACAAAAGGCCACACAAACATAAAATTCATGTGACCATTGGATGATAAATAGTCACACAAAATACACATTTGTTCACTTTAAATAGCATATGGTCACACTTATTAACACTTTTGGCCACTGTTTGCTTAATGGTATGTGACTAAATACCCAAAACAAACATGCTTTGAGTGACTAAATATTACAAAAGGCCACGCAAACGTAAACTTCATGTGGCCATTGGATGGTCTATAGTCACACAAAATACACATTTCTTCACTTTAAACAGTATAGGGCCACACTTTTTAACACTTTTGGCCACTCTTTCCTAAATTGTATATGACTATATACCCAAAACAAACATGCTTTGTGTGACTAAATATTACAAAAGGTCACACAAACATAAAATTCACGTGGCCATTGGATGATCAATAGTCACATAAAATACACATTTCTTCACTTTAAACAGCATATGGTCACACTTATTAACACTTTTGGCCACTGTTTGCTTAATGGTATGTGACTAAATACCCAAAACAAACATGCTTTGTCTGACTAAATGTTACAAAAGGCCACACAAACATAAAATTCATGTGGCCATTGGATGATCAATAGTCACACAAAATACACATTTCTTCACTTTAAACAGCATATGGTCACATTAATTAACACTTTTGGCCACTGTTTGTTTAATGGTATATAACTAAATACCCAAAACAACCATGCTTTGTGTGACTAAATATTACAGTAGGCCACACAAACATAAAATTTACGTGGCCATTGGATGATCTATAGTCACACAAAATACACATTTCTTCACTTTAAACAGCATATGGTCATACTTATTAAGACTTTTGGCCACTTTGTGTTAAATTGTATGTGACTAACTCCAAAAAAACAACACCCATTGTGTGACTAAATCATCACAAACGTCGCATGTATTGTATATTCATGTGGCCACATGACGGGAAATAGTAACACAAAATACACATTTACTTGAATATATCATATCAAATGTCACATATATTATATATTTATGTGGCCAAAAGCTGAAAAATAGTTACTCTCAAAAAACATTCGCGTGACTATAAAGTGTTTATGGTCACTGATAATGACTAATCCAACAAAACTTGTGTCTAATTTGTCACACATATTCGGGGTTTTGGTCACTCTTTTTCGATGGAAAAAGCCACGAACTCAACAATGTGACCGTATGCCACCTACGGTGGCGGGACCTATGGTGACACACAACGAAAAAAACATGTGTGACTATATGCATATCGTCACACATTTTTGGCGTGACCAATACAACTTTTTGTACCAGTGAAGGATGATTTGTTGTTGAGTGGAAGTTGAAATGTCAAAAATAATTAAAAAAAAAATTGCAGGTGCACTGGCGGAACCCTCAGATAACACAGGCGGAACCTTCCTGAGGGTTCCGTCCGTTTCGTTGGGCCATTTCTGGAATTCTAGAAAAATACACTGGCGGAACCCATTTTAGGGTGCCGCCAGATCCGCTAGGCCTGAAAAATGAGGCAGTCCACGTTTTTGACCCGCGAGACGATTTTCAAATTTTTCGAAAACTCCTAAAAACAAAAATATAATTCATATCTGGTTAGGAAATGCAAAAATTGGACATGTAAACACGCATACCATTGGACTTTGACCAGGGGCTAGCGGATTTCACTATACTTAGTGAAATTTTCATAAACTTGAAAATTTGACAACATGCCAAATGTTGTCATCCTGCATCACAGTTAGTTCATACATGTTCCAAATAGTACCAAATATCCTACCAACACACAAATTCATAAGACATATTGTTTAAAACGACCAAATTGTTCAAATAGCACCTTGTGCTAAACACTCCTACACACCCGCTCTCATTGATGGTCAATCTTCTTCTTGAGCTTTCCAAGGAATCTCCCAAGATTCTTGAACATCCTCTTTGTTTGCTTGAACTCCGCCGACTCATTTGGAATATCCAGAAGTTGGGAAAGGTATTCTAGAGGCGGGAGCCTAGAGTTGGGCAAAGTCTCATCTTCACTCATTGAGGATGATGATGAGGAGGTAGGAGGATGATGACGTTTTCATTGGGCTTTGTAGACTCTCTTATCACTTAGTGGGACAAAAGTGTGTGGAATGAGAGAGTAGTCTAGGCGAAGACCTCTAGGAGTTGCCGGAATGGGAGAGATGAACCTAAAGAGACGGGTCAAGAGCATTCCATACAGCATAGACGTTGTGCCTTGCACGGGAATGTCGGCCATTCTCTTGGCCATGTAGTAGGCAAGGTTGAAGGGTTACCTAATGGACAAGGAGTAGAGCATGTAGCAAAGGCAAACATTTATATGATCCCGGTTTCCTATGGTGCTAATGACATTGGCTCTAAGGAGTTCTTCCCATTTCTTGAATTGGGGCTTGAGTTCATTGAGTTCCATTCCATATGGGTCCTTGTTGACCTCATTTCCGGTTCTAGTTCTCCTAGTGTTGGTGGTCCTAATGAAGAGGTGGTCACGGAGTTCATCCTTGGACACAAGAGGGGTATCATAGGGATAGATTCAGTCAATGAGTGTGTCAAGAGTTGAGAGGGAATGCTTGTCGGAGTAGATGCAAGTACCACGGTTTGGGACACCTAGGATTTGAGCAAATTCCTCGAGAGTGAAGGAGTATTCATGACTACTAGCCCTAAAGTTAATAGACATGCGACCATACCCATCTGTGGAGAGAGTGACGGATGCATAGAATTATAAAATAAACCTAGGACAAATAGGCTCATTGATTTCTAGAAGACAATCAAAGTTGATGGTTGCAAGTTCATTAGGTAGGTTTGTACCTTCTATGAAGGATGGGTCAATGGTTCTACCTTCGTGGACATAACGCTTTTCTGGGGCTTTGAAAACATCGATTTAAGTTGGAGTAAGACCTTTGGTATAATTATGGTCAACTAGGAAGGTTTTAAGTCGATCATACCATGCTTTTGGAGCTTACTTAAGTCCGTAAAGAGCCTTTTTAAGTTTGTAAACATGATTAGGTTTTTCAAAATCGATGAAGCCCGGTGGTTGAGCAACATACACTTCTTCATTTATAACCCTGTTTAGGAATGCACTTTTGACGTCCATTTGAAAGAGTTTAAAATTGTGTGCACATGCATATGCAAGTAAGATTCTAATTGACTCGAGCCTAGCAACCGGAGCAAAAGTTTCATCGTAGTCAATGCCTTCTTGTTGATTGTATCCTTGTGCTACTAGCCTAGCTTTGTTTCTTGACACAATTCCATTTTCATCCATTTTATTACGAAAAACCCATTTTGTTCCAATTATTGTTTGACTCCTTGGTTGAGGAACTAATGTTCATACATAATTCCTGACAAATTGGTTTAATTCTTCTTGCATGGCTATTACCCAAGACTCATCATTTATGGCTTCGTTAGTGTTTTTCGGTTCAATGGTTGACACGAAACAAAAGTCGTTACTTTCATTTTGGGATTTAGATCTTAGTGTTCTCTCATTGATTTTTCCTATGACATTATCTAATGGATGACTTTTGGATTGTTTAACATTAACAATTTCTTTGCTTAATGGTTCATCTTCCTTGTCATTTTCTAAGATTACTTGGTTTTCAATAGCTTGACTTTCAACTAAGTCATCATCTACCAAAGGTGATGTCTTAGAGGGAGGTGGACTCTCGTCGAATGTTACGTTCAACGATTCCTCGACTCTTAAGGTTTCTTTGTTTAAAACAATGTAAGCTTTACTATTTTGTGAATATCCAAGAAATACACCTTCATAAGACTTTGGGTCAAATTTGGTGAGATAGTCCTTGGTGTTAAGAATAAAGCATTTACTCCCAAACACTCTAAAGTATCCTAATGTAGGCTTTTTACCTTTATATAATTCATAAGGAGTTTTATTCAAAAATGGTCTAATTAAGACTCGGTTTAAAATGTACGTTGATGTGTCAACGGCATTACACCAAAACTTTTGTGGAATGTTTTGTTCATTAAGCATTGTTCTACTCATCTCTTGCAATGTCCGTTTTTTACGTTCTACTACACCATTAGATTGTGGAGTGCGTGGAGCCGAAAAGTTATGAGTAATACCATTTTTATCACAAAAGTTTCCAAATTGAAATTCATTATCAAATTTATGACCGTGATCCGTTCTAATAGACACAATACTAGACCCTACTTGATTTTGAATTTTCTTACTTAGAATCTCAAATTTATCAAAAGCTTCATTTTTACTTTTCAAAAATTTTGTCCAAGTATATCTTGAGTAATCATCTAATATAACCAAAGTAAAGAAGTTACCTCCATAACTTTGTATAGCGGATGGACCGAACAAATCCATATGCAAAAGTTCTAGACACCTAGATGTAGAAAATAAGTTTTTAGCCTTATGGCTACTATGGACTTGTGTACCGACTTTGCACGCATCACAAAAGTGTTGGTCATATTTCTACTTAGGTAGGTTTCGAACTAGGTCTTTGGAGGAGAGGTTTTGTATAAGTCTCATGTTCGCATGTCCTAAACGTCTATGCCATAAAGTTGAAGATTCATCTAATGAAGTAAGACAAAGTTTGTCTCTAGATGTTTGATCCATCTTCATGACATACACATTATTCTTAACAACACCTTTGGCTATGGTTATGCCATCTTTAAGTATTTTACTTCCATTTTCACTAAAAAGGACGTTATACTTATTACGGCAAAGTTGACTAATACTAAGGAGATTAAAACCTAAGCTATCAACATGAGCTACATCATCTATAAAAAGAGAGTCATGAGAGATAGTACCTTTTCCGATGATTTTGCTCTTAGCTTTACTACCAAACGTAACGTTACCTCCATCACATTTGTGATAAGTTGAGAAGAGGCTTTTGTTACCCGTTATGTGCCTTGAACAACCGCTATCTTTAATCCATTCATCCGGTTCCAAACATACTTTGAGGCACACCTATTTTACGAAAACACTCAAACATTTGGTCCCCAATTTCTCATGGGTCCATTTTGGTTAAGCATACCATTAACTTAATCCAAGTATGAAAATAGAACATAAGGGTTCCATGACATGTAATTTGGAGTTTGGTAATGTCCAGGAGTGTTTTGATTCCGAACATGTTGGTAGTTTGGGCGTGTGTTGTAGTTACTCTTTGGAAAGAGGCGTTTGGGAATTGGAGTCTTAGGTCTCAGTTGAGTAGTTCTAGTTCTAAATTCGTTTTTACAAAGTCCTACTCCAGTTTTAATAGCAGGGTTTGTTTCATTTTTATATGTGACTTTAACAAATTTTGAATGATCCGACGTGGAAGTTGTCACTGCTGCTGCAGATCCGGTGAAACCTTTGGGTTCAACTGGCGGAACCCTATTTTGGGTTATGTCTGTTCCGCGGGCTGCTGTAGCATTTTTGTTAGTTTCTTGCGCTTTATTTTCTTGTTTCGTTTGACTCTTCGAAGTTTCTAGTTTCATGAAACCTAGTCCAGTTTTATCAAATGGTGACTTTTTAAGTTTCATAATTTCATCCGCACAAGAAATACTTTTATCAAACTTCTTAAACTTTGTGGTTTGTTTTATTAGATCATCTTGAGTAATTCTAAGTTCCTCAATTTCGAGTTTAAGCTCTTCACAAGATTTGCACGATGTGTCAATACCTTTACTCTTTTCTAATCTCTCAACTTTTTCTTTTAACTCATAAACTTCATTTTCTAAAAACTCCTTTTTAGTTTTCAAAAATTTATTTTTGTTTATGATTTTTAAGCTTAATTCACAAAGTTTGTTATATTCTTTTTGTAAGGTGTCATCATCAATAGAAGAGTAAGATGAGTCGGAGAGTACCTCATTTGAGTCATGAGCCATGAGAGAAATTTCATCATTCTTCGGCTCATCGTCATCTTCTTCATAGTCACTCCAAGCACCACCCACAAAAGCTTGTTGAGACTTGCTTTTGGGTGGTTTTGGACATTCTCCTATGAGATGACTTGTGTCTCCACACCTAAAGCATTTCCTTTCAACCTTTCCTTTTCTATCATCATGATCTTTTCGGAAGGTTTTCTTGTCATCTTTAGGTTGCCTTACAAACTTCCCTCGTCTACGAAAGAACTTCTTGAAGTCTCTAACGGCCATGGCATATACTTCATCATCATTATCCGAACTAGATTCTTCATCATCACTTGATTGGACTCTAGCTTTCAAGGCAATGGACTTAACCTTTTCTTTCTTGCCTTTAACTATTTCCGAATCTTTTTCCATTACCATTTCATGAACTTTGAGGTTTCCAATTAGCTCGTCATGTGACATGCTTGAAAGATCCTTGGATTCTTCAATTGTCGTCACTTTTGCTCTCCACTTCGGATGGAGTGCTCTAAGGAATTTCCTGAAAAAATTCTTGCTACAAAAAGACTCATCAAGTGCTTTAAGTGAAGTAATAAAAGTGTTAAACCTAGCAAATGCACTATCAATAGTCTCATCTTCGGGAATAGCAAATTGTTCATATTGTTGAACAAGAAGATCAATTTTGTTATCCTTAACTTGTGAGTTTCCTTGATGAGTGACTATTAAAGATTGTCAAATTTCTTTGGCGGTTTTACACATAAAGACTCTTTCATATTCTTTCTTAGGCAAAGCATTGAAAAACATCATTTTAGCTTCATTATTTTTAGCAATTAATTTCTTTTGATCTTCATCTTTACTATTCGTAACTATATTATCACCATCAATGATTATATACCATAAATCTAAATCTTTAGATTTCACGTAAGTTTCAAATCAGTTTTTCCAATATATAAAACCATTTGCTTCAAAAAGTGTTGGTCTTTACATAGATTGCACTTCTTTATAATTTTCAAAATCCATGGATTGTTTCAAGTTTTAAAACACAATATATTTTAAAAGCTTGAGTAACGTAGCTCTTGATGCCAATTGTGGAAAACTAGAAGGGGGGTTGAATAGTTTTACCGGTTTTTCATTTAAGTATCTTTTGAAACTTTCCGTTTAATCAAAGATATGAACACAAAGACAATATATATCATGCAAGTATAAAGAAAGAAACGATCAAACCACAACACGAGTATTTATCGTGGTTCGGCTACAAGGACTCTTTTTCCTTACCCTATCCACGCCTCGAGTATCCAACTCGAGAGTTTCTTTCACTAGTCAACAAGCTCCTTTCACCGGCGGAGAAAACCTTACATATCGCTTACACGATTACCGACACTAAGCTAGATGTCGAGTTCTTTTACAAGGGTACAACCACTCCCGTTAGTTCTTTTACAAGGGTACAACAACTCCCGTCACACTATGTATTTTAAGGCCTAAAATACTAACCGATCACAACTGAAAACACACAATCAAATGAAGTGTAAACTACACAAAGTCTACACGATGCTAAGCTAACAAGTCTTGCAACGTTGTGTTGAATACTTGTAACTTTATATGAACTTGTGAACTTCTTTGCTACAAAAGAAACTTCACATTAAAATGAAATGTTAAGGGGTTAGATGAATGATATGAATGTATGTGTGTGAAATGTAATGAGAAGTGATAAAACCAAAATTCAAACAAATGGCTTGGTATTTATAGCAAAACCATCAGCAGGTCTGGCGGATACGGCGGAACCCTCAGATGGGTTCCGCCCGTGTACCTCCAGGGTTCCGCCAGGCTGACAGAAGGTTTTGCAATAAATCTTTCCAAACCAACCAAAGTCACATCAACTAAATTCTAGTCAAATATACATTGAATCAAAGTAGAATGCATCCAAAGATGTGTAAGAGCTTATGGTAATTTAAACACACAAACTTACCATAAATGCATGATGTGATGTTTAAAATTTACTATTTTAAGTAATATGAAAAGTGTTGTGTTTTATAAAAAATGTAAATGTAGCAAATGTCTAATTATGCAAGTCTTTAAACTAAAAGTATGTTTTACTAAAAACTAAAGTTTACACTTTGTCGTTAACAAAACTTAGCAAAGATCGTAAAATATAAATAACCTTTTTAGGCGATATTTGTATTAACAGAAACCAAATGGTGGTGTTCACAAATACTTTAGTTATATATGTTTATATCTTCTTATAAACATGAAGTCTTTTAACTATTACAAGACTTATAATAAAGTAAGACGTTAACTTGTTATGTTTTAAACAAGAAATCATTGAGTTGATCAATGATTAATAACGTATAGTGAGAATATAACAGTTTATGTCTTCTTAAGACATGAACATGAAGTGAATTGTTCAAAAAGTACATATGTTATATAGCATGCAATTGGCTTGGAAATTCTATTATACCATTAAGTTGACTTAGTTGGTAAATAGGTAAACCAAGAGGAGTATAAGTTTATCTTACATGTTGTTAGTTTGTCTCACAATATTAGTTCTAATGAAACATGACAAGTTGGTGGTGTGTTCAGTTAGGAAAAATCAAACTCTTGTTATATTGTTTGATTAAAAGATAAATATGACTTCTTTTCTTCCAAAAGTTATCAAGGTTAGAAAATTGAGTATGAATTGAATATACTCAATAAGACTCCAACCTAGAAGATTAAATAAGACACCATAAATTATTGAATGTGATGAATCACATTAAAGTCTTAAAATGAAGTCCTGATTTTGTTAATAAGTAGTTTTAACAAACAAGAGTCAAGAACTGTAAAAATGTTTTTGTAATATCCCAAAAGAGAACGATTAAGTGTTGCTCAACTTGCTAGAGTTTTTGTAGATAAATTACAAAAGGCAAGGAGGAGTTTTGTTCATATCTTGAAAGATCAAAATTACAAAATACATAATCTTCTAAAACCGCACTAGTGAAAATCATGACGAGACTTGAAATGTAAAGGTTAAACCTCAACATGATGAAATTCTCATTCATAAATCCATAGGGATGTCTCAGATATTTGATTAATATACTGAGAAATATGAATTACAGGATCAAAGTAAGCCTATTAATCATAATGATGCATTTACTAAATATTGAATTATGGTAAATTGCTCATACTATGAATGTCAAGATGTTGTCCATAAAGATAAGTTAACTTTGAAAACATGGTTTATATTAATGAAGATGAGTTTCTTCAAGAGAAGAAAAACCCTAGAGGTTTAAATCTTTGTGTAATGAATCATATGGACGAAATTGTATACATATTTTAATGCATGTCTTATGACAAGATTATTAATCATACTTAAGTAATTAGCTATGATTGAATACTCTTTTCTAAGAACATTAAAGATACAAAGATGGTAATTGTCATACTCATTTTCATGAATATGAAATTTGACAATGGATTATAAAACTCTTTATTGTATAATTACTTAAGCGGGGACGATAAGTAATTAGGAGTTTTATGAATTCATGTAATCTTTGAAAGTATACAAAATGCAAGAATCCAAGTATGGATAAATGCATGCATCAAGGAGATAAGTCTTATGTTTAATTATTAAATCCATGTTGTGATTTATAAATTAAAATAAGATAATTCCCAAGTAATTCTGAAAGCTAGTGGGAGTATTATGTTTACTTATTTAAATCATATATGTTGTATAACATATAGGAAGTAACATTCTATATAAGTTAAATGTTAAGTCATAACTTGGAATGAAACTTTACTTGAAAGATTTAATAAGTAAAACATACAACCTTGAATATATGTTTATTGATGTAAATATGTGCGGTAAATGAATCTAATAGAACATGATAGATCATTTAGAAAGTTTAAATGGATATGCACTACATGAATAAAATTTAAGTTAGACACAAGGATTTTTCATGTACATCATGTTGTTGTTATATCATGCTTTAATAAATAGTGATTTGACAACATTGATATCGAATTGAAAGATATTATATCAGAAAAATCGAGCAATGGATCTTAGAAGAATTCCACTTTTTTCGGCACGACTCTTTCGATTTCTTAAAAGTGTAATAAATATTCTAAAGGAATATATTTGGATATAGAATCACATCCTCAGCCTGGAACAGCTTCTGGATTCTATAGATGAACAATTTGTCAATTGTCATAGCCAACAAACTTGGAAGTTTGGAATACATAAAACATTACACATTAAAGTTTACGTAAAAGAGCATATTGTTATTTGCATACAATGATGCTAATAAAATTGAGATGACACTCAATACCAGTCATGGAAGGATTTCATCCTTGTTAATAGCCATAGTACTAGTTATGCTTAACTAAAAGCATAGTTGCATTATACATTAAAGAATAAGAATACTTTAAACTTTAAAATGTTTGAAAGTTTAATTATCATAAATTGAATGTAGAGGATGTCACACACTTTATGATGTATTATGTGGTTATATCAAATTATTTGAATGCACATATACAAGAACTTCGCTAATTGAATTCTTGAAATAAGTATTCTCAAATTCCGATAGATCAAAGTTAGTTGAATAATGTCTTGTCAACAAGTATGATTGTCATTACTTGAGCCATAATTGTCAACAAGTATGATTGTTATTAACTGAGACAAAATTCATTAACTAGAATTTTCATGCATTGATCTATTTAGTATTTGGATAAGGGATATTAAGCAATTATTATTTAATAATGAATTAAAGTACTGAGTACGTTTGTTTTCATTAATAATAGATTGCATCTCATATTTGCATGTTTAATCCATGAATAACTTATGTTATGTTATTCTAAATAGTCTGTTGTCAATCAATGATATGGGAATATCATCGAATTAAGACAAATCTGAGTTTTGGTATAATATACTTAAAGTACATTGATGCGTAGGACATGCCAAATTCACATGATATTCAATAGAATGGATAAATTAAATATAGGACAGATCTCAATTACATGATTATACTTATGGATGTTGTCATTAAAGTAAATCATGAATATTTATCCTCAGACTTAAGATACCAGATAACTACTGTGGATGTAGCTCATTTTCTGTAAGGTAGTCTAACGTTATCCGTAACTGGTAGCTATAAGGGCTATTTTCAGAGGTGATGCAAAGTTCATGGGTTATGCTTGTAGATACAGAATTTGTTTCCTTCAAATTTGTTTTGAAGTATAATACTGCTGGGCCACTCATAGGGTTGACAAGATGTTTTCATAAACATGCCCAAGGTCTATCTGGAATATGTTCAGATGAATTGGTAATCTTGCTCGATCATAAATAAAACGAATAGTTAATTATGGAATGACTTTTTTTTTTTTTTTTTTTTTTTTTTTTTTGGAACGGTTCTTTCAGAGAAATCCTTGACCAATTCGAAACCCGATGGGGGGAAAACCTTCAACTTAAGCCGCCCGAAGGCACGACACTTAATTTGAAGTAAACCCTGCCTTCTCCAGATTCGAACCCTAGTGGGTTGAAACCTTCATTGAAGGACTTTGAAAGCCTAGTATCAACAGACCCTGTGATCAAAGAGGACTTCCCGGATGGTCACCCATCCGGTACTACTCTCTTAGTGGCACACTTAACAAGTTAAGTGTTTACCACTAGACCACATGGTTGTTGATGACTTTGATCCATATCCATATTAACATAGTATTATAAACAAAAGGATAAGTATGATGATGATTCATCAAAAGGTTTTTCTAGGAAACCACACTCATGATCGCTCTGGGGACATTGGGGTGTTATGCTAGACTAACCAATGTCATTATTACATTAATATACATTTGAGTGGGAGCTATTAGTTTTACGGATAAAAATTAATGTAGTATGTCTGGATTCGAACACGAGACTTCGGGATTGCACACATTACGTATGAGTTTCGATTTAATAATAATTATTATATTTAGTTATGAATAATTATTATTTTCACAAATAAACACTTAACGGTACCTAACGGTCGTTAGACTAAATAAGAAGGGCTCGAATGCAAATAGTGGACAAGAAGGATCCGGATGGACCCTCATTGGGCTATGCTCAGCCGAAACCCAACCCACAAGGGGTTAGGATGTTGTCTTGTGCTCCAAGTTGTGATTAGTATAAATACATGACCCCTGTATTAATTCTATCCATTCCTTGATTCACTTGCAATCACATTCTTCTTCTTCTCACCTCTTGAGCCTAGAAATCGAACTACACCCTTCTAGGGTTCCTACTAGATTTCTAAGCTCAAACCATTCTTGTTTAGTTGATCAACAACACCCTTCTAGGGTTCCTACGCGATCTTCTAAACATTGTGTTTGGATTGTGTGTGATCAAGAGCCTAGCTTTTCTAATTGAAACGCTACTAATACGTGTGTACAAGAGTGAAGATCTAACATACTTTTGTTAGCTTATTTTCCCTATTCGACTTGCCATAAAGTCGATTACCATAAACCCTTGTTAGGGTTTTACTCGTTCTTGTTATTTAATTTCTTGTTTGGCTAGAAATCACCAAGGTACGCATATCATTTAAATTCGGTTAATTAATACAAGTATTATGATTCTTTACTTCCGCTGCATGCTTTGATGTTTACTTGTTTTTTTTTATAATTGTTGTGATTACTAAACTCAAACATGATTGTCTTGTATTGAAGTATTAACTTTGTTTAATACCAAGTGATATGACGCTACTTAAGTTTAGTATATATAGTTAGGCATTTTTTTTCTCGACACAATGCGCCTCACATACCGAGGCCTGTGCGTAGGTATGCGCCCTGCGCCTAGGCCCCAAGGACCCTTTACTCCTTATTGTGCCTTTAGCTTTTTATAACATTGGTTGCAAATGGTTATTTGCTGAGCAATTCAGAAGCCAATGATCATCGACTACGATTTGAATATAAAACACCAATAAGTGTAAATAAAGTCCCTGAATGATAAAACATTCAGGGAGACATTTTAAGAGTTTTTTTAGAGACTAAAGAAAGTCTCTCCACTTCCTTGGGCAGGACTCAGTAAAGTGAAGTCTGAACCTAAAAGAAGATGATGAAGTTAGTGAATAATGAAAATAGCTAACTGACTCACCTTGATCTCCTAAAAAACAAAGAAATCCAAAACTTAGATACTTAGGAAAATATCTAAGTCTTTGAAACAAATAGGCGAGAACATTATTAAACAGATAAGCAATACCTACTTATCAAATAATAAAGCACAAAAGTTGATACAAAAAGGAAAAACAGTTGTCAACATTATACCATAAGGTAAGGTTGAACATGTTCCATGAATAGAAACATTTAATACAGTAAGGTACCAGTGTACTTCCTACTTAGATGCTTGACACGTCACCATTACCTAACGGGTATCCACCTCTAGTTATCATATATAAGATAATGTTTTAATGAAGTAAATGATATATCGTACAATGAATGTGTTAGCATTTACGAGAACATTTACTCCTCCTAGAACGAAGTCCCTGAACCTTTTCACTGTGTTAGCATAGTTCTTACTTAAAGTCATACTTTGGTTTGTGTTTAAGAAAGTGAGGAGATCACAATAATTTGTCATTCAACATAAATTGTTACTCAACAAACAATTAGAGTATATTCTTTGATTCATTTTTACTAAGAATTTAAATATCAAAAAATTTGTTGTGTTTATATATATATTTTTTTTGTTAAAAGGGTTACCCCGGTAAAATATTATTACTCCAACAAAACAATTACAGAACAGCGAGTGTGGGTGAATCTCACACCTCAGCCCAAAAAGGTAAATCAAATATACGTACAATGCTTATGACCTAATTAGAATAAGAAAGACAAACTGATCTTATGATCAACGACTATAAAGACACAATAATAAAACTAACGTTTACTCTAACAATGAAGATTTATATCCATTGAGTCATAAAATGCAAGGTGTTCCGGATTTAAACCTTGAAAGTCATAAGTTTCGTATAGATCAAAATCACCATTCAAAGGGAACAACATCATATTAAAGTGTTTTAAACATACAGCATATTACATTAAGTGATTTAAGTTATTCAATTTAAATTTATGTTAAGCTAAGGTAACAACCTCATTTGCAACAAATTTGTACGATTCCATTAATGCTCCATGCAAATTGTTTTTGCTAAGGCTTTGCAACAACCAAAAAAAGTTGCAACAATTTTCTTACAGAATATAATTCACTGGTACTGGCAAAAGTATTTGCAGCGAAGACTTTTTTCCAACAACTTTGCAACATAATTATTTCCAGCGAATTTTTTTGCAACGAATATTGCAACAATTCAATAGCAGCTGTTTTGGAATATATGTAATTGTGCAACAGCTTTGCTAGATATAAGATAGCAGAAATTGTCATTTTTCTGTAATATACCAATAGTAAAAGAAAATATTTATGATATGGATAAATCAAAACTTAAATTAATAATCTTACATATATCCATGTCATGTATTACAGAATTACAAATGTACCAAATACAACGAAGTGAACCGAACTAAACATAAAGTTTATCAAAAACAAACACAACAAAAGTGTTTAGGCAAGAGAGGCAGATTTGTCTCATATGTAAACACCCGACTACAAATTTGTTTTGAAACCTATGGGTGATGTGTCTAGTTCAAGTGGTAATTGAGACTTCAAATCCTTTTGATGTTCTTAATATGGTGGAAAATGATGATGATATTATTCCTAGTGATTCAATGAAAGTGAAAGGTGAGGATGGGAATATAGGTAACAGTAAAGCTGTTAACTTAGATAATGAGGATAATGATAGCGAGAATAAAATGGAAGAGGACGCTAATGACACCACGAGGTTTATATATGTGAAACGCCCAGGCTTTTTTTTAATATATATATATATAAATCTGTAAAACTGTATACATCGATAAAACTAGCGGAAGCATATTTTCTACATCATACGGGATTATTCCAAACGTCCCGTTAAATACTAAACTTTGCAAAATACATAACAATGACTCTTTAAACTTGGTAAAGAAGTTGGTTCTTGATTTAAGGGGCATTCCAAACTATTAACAAATGATGGAAATGAGAAGCTCGTTACCTAACCCACGAGCTACACCATTTTAACCCATTACGCCCCATTTAGCATGTACATGGTTTCATCTTGCATACCTACACAAATATAAACTGAGAACGGTAAGTCTATAAGACTTAGTGAGATAACGGAACTGTAATAAATCATAAACTGAACATAAGCATAATGCTGAATAAGTATATATATATATATATATATATATATATATATATATATATATATATATATATATATATATATACATGAAGCATAATATTGTCTAACTACATAAGCACGACACTGACTGATTAAATACATGATACACCATGTTACTGACCGAGTGCTTAAGCATACTGAGTGCATAACTGGCTGCATAACTAAGCACATACTTAGTGCATAACTGACTGAGTACATAAGCACATAATGAGTGTGTAAAGCACATACTGACTGAGTGCATAATTGACTGCATAACTATGAACATACTTGGTGCATAACTAGCTAAGTACATAAACATATAGTGAGTGCGTAAAGCACATACTGACTGAGTGTATAAGTACATACTGACTGAGTACTAGTAGTACTATACCAGCTGAGTGCATAAGCACATACTGACTGAGTACTTATAGTACTATATAGGCTGAGTGCATAAGCACACTGACTGAGTGCATAACTGACTGCATACACACTAACGAGCCATATAAACATGCTAATCATCCATATAGGATGTCCGAGTTCCGATTTTGGAACTTTTACTATTCTAAGGCTCGATTCTCCACTAAGGAGGTCTAAGTTCCAACTTTGTCTGGAACACATGTGTGAGCACATAACTGACTGTATACTTATAGTACTATATACATTGAGTAATGCATAAAGTACCATTCTGACTAATTAAGTGCATAAAGCACTTGGTGCGCCTTATAAACTTAATAGAATCTGAAATGCATATATAAACGCATCGCATGCCAAAAGTGCATAAAGCACTTTGCACACATTACTAAACGCATATAACATTCATATATAATTTAAGGTTAAGCTAAATACTTGTGCTTGACTACAACATGATACTAAGCTGAGCTGGAGCTGAGACTAAGCTGATATAAAAACTGGGCAATAATATGGTTACGAGGTTAAACTAAGACATGATACTAAAATTGAATTAATTGTTAAAATTGTACTATTACATAAATCAAGGCTGAGCTATAACTTGATACTACAACTGAACTATAATATTAAGCTGAACTACTATAAACATAATGTTGAGACTGCTATGGCATATAACTAAGTTTTCACTATAAATAATACTAAGGTTGAGCCACGACATACTACTGAGTAAGACCAATCGGGTCTACTTAATACTGAATATGGTCAAACAGGTCAACATGATAATGAATATGACCAAACGGATCAACATGACAGTTGAATATGACCAAACGGATCAACATGACAGTTAATATGACCAAACAGGTCAACTTGATGCTTAATATGACCAGACGAGTCAACTTGTGCTTAATATGACCAAACGGGTCAACAACTTGACGCTTAATATGACTACATGGGTCAACTTGATGCTTAATATGACCACAGACGTCAACATGATACTTAATATGACCCAACGGGTCAACTTGATACATAATATGACCAAAGAGGCCAACATGAAAATGAATATAAACACATGGGTCAACATGATATTGGATATGACCACATGGGTCAACATGATACTGAATATGACAACACGGGTCAATATGATATTAAATATGACCGCACGGGTCAACATGATATTGAATATAACCACATGGGTCAACATGATAATATTACTAAATATGACCACATGGGTCAATACTATACTGAACATGACCACACGGGTCAATATGGTACATGACTTGCATATTACTTGAGATATAACAAGACATTTATATATACTAAACACGCTTTATCTACTAAGCATGTTAACTAAAAATCCGTTACTCACCTGGGCAGTATAATGCAAGATGAATGACTCTGAATATGCCTTGAACACCTATATCATGATAGATGCATACGTATAATGTTAACACATAACAACTAGGCATGAATATGACATGGTAATGCAAATATAAGTGCAACTATGCACACATAAACTAACTATAATGCATAAACTCATAAACTAGTTATGGCATAAATCTCGCCAAACATGAATTACTATGCTCGCGAACTCGAGCTCAGCTAACAAAGTCTTGTCATTTGGTTCTATACTTTCATAACATTAATTATAATCATATAGACTGAGAACATAAGCTATCAGCATATAATCACCCGGGATTTGCAAAAACATCATATCATGTCATAATCATCAAAACACTAAACAAGGTGTTTACTGATTTTATGCAGCAGCCTGCAAATGCATTATTTTGAACGACATGAGGTTAATTTCTCTTGAAAGTATACTATTTTCCCTTTCCGAAAAGGTATGGCACGCTCCCAACGGAGCTACGGTCTATCTGGTATAAATTTTTTAAAGTTCGGCTTGCTGAACATTTCAAAATCAGACCTTGTTGCACTAAGTCGCACTTTAGACCAATTTAACTACTAAATATGCCAAAACTTAAAGCATAGAACTGAAGTATACTCATTAGGCTTTCCAGAAAGTCCTGCTATGATTCAATACGAGCTACCATCAATTTTATATGATTTTTCAAACACGACTAATCATTGTTGAAAATTTCAGCAACTTATCTAACATTATATATCTCAAAATCTCATCAAGGAGGTGTTTGGATTAGTTTCTAAATCACACCTCCTAAATACTCTAAAATGATCATTATCATAATCTCATCATAAACCCTAATAATCATATGCATAACCCTTAGAATCATAAACCATGAATTCATCAAATACATCATATACAACACTTAATAACCATATCCCATAACTTGAAATCATAATTTAACACATGATTCACTACTTACCTTGAATTAGGGAAGAACACATAAAACCTTGATGCTACTTAATCCTTGATAAGCTTTCCTTTAATTCTTGATTAGGCCTTGTTTAAATTTGATGGAACTTACCATGGACTTGGAATTCTTCATCTTGAAGAAATATGATATCCTGATCTTTTTTTTGTTGTGAATCGTGAGTGAGGGAGGGAGATTTATCTCCTGTAAACCGACTTATGTATAAGAAATAAAAGGATAAGGACCAAGGGTATTTTGGTAATTCTCACTAACTTAAGCACTTGACATAATTAGTCCCTTGTAGTAGCATATCTTGCAAAATAGATCATATATCATGCGTACATATTAAGTCCCCACTTGCTATATTATTGATACCGTCAAAGTGGGACTTTTCTATTCAATCCACTAACATAATAGATATATCCGTTACTACTTTATTTAAAAATCGGGATGTTACAATATGACATCGACATCTAAGGCTACAAAATCTTCAAAGAGCGGAGGTGGAACCGGGATGAAGAGCTTATACAAGCGTTGGAAAGATGACTATGATGATAATCCATATGATGATGAAGAGTGTGAAGATTTAACAAAAGCGTAATCAGCTTACTGTGACGTCTATGATATAAGGGTTCATGGTCATACAAGACGTAAGTAGTTTATAGTAGTTTTCATAAGATTAGTTTGTCTTTCTTATCATTTGTTTGGTTTGAAGCACAAATATTGTGTTTGTACTTAACTGTTTTATGTAATACTAAATTTACCGGGTTTAACAACCTTTTATCTAAAAAAAAAAAGAAAAAGAAAAAAATGATGGTTACAATTCCATTGCAATTATTTGAAAATTTGCAACATATTGACAACATAAACATAATTTTTTTGTATAAAAATTACTATTCCTTCGCAAATCCATTGCAAAAGTTCCATATAACTGCAAAAAAATTGTGATGGTAATCACAAATATAGTCTATTCAAAATTTTATTTGAATATAAAATTTTGCAACGGAATTGCAACATTAATTTAAAAAAAAATAACAACTGTATATTTAATTTTAATCTTACATTGGAATTTTGTTGCAAATTTTCAAACTATGTAATGGAATTATTGCAACAAAGAAAGTATAAATAAATGTAAAAGAAATTATTTCACTTTTTGCAACGGAGTTACAACCGGTTTTTATGTTGTTGCTATTCGGTTGATAATTCATTGCAAAAGGATTGCAAATTTGCAACAAAATCACCGGTGCAAATCCCTTGTGCATCAGGAGTAGTGAATGCCAGATTCATGCATGCTTTAATTTATAAGATCTTATTAAGCTCGATTAGTCGGTTGTCAATTACAATACAGATTATGGAGAGTTGTTGGTGTCCGCATTTTGTACAAAGAAATTGCTTCGGTTTTAAAAAATTTTACGAGCATGTTTAATTCAAAAACATAATACAGATTTTAATCCTGAGTTTTAAGTTACATACACTTATAAATCAAAATCAATTACCTAAACGATCCATTTAGCCACTCGCCTTACGAATGCGAACTTTTTTCTTAGATTTTACAAGAATGAACTAAATGTGTCCCCATCATATTTAGTCTTCTATAGTCTCTATCAACACATCTAGGATTCTAGGGGTGTTAATTGGGTCAGGTTCGAGTCAAACGGGTCGGGTCCAAGTCGGGTTGAAGCTAAAAATAATATACCCGAACCCGACCCTATTTGAACTCCGGTTAATCGGGTTCGGGTTAAATCGGGTCGGGTCAAGTCGGGTTCGGGTATGTCCAATTTAAAAAATCACATAATTTTATTTTTTAAATATAGTTGTTAAAATCAAATAATTTGTTGCATAAATTGTATATGAGCCATAAGTCCTTTTAGATTTTATATTGTTCTTTTTTTTTTTTTTTTGGGTAAATGGCATTCTACCCGGTAAAATAAAATTTTAAAATGATCATTCATTTTGGGTAACAATTGTTTCTATTAAGTAATATAAATAAGAAAACTTGGCAATTAGTAAATGAATACTTGATTTAAAGAATAGAGCACTTGATTTTAAAACATATTATATAAACACATGTGCATATGTAAGTAATTGCACTTTGATATTTTTGTTGGACCAAAGCCAACATTGATGTCCAGGCCATTATATTCAACTTGTGCCAGTCAATTATAACTATTATTTCGTCTTGGAAAACAAATCAGAAACATACTATTTGTAATATGCATTTCAATACACATTCTTATTATTAAAGTATACAATTCATATGAAATGATGACTTAGGAGATGATAATATAGTTGACTCCAGGCGAAGTTTTCGCTTTTCAAGCAAAAAACAAAACGAAAAATTAGATAGAAAATAGGTCAAGTTTACTAAATGGATCACCTTATTTAACTTAGGCCTTTCAAAGGAATAAAGATATAAAAAAAATAATAATAATTAAAAAAAAAAAAAAAAAAAAAAAAAAAAAAAAAAAAACTTTCTCGGGTTAGTCAGGTTGACCCGAACCCGAATAGGTAGTATTTTGAACCCAAACCCGACCCTAATTAGTAATCGGGTTGACACGAATAAGATTTTGAACCCGAGTAACCCGACCCGATTATCCTTATTCGGATTTGGATCGAATCGAGATTTTTGACACCCCTATCACATCTCACCTCAATATACCCCACTATCCATCACCATTCACCCACTGTTTTTGATTGTTTACGTACCAATTTACTTTCAATTGTAATGAAGAAAATGACTATAGCACATAACCCTATTAACACTTTCAATTCCAATCTATTTTCAATTAACACTTTTAGTAACCCAAATTCAAGTTACAATCTTTATAAACAATTCCGGACTACCACCAAACAAAACATTAAATGCCACTAAAACATAAAACAAGACTCATTTTAAAACAAAATCGCGACCCAACTTATTGGTTTGTTAAACTATTTTTATCAACAATCTATCACAAAACAATCTCTCATTAAAAGATTATTCTCTTACTCCTCCACATATACAACCAATACCTACAACCAATCTTAACTTTTTTACCATTTATCAACAACCCAACCTAACATATAATATACACTCACATACAATAAAATATTATTCTTCTCTCCTCCCACTCACAATAAAATAATATTATTCTCTCTTGCTACACATGATAAATCATGCGGTCCCTAGAAGGAAAAGCATTTCTAACATGATATGTGTCAAAGTTAAATAAACAATATAGAAGTCACAAAACGAACTAATCGATTGTTTCTCTTTAAACTTTCAATATAATATTAGTATATTTTTGTTTTATACATTTCCAACCGTCCAACCGGTTGGAGGAAGCATAGATAAACATAGTCTTAAAACACAAATGCGACCCAACTTAAAACAAAAACTGACTAAATTAAAACACACGCGAAGAAAAAGAGGTCTTTAGATAAAAAATAATAATAAAAAAAAATAGGTCGCGTTTTTTCGGTGTGTAGTCGCGTTTTACTATTAATAGGTCGCGTTTCATTTGTTTTACTATAGAGAAGCAAATTCATTACACGAAAATCTCGTTCATTCTCCACCCAAACCACAATCCCATGATTAGAAATGGAATCTAAAATCACGTGCCAAACCTACTTGTGTGACACAATTTTCTTACAAAATTATTGAACACCTAAAAGTGTAAAACAATTAAGGGTGCGTTTGGTTTGTAAAAGGGTTTGGGATTGGATTTGAATTTGGTATTACTTTGAAAGAAAAGTAAGAAAAATAAAATAAAAGATAGTACGTATAAAGTATTATTTGTTTTATGAAATATAATTAGGAATGGGTTTTAAATTTAATATTATTATAATTAAAAAACATAAAAAACAAAATAATTCATGTCACTTTTTACAAATTCAAAAAAGAAATTAAAAGAAAATTAATTGGGCTCACACTTTATCTCAATACCCACCTATATATGTTGGAATAGTCGACACCCCTATCTATTGGAATCAAGTACTATGTTGAATCCAAATCCTTCAACCAAACATTTGATTAATGTCACATCAACATAAAACCTATTCCAAAGTGTTAAAACGAACACACTCTAAGTTTAAATTAGCCTTCATGTGCCTACAATACCTAGCAAAATGAGATTTACTTTCAGTCGCATTTTAATAGTTTACATCAAGTTTAGTTAGGTGGAGATTTCGTTTGTCGCGTTTTATTAGTTTATTAAATAGGTCGTGATTTGTGTGTAAATAGGTCACGATTTCGATCGCGTTTTACTAGGTCTCAATTTACTTTTTTAAATAAAATTTTGGCCGCGTTTTAGTATAAATCACTTTTTACTTTTATAAATGGGTCGCAAAACGCTTTTAACATGGAAATAAGTCGCGTTTTTTTTTAAATTATGTCATTTGAAGGTCATGAAAGACACACGTGTAGGATGGAAAATTTTTTGTCAAATTAATATCTAACGGATGGTATGAAAAGTTCATTTTGGTAAAAAAATTTATTCGACGCTTTGTTTCATAAATTAGTGGATATGGTCTGTTTAAAAAAGTTTCTCTATAAGGGTAGTGGCAATGGTCACTACCAATTTCCCCCATACCTCCCAATCAACCAATAATATCATTCCACCTCACTCACACTTTTTTCACACCTCCCAACCCTTTTTTAATGGCAACCATACTTTTTTCATACCTCTCAAACCACCAACTTTTTATTTTTTTATTTTTAGAGTAAATGTCATTTTTCGTCCCTATCGTTTGCCGGGTCAATCAAGAATCGTCCCTGCCGTTAATTTTCTTCGGGTTTGGTCCCCGTGGTTTACAATCCATACGGGTTTGGTCCCTTGACCAAATTTCAGTTAGGTTGACTGTTATACTGAAGGTATTTTTGTCATTTGATTCACATACTACATATATAATTATATTCTCTTTTCTCATCATTTTTTTTCTCATTTTCTTTCCTCATTCTTTTTATCTCCCTCTCTCTCACCATAACCACAAACACCTCCACCAATCACTTCCACCGGCCACCTCCGCCACCGCCACCGCCAAAAAATCAACCTTCTCCACCGCCACAACCACCACTATCACCATCGCCACCGCCAAAAAATCAACCTTTTATATCCAAACCGAAAACAAACAACATTTTCTATGCAACCCATTTGACTTACACAACCGGCCTATTTTACCATTTTTGGAACCATTGACTTTATCACTCACACATTAAGTTCTTGATCAGTTACTAATAAATAATATCATCATCATCTACAACTTTTATTATACTTTACCATCCTCATTTACAAATTACTACATACCATCCATAGCGGTGCAAGTCATACACGTATTAACATTTCTAAATTAGAAACAATTAAAAAAATAAATAAATGATCATTTCTTACCAGATTCATTATTAACAATAAATTAAAAAGAAAAACCCAAACCACAAAATAAAAAAATTACAAAACCCAGAAACATTTTTGCATCATTTTCTATCATTATTAAAAATCAACAAACCCACAACTCAAATATATGAAAATGATATACACAAACTAACTGTCCCGATTAAATATATAAACACCACTAACCATGTCGATCCGATTAAATCTCTAACTGCTTCATTACCAAAGGAAGTGAAGTTAGATGGTAGGATTGATCGGGTGAAGGAACAAAACAAGACAAGATCTTTAAGATCTATACAATAAACCCATCACTGATGAACCAAGACAAAAAAACCTACCCGAGACCCCAATAATGGATCTTGAAGCCAATTTAGATAAGGTTTTTGTGGTTGTGATGATCGATTGATTAACAAGGTTTATTGTTTCGGTTTAAGATTAAAGATGGAAGATTTGAGATGAGATTCGGTGTTTGTGATGTGATCGGTTTGTTAGGTGAAAGAGTTTAGGTGAGAGAGTTTAAGATTAAAGATGGTAAGTGTGTTTATGTTAGATAGAGATTAAGATGGAGATGAAGATGGATTTTCGAAGTGTTAATATTTTTGTTGTGTGTTTGTTGGATTAGAAGTGTTTGAATAAGATAGAGATTAAGATGGAGATGAAGATGGATTTTGGAGTTTTTGGTTTTGATTTTTGATGATGGAGATGAAGATGAAGATGGGGAAGTGTTTATATTTGTGTTAATAATAATAATAATAATAATAATAATAATAATAATAATAATAATAATAATAATAATAATAATAATAATAAGGGTGTTGTTGTCATTTTGCCTCATCAAACAAGTATTTTAACGGTCAACTGACGGAATTTGTGGTCAGGGGACCAAACCCGTATGGGTTGTAAACCACGGGGACCAAACCCGAAGAAAATTAACGGCAAGGACGATTCTTGATTGACCCGGCAAACCACAAGGACGAAAAATGAAATTTACTCTATTTTTTATTTTCATAAATAAATAATTTAATAAAAACATAATATTTCATTAATAACTAAAATAAAAATACATAATACTTGAAAAAAAAAATAATTAATAGAAAATTACATAATACGTAAAAAAAAGAAGAAAAGAAATAACTAGTCATTGATGAGTGCTCAAACACTTATCATTTTTGGTCTAATCTGAACTGCAAAACATACAAAACACTCAGAAATGCATCAAAATACTAAAAATATTTCAAAATTGTGTTTTATATGTTTTAGATGCAAAATGAGCAAAAACAAATGAAAAACGCACAAAGTTTGCAAAATTGGCAGTTTTAGTCCCCCAACTTTCATAAAATTACAAAACAAGTCCTTGTGCATTTATTTTGCAAGAAAAGTCAACCCAAGTCCTTTTAAAATAAAAAGTTATCAAAAATAACACTTGGGTAAAAAGTTTTGAGAATTTACACTTTTGGTCCCCGGAGTTTGGAAATTTTACAAAAATGGTCCCCGAGAATTTTGAAAAGTACAAAAATTGAAAAAATGGGTTTTGGATATTGAAGCTATGCATGAATGGTCCCTTATGATAACTTTGGAGCTTGTACCATTTCAGCCCTCACTTTTCATAAAATTACATAATTGGTCCTTGTGTATTATTAATACCAAATGGACCCTAAACAAACTAACCAAACCACCCTTTTGTCCAATCCTTGGCCTGGTCCACAAAACAGCCCCCCAAGCCCAAAACACAAAACCCGGCCCAAACCTAAAACTAATAACACCCCGGTCAACACCCAGGTCAAACCGACCACTATTCATCATCCCCCATATCCCCTGGTTTCCAGCTTGTTTGCCCCCCTCCTCTCCAAACTCACCAACTACAATTAATAACCTCACCTACACCCTCACCTTCCCCCCTCCTCATTAAATTCCCACCTAAACCACTAAAACTACCCACCTCCTAGTTTCCCGCCAAAAAGTTGTTTGAACGGTTGTGATTGATGGAAGCCATCCAATGGCTGGGATTGAGTGGGAAAGAAAGAGAATTCATCCAGGACTATAAAAGAAAGAAAAAGAAGGAAGATGAGGCAGTAATTAGGAGTAGATTAGTTGTAATGTAGATTTTTATGTCGACTCAGTGTAATCACTTAATTTTGTTGTAATTTCCTTCTTAAAAGTATTGTATTAAGGAATTCTTGTGTCTTTAAAGTTATTTTAATCAGTGAATTTAAGTTTTCATCTATAATCTCCAAGTTGGTATTTCTCTTAAATCAGAATTATTGTTAAGGTGTTTTACAATTGTGACTAGTAGTTGTATAAGCTCATCTGAGCTCAATCTTAAGCTTTCTAAAAGTCCTCAAAACCTTTTAAGCAGTCATGGTTTAGAATCTAAGGAAATCACAAAAAAAAAATACTAAAAATCATAAATAAATAAGAAAAATAAAAAGGAAAAAGAAGAAAGAAGAAAAGGAAGTGCAGAGCTGTTGATTTTCATGGTTTAGTGCCTCAGGGGAGGTTTAGGACAGGGTTGAGTACTAGGTGCTTGGTTCTGGCCTCATTTGATCCATTTGTAAGCTACTTCTCAAGTTTTATAGATTTACTGTAGCATAGATTTGTACTACTATTCTTCATTGATAATCAGAGTTTTGAGCTTATATTATGTTAGCATAGTTTAAATATTTAATCTCAAGGTTTAAATTGTTGGTTAGTTTCACAAAACTTCAAATCTGTTTTCATAAAGGGTGTTTGGTTTATGCTGTTTGGGGGGCTCAGGGAGTTCTCAGTTGTTGTTTATGTTAATAATATGCTTCCTTAGGTCATTGTAGGTCACTACAACCACAAGTTTCAGTGACATCAGTTTCAATAGTCAAAATTAGCTTTCTATCCATTTCAATGATTAACTGTTGAATCTATAGGTCCTAAATTTCATTCCATCATCACACTAGCTGTTAATTTAGGTTAATTCAGTTCATTTGTAGCTTAAAATAGCATAATCATCAAGTTAGAATCATCCAAACTTCAAATAAGTCAAAATCTTAAGTTTTGCTTAAAAGTCAAATTGTGCTCATCAGGTTTTTACCAAAATTGCAATGTTTGTTTTGATTTTTGTGTATTGAATTAGATTGTGGAATTTGTTTATATTTGTAGTCCACCAGCTCACCTTCAAGAACCCACCTTCCCCACATTTTTATGATTTTTCTGCTGGGCCCCACTTTGCCCTAAACACACTAGCAGGGCAAGCCCTGCTCTGCTGCACAGCTCAGTAACTCACCACCACCACTTTGGTGGTGGTTTCTGATCACCCCAGTGGGCCCACAAGCCCAAACCTTTGTCCTTTCAACCCCCCTCCTGGTGTAGTTCAAACTTTGTCCAACCATTTGACATAGGACCCAGTGGACCCCACCTAAATCAAGCCATATACCTTGTCCCATTTTTCTGACTAAACCAAGTTTCCAAGAGCTTATTTTTTAGCTTATTGCTTATTCAGTGGTCACCCTTAGCTTTTTCTTTCTTAAACAAGTTAACTTAACTTATTTGGACAAGACTTACCCTTTGTGGGTCCCACTGTAGCCCAATTCAGCTCATTTTACCACCTGGTCAACTGTGGTCAACTGTCTCCCATAATAGCTTATATTTTGCTTATTTTTAAGTTCCACTAAACTTGTTTTCACAAAAAGTTATCATTTTAAGTTGTCAAGTAAGTTTCCAAAAGAAAATCCGGAAAATCAAAAGTAATTTTAAGTGATAGTTTCTATTTAATTTTATTTAAATTTTATTTTTCATTTTTAGATTTTAATTAAGTACTTGTCATTTTTATATTTTTATTAATTACCTATTATATTAAAGTATTTATAATAATTTTTTTAGATTTTTATTTTATCATTAAGTATTTATAAGAATTAATCTTAGTTTAATTAATAATTAATTAATATTAAGTATTAAATAGCATAATTAGTTTTTATTAAGCAAAACCTAGTTTTTATATTTTTTTTATAGCTTTTATATAATGTAAAATAATTTTAGAAATTTTCTTATAATTTTTACTGTTCATTTAGTATTTTCTTAATTTAAAATAGTTTAAATTAGTAATTAGTAATTAATTAATAATAAATAATTAATTAGTGTTAAAATTAATTTTCTTTTTCTAAAAATATTCTTTTGTCTTTTAGTCTGTAAAAAAGTTATTTTCACCCCCTGGGTGTTTTCAGATTTCCATTTTCACTTTTTATTTTGTACGTTTACGTTTTATTCAAACGTAACGTACGCGTTTTTAGGTTTTAAACGTTTCTGGTTTTTCTTACCTTCCCGTTTTATACAAAAAGTTTTCATTTTTAGTTGTAAAGTAAGTTTCCAAAAGAAAATCCAGAAAATCAAAAGTAATTTTAAGTGATAGTTTTTATTTAATTTTATTTAAATTTTATTTTTCATTTTTAGATTTTAATTAAGTACTTGTCATTTTTATATTTTTATTAATTACCTATTATATTAAAGTATTTATAATAATTTTTTTAGATTTTTATTTTATCATTAAGTATTTATTAGAATTAATCTTAATTTAATTAATAATTAATTAATATTAAGTATTAAATAGCATAATTAGTTTTTATTAAGCAAAACCTAGTTTTTATATTTTTTATAGCTTTTATATGTTATAAAATAATTTTAGAAATTTTATTAGATTTTTTACTGTTCATTTTCTATTTTTCTTAATTTAAAATAGTTTAATTAGATAATTAATGTTTAATTAGTAATTAATTAATATAAAATTCACAAAAAGACAAAAATACTTATTTTTATTTTTAAAACTTATTTGTAGTTATTTTATAAGTTTAGAAATTTTATTTTCACCTTTTTAGTATTTAATTAATATTGTCTTGTATTTAGGTATTTTAAATATTAATAATAAGTAATAATTAGTATTTAATTAATAATAAATAATTAATTAGTGTTAAAATTTATTTTCTTTTTCTAGAAATTTTCTTTTATCTTTTAGTTTGTAAAAAAGTCATTTTCACCCCCTGGGTGTTTTCAAATTTCAGTTTTTACTTTTTATTTTGTACGTTCGCGTTTTATTTAAACGTAACGTACGCGTTTTTAGGTTTTAAACGTTTCTGGTTTTTCCATCTTTCTTGTCTTATTCATATAGGTTGTTTAAGCTATTTCTTTGTGAATTCAGTAGTGTAATCAATCTCACAAACTTTTTCCCGTCCAAATTCACCCGATCACAGAACCGTTTGTTAGCCATTCACACCTCGTCGGAACATAACGACCCGGGGAAACCTTATACTTCCGCGGAGCATTGACTCTGAGCAGTTTGACCTGTTGACCATCCTTTGGTCATTTTAGGTTGACCGTTTGGGCTCAATCAATTTTTGGCGCCGCTGCCGGGGAGGTTGTGTGCGTTTTCTAAACGGTTTTTCTGATTAGTGACTTTGGAATTCGTTCCATTGTACATTTATCCATCCTTGTTCATATTTTTCCATAAAAACCCAAAAATATTTTTCCTTACCCTCTATCAGTTTGATTCTACCTTCTTATACCCATCTCATGTATAATTCTTATGGCGTCTCTCGGCTACACGTGTTTTCACTGTAAAAGCCCGATTGAGAACGGCTTTCGTTGTCTCCGGTGTATTTGTGAGAAATGTGGAAATAATTGTAGTAACAGATTTTGTGCTTTGTGCAATCTGTTCATAAGTCCAAATTCTCTCAATGATTCACCAAATTCTTCCAAGCCCGAGATACGTGCTATTAATGACAAACATTCAAGAATCAATCCTGATCTTTCACGATATAAGGTTATAAGGTCATCTAGCAAACGTACAGAGCTTAGGGCAGTGACTGAAAAGAACGACTTGCCCAATCTTCACGATTATCAAGAACCAAAACCCGAGACCATAACGGAAGTGGTGGAAATTGCTAGCTCTAAGAGCACACCACTTGTCCCACCTCCGGCTTTTATTCCTTGTGTTGGTTGTGGTGAGCCGCTTTTTGGTTTGCCATGTCGTTGGTGTACACGTGTACAATGTGGTAATGATATCCAAAACGGGAGTTTTTTGTTTTGTGGGTCGAGTAATTCATTTGCTTATGATCCTAATCAAAACTCATTCAACGACTCTTCAAATTTTTCCAATTACCCAACACATTCATACGAGCAAGAATCATATTATCCAAACTTCAATGATGCTTCGTATCAAGATACACCAGTCCAGACTCAACAGTTTAACTGTTGTGAGTACTGTGGTGGTTCCCACTACAGTTCTGATTGTCAATCGGGAAACACGCTTGTCTATGAGCAGTTTCCTGATAACAATTATGACTACAGCACACACGACTCACAGCCACATCAATTTTACTGTTGTGAGTATTGTGGAGGTCCACACACTAGCTCTGATTGTCAAACAGGGAATCCATTTCCTTGTAACAATTACGACTATTCGTATTCAAACCCACCTCCACAGTACCAAATAACCCAAGCAACTCCTCTTGTTACTGAGCAAGACATTTTAATAGAGGCTCTTAAGATATTGAAAGATCTTAAGGAGGAGTTGGCTACTTCATCGTTTCAAAGCTCTCGTGAGAAATCTATGGCAGAATTACTTGCGGAAAAACGAGCAGCGAGAAACGAATTGAGCAAGGAAGAATTGCTAGTCTTAGAACAAGCAGCTAAAACACGTGCCATATTTCGCAATGCTGCTCTTCTTGACGATGATGATGATGATGTTACCCTTGATTTTTCTCAATTCTGTATGGGTTCATCAAGTTCATCTGTTGTGATTCCTTCCTCGGAAAATCAGGGAGAAAAGACTATGATAGAATTACTAGCAGAAGAACAAATGAAATTTATAAAACCCATGTCTGCTAGTCCTTCTCAACTCCCTCAGTCTGTTGTTATCACACCCGGAGTTCACACTCACTCTCTGATCATGGGGGATGAGCATCTTAGCACTGTTCCTGATAAGGAATCAGACGAATTAATAAAGTCTAGTGTTGAGATCCTTGTCCCAATCCCGAGAGAGTCACAGGGAACTTTGGATCATGTATGTGATATTCCTTCACCTCTTGAGTGTTCAAACGATCATTTTGAGACTTTCTCAGATTTTAATGATGATTGTACATCTCATGGAGACATTGAGTATATTGAGGCACCACTGCCTCATTCTGATGTTGATCCTCTTCTTGAGGAGTTCGCTGATGAACTTACTCACATCAATCCACTTTCATTGGAAGGTGATGATGGTCTCCTTGACTTCGAAGCTGATCTGGGAGAAATTGAAAGTCTCCTATATCATGATCCGTCACTCACTTCTTATCCCGACAATCCAATAGAGAATGATAATCTCTTTGTTCCCGAAACATTCAACACTACTCTCACCAATCCTCTATTTGAATTCGATTCTGAATTCACTTTGATTTCTGATAATCCACTCTTTGGTACTCAGATTGAGGATTGTGATGAGTCTATTCCGGAACATGAGTTCCCTGATTCACATCTTGTGAATGATTCTCTTCATGAGGAGTTCTCCGGTGAACTCGCTCATCAGTTTGATTGCCCGGGGGTAGATGCTCTCAATTATGAGAACTTGCGAATTCCCACCCACCCTCCCGGGATATTTACGAGCTTAACCTTAGAAATCCAAACTCAGGCTACGGAGCCTGCTCTCGAGGAAGAAGATCAAATCATGCTTTTTATCATGATTTTCTTCCTTTTCTTCACCTACAGGGTGACTTCTTCTCTTCTTCACTCCTTCGGGAATGAGGACACCATCTTTGAGCCTGGCATTTTCATATATGATTATCTTGAGCCGGTTACTTATCTCATCGGTGTGGAACTTTCACGTGCTTCAAATGTTTGTCCAAACATCTTGAATGAAAGTCCGATTGAGATTGTTTCTTCCACATCATGCTTCCCCAATGACAAATGAATTAGGGGTTGAGTCAAGCTAGCGACTCGGTAAACAAAAACAGTAGCATGCTTATAGGGTTTTCACCCTAAGTGTGGGGGAGTCCCCCATGCTATGGTTACAAGAGTGAAAATACAAAATGGTGTTTTCCACGCTTAGCTTGTAATGTTGCCCTTTTACGTTCAAAATGTCGGCATAATAGCCGGGATTTTGAATATTGAGGACAATATTCATGCTTAGTGTGGGGGGGTATTTCGCTATTCTAGCGAGTTTTATCACATTTTACTATACAATACCCCCGTTTTAGCCAAAATTTCAAAAATTTTAAAAAGTTTTCACTGGTGCTTCAAAATTTTTGTGGTAATCAGTCCGCCTTGTCTAATCGACAAAAGGGATTGGCTAGTCCAGGAGCAAACGGCTCTTGGTAAAGACATCTCAAATCCGTTTATGGCTTGCAATTTGCCCAAAATTGTATGGTTCCTCAACTCCCCAAAAACAAATGAGTTGGCTAGCCCGCAAGATTATGGCTTGTGGTAAAGGCCGTGGAAAATCCATAATTGGTAATCAGCTCACCAAGATGTTGACTATTCCATCAAGAGCTGGCTAGTCCAGAAGCAAACGGCTTTTGGTAAAGACTACTCAAATCCGTTGACAGCTGGTGGTTTGCTCAAAATCACACGGTTATCAGGTGTGCCACAGTTCTTACACCTGGCTACTCCAGAAGTGATGGCTTTTGGTAAAGAGTTTTAAATCCATCAAGTTTTCAAAACAGTATTACTAGGGACTAGCAATAGTTTAGTGTGGGGGATTGATGAGTGCTCAAACACTCATCATTTTTGGTCTAATCTGAACTGCAAAACATACAAAAACACTCAGAAATGCATCAAAATACTAAAAATATTTCAAAATTGTGTTTTATATGTTTTAGATGCAAAATGAGCAAAAACAAATGAAAAACGCACAAAGTTTGCAAAATTGGCAGTTTTAGTCCCCCAACTTTCATAAAATTACAAAACTAGTCCCTGTGCATTTATTTTGCAAGAAAAGTCAACCCAAGTCCTTTTAAAATAAAAAGTTATCAAAAATAACACTTGGGTAAAAAAATTTGAGAATTTACACTTTTGGTCCCCGGAGTTTGGAAATTTTACAAAAATGGTCCCCGGGAATTTTGAAAAGTACAAAAATTGAAAAAATGGGTTTTGGATATTGAAGCTATGCATGAATGGTCCCTTATGATAACTTTGGAGCTTGTACCATTTCAGCCCTCACTTTTCATAAAATTACATAATTGGTCCTTGTGTATTATTATTACCAAATGGACCCTAAACAAACTAACCAAACCACCCTTTTGTCCAATCCTTGGCCTGGTCCACAAAACAGCCCCCCAAGCCCAAAACACAAAACCCGGCCCAAACCTAAAACTAATAACACCCCGGTCAACACCCAGGTCAAACCGACCACTATTCATCATCCCCCATATCCCCTGGTTTCCAGCTTGTTTGCCCCCCTCCTCTCCAAACTCACCAACTACAATTAATAACCTCACCTACACCCTCACCTTCCCCCCTCCTCATTAAATTCCCACCTAAACCACTAAAACTACCCACATCCTAGTTTCCCGCCAAAAAGTTGTTTGAACGGTTGTGATTGATGGAAGCCATCCAATGGCTGAGATTGAGTGGGAAAGAAAGAGAATTCATCCAGGACTATAAAAGAAAGAAAAAGAAGGAAGATGAGGCAGTAATTAGGAGTAGATTAGTTGTAATGTAGATTTTTATGTCGACTCAGTGTAATCACTTAATTTTGTTGTAATTTCCTTCTTAAAAGTATTGTATTAAGGAATTCTTGTGTCTTTAAAGTTATTTTAATCAGTGAATTTAAGTTTTCATCTATAATCTCCAAGTTGGTATTTCTCTTAAATCAGAATTATTGTTAAGGTGTTTTACAGTTGTGACTAGTAGTTGTATAAGCTCATCTGAGCTCAATCTTAAGCTTTCTAAAAGTCCTCAAAACCTTTTAAGCAGTCATGGTTTAGAATCTAAGGAAATCACAAAAAAAAAATACTAAAAATCATAAATAAATAAGAAAAATAAAAAGGAAAAAGAAGAAAGAAGAAAAGGAAGTGCATAGCTGTTGATTTTCATGGTTTAGTGCCTCAGGGGAGGTTTAGGACAGGGTTGAGTACTAGGTGCTTGGTTCTGGCCTCATTTGATCCATTTGTAAGCTACTTCTCAAGTTTTATAGATTTACTGTAGCATAGATTTGTACTACTATTCTTCATTGATAATCAGAGTTTTGAGCTTATATTATGTTAGCATAGTTTAAATATTTAATCTCAAGGTTTAAATTGTTGGTTAGTTTCACAAAACTTCAAATCTGTTTTCATAAAGGGTGTTTGGTTTATGCTGTTTGGGGGGCTCAGGGAGTTCTCAGTTGTTGTTTATGTTAATAACATGCTTCCTTAGGTCATTGTAGGTTACTACAACCACAAGTTTCAGTGACATCAGTTTCAATAGTCAAAATTAGCTTTCTATCCATTTCAATGATTAACTGTTGAATCTATAGGTCCTAAATTTCATTCCATCATCACACTAGTTGTTAATTTAGGTTAATTCAGTTCATTTGTAGCTTAAAATAGCATAATCATCAAGTTAGAATCATCCAAACTTCAAATAAGTCAAAATCTTAAGTTTTGCTTAAAAGTCAAATTGTGCTCATCAGGTTTTTACCAAAATTGCAATGTTTGTTTTGATTTTTATGTATTGAATTGGATTGTGGAATTTGTTTATATTTGTAGTCCACCAGCTCACCTTCAAGAACCCACCTTCCCCACATTTTTATGATTTTTCAGCTGGGCCCCACTTTGCCCTAAACACACTAGCAGGGCAAGCCCTGCTCTGCTGCACAGCTCAGTAACTCACCACCACCACTTTGGTGGTGGTTTCTGATCACCCCAGTGGGCCCACAAGCCCAAACCTTTGTCCTTTCAACCCCCCTCCTGGTGTAGTTCAAACTTTGTCCAGCCATTTGACCTAGGACCCAGTGGACCCCACCTAAATCAAGCCATATACCTTGTCCCATTTTTCTGAGTAAACCAAGTTTCCAAGAGCTTATTTTTTAGCTTATTGCTTATTCAGTGGTCACCCTTAGCTTTTTCTTGCTTAAACAAGTTAACTTAACTTATTTGGACAAGACTTACCCTTTGTGGGTCCCACTGTAGCCCAATTCAGCTCATTTTACCACCTGGTCAACTGTGGTCAACTGTCTCCCATAATAGCTTATATTTTGCTTATTTTTAAGTTCCACTAAACTTGTTTTCACAAAAAGTTTTCATTTTTAGTTGTAAAGTAAGTTTCCAAAAGAAAATCCAGAAAATCAAAAGTAATTTTAAGTGATAGTTTTTATTTAAATTTTATTTTTCATTTTTAGATTTTAATTAAGTACTTGTCATTTTTATATTTTTATTAATTACCTATTGTATTAAAGTATTTATAATAATTTTTTTAGATTTTTATTTTATCATTAAGTATTTATTAGAATTAATCTTAGTTTAATTAATAATTAATTAATATTAAGTATTAAATAGCATAATTAGTTTTTATTAAGCAAAACCTAGTTTTTATATTTTTTATAGCTTTTATATGTTATAAAATAATTTTAGAAATTTTATTAGATTTGTTACTGTTCATTTTCTATTTTTCTTAATTTAAAATAGTTTAATTAGATAATTAATGTTTAATTAGTAATTAATTAATATAAAATTCACAAAAAGACAAAAATACTTATTTTTGTTTTTAAAACTTATTTGTAGTTATTTTATAAGTTTAGAAATTTTATTTTCACCTTTTTAGTATTTAATTAATATTGTCTTATATTTAGATATTTTAAATATTAATAATAAGTAATAATTAGTATTTAATTAATAATAAATAATTAATTAGTGTTAAAATTTATTTTCTTTTTCTAGAAATTTTCTTTTATCTTTTAGTTTGTAAAAAAGTCATTTTCACCCCCTGGGTGTTTTCAAATTTCAGTTTTTACTTTTTATTTTGTACGTTCGCGTTTTATTTAAACGTAACGTACGCGTTTTTAGGTTTTAAACGTTTCTGGTTTTTCCATCTTTCTTGTCTTATTCATATAGCTTGTTTAAGCTATTTCTTTGTGAATTCAGTAGTGTAATCAATCTCACAAACTTTTTTCCGTCCAAATTCACCCGGTCACAGAACCGTTTGTTAGCCATTCACACCTCGTCGGGACATAACGACCCGGGGAAACCTTATACTTCCGCGGAGTATTGACTCTGAGCAGTTTGACCTTGTTGACCATCCTTTGGTCATTTTAGGTTGACCGTTTGGGCTCAATCAGTCATCGAGGTATGCTAAGTTTTCAGCCTCAACGTGCTCCGTAAGATCATATTGGGGACAATAATGGATTTGTTCGTCGAGTAACTCCGGTAGTACACTATCATCATATACTGGCGCGAACGGCGGATCCATTATATAAACCGGTGATATTGCCTCCTCGTCGTCTTTTAAAATCATATTGCACAATATGATACACGTATTAACGATTTGTCGAATCTTTTCGAGCGTCATAGGACGGAGAGGACGACTGAGAATCATCCATTTTTCCTTAAGACGACCAAAAGCTCGCTCGATATCTTTTCTTGCAGACTCTTGTAACTTCTTGAATCTCTTTTCCTTCGGATCAGTGGGATACTTATATGCTTTAACAAACGTAGAATATGTAGGATAGATTACATCGGTAAGATAATATCCACGTTTGTAAAGACGTCCATTTACAGAAAATGAATTGTTTGGCGCCGTTCCATTTCGCTCCGTAAGATACAATAGAGACTGATTCAAAACATTGATATCGTTGTTTGCACTGGGAGGACCAAAAAATGAATGCCAAATCCACAAATCATATGAAGCGATGGATTCAAGCATAATAGTCGGGTATTGGTGATCACCTCGCTTATATTGACCTTTCAAATGTCTAGGAAAATTTTGCCAAACGAAATGTGTACAATCAATGCTACCAAGCATTCCAGGAATGTGATGTTGTTCTTCATGTGCCTTGTATAAGCGTGCAATGTCATGGGATGTCGGCCTACGTAAGAACTCTCGACCATATAATTCAATAACCGCATTGCAAAAATAATCAAGGCATTCACTTATTAAAAAAATATAACGACAACATTATTAAAAAAATTATAACGACAACATTATTAAAAAAATTATAACGACAACATTATTAAAAAAAATAACGACAACATTATTAAAAAAATATAACGACAACATTATTAAAAAAAGCTTAAATAAAAAAAATGAGAATGATAACCTGACGTTCTTCGTGCCATGTTTAAATAGTCATCAAATCTATCCGTAGGTTCACCCGTTGCGAGTTGCCGAATGGCCGATGTGCTTTTATGTAATGCCGTGAAACTTTTTTTCCCCCTCGCATCATAGCCCTCTTGAAACCATTCGAATCTCGCTTCAATATCACCAACAATTCTTAAAAACAACCTTTTATTTATACGAAACCTATCTCGAAAAATATGGGGGCAAACTTTGGTCGTTCGACGAAATAGTCATTCTTTAGATTTTGTAAAGCTTTTTCACGAAAACGGGTGACTGACTCCCTTGTTTCGGTAGAGGTTGCCGTGTCGTCAATCGAATCGTACATGGCTAAAAAGGTTGATAGCGTAGTACCCGTGGAATGAATTTGTTCGGAAGACTCGACGGGATAATATAACTCATATGATGAAGAAGATGATGAAAACATTGTATGAAATATAGAGGATGTAGTAGTAATTTGTATTGTGTGTGGTATTTGAATGGGTAAAGTTTAGTATTTATAGGAATTTTTTAACGTCTTTTTTTTTTTTTTTTTTAGCTCCAACGCTCACAAAATTCTGAGCCTCAACGTATACATTTCTTCAAACCGTGGAAGTGAAATACCCCGCTGGACAAAACCGTTTAGCCAAACCGCTGGGGTGGCGGCGGTGTTCCCCGGCGGTTTGAGGCAAACCGTTGGCCACCCCGCAACCACTGCCACTACCCTAAATCAACATCTACGTCTTTATGCATACATTTTCATGGAAGTTTTTTAAACACCAAATTATGTAATGTCTTGATTTTGACTTGGCTGAATCTGAAAAATCTCTCTCTCATGCCCACAACACGGCATACTATAAAAAATCTTATTATATTTAGCGAAAGGATGTCCTTGTATTCTAGTAGCAATAGTGTTAAAAGGATATTATCATAATCTTTTACACATGGTCACTTCATACTCCCCACATCTTTTATTAGGGATTTCATCAATGAAGACAATATCACATTTTAATTATTTGTAGTTCGTGATATAAATGTGCCGTTTGTTTTGCTTTGACAGAACCAAAAATTAAAGGATGTCGGCGAAAATGAACTCTTGCCAGCTGATCTTAACTATTATTGTAAGATATGATAGTTACTCAATTTCATAAACGTTTGTATTCTAATGGTATTGTCTATAACATGTGATTCCAAATGAGAAATAATGTCCATAGCTTATTTGCTTAGAAGGGTGGCAGTGGGGGCGGCATGCCTCACCGGCAAGCCCATGCCGGCGGCAAACACCGCCGCCACCCCACCGGCATGGCAATCGGCATAGGTTGAGCGGCAATTTTTGCCTCCGAAGCATCCCAATTCCAATGCAAATGTTACCGTTGATCATTAAAAGAAATAGACGTTGGGAGCGTGTATTGGGCCAGCAGCAGAACCCTCATTCATCATCATCATCATATCTTAAAAAGTAAAAAAACCAAACTCAAACAACAGAACCAACAACAAGAAAAGAAAGAAGATATAAATAAATAAAGAAATGGGTCGGACACTTGTGTCTCAGTTCCTCAATCTCTCAAATGCTTGTCCACGTTTCACGTATTTCACTCTCTCTTTTATCTTTATCCTTTCATTTTATATACCTGCAATGAAAAAACATGTATATGCCTTGCGTTATATAAATGTACAGCTGGAATTATAAGTTAGATACATAAAATTAAATTGGCTTTATGTTCACATTTCTAGTTTTGTTTTAGTTATTTCATTTTTTTTTTAATAATGTAATTTTCTTTTAGTTATGTTTTTTTTTTAAGTATTATGTAATTTTATTTTAGTTATTAATGAAATATTTATGTTTTAATTAAATTGTTTAATTTAATTAATTAAAAAAAAAAAAAAAGTTGGGAGGTATGAAAAAGGCATGATTGCCACTAAAATAGGGTTGGGAGGTATGGAAAAAGTATGAATAAGGTGAAATGAGGTGGAATGATATTATTGGTGGATTTCAGAGGTATGGATGTTTTCGGAAGCATGACTGCCAGTGTCCTTAGATCCAAAATGAAGCAAACATTTGTACCCATCAGGATCAGATATTATGGTAGGCTAAAAGTACGTACAACAGAAAAATATAAAACAAATTGCTTGTATTTAAAATATTATATTTTGATTTGACGACTCAAATGCTATATTTGGCACCCACCAATATACACAAACCACACTGAGCCGTCAGCGATAATATTTTGTCGCTTCCAAATACTAATATTATTATTTATTATTATTGCATATACAAATTAAATATTATTTCAAGTTCCTTTGTTGTATTTGCATTAGCTTTGTCGCTTCTATAAAATAATAGGTTGATGTACGTGTGTTAGCTCGTCCACGCATGCGTGGTATATCTGATATATCGACGATAAATGCTACTTGGTTGATCTTGCACGTAGTTAAATGCTTGGTCTAAAAGTTTAAGCTATGTATTCATAAGTATGAACAAGCTCATAGAGTGTAGATCGTTACTCTTTTAAACAATATATTAAAAACGCACTAACAAAGAAGTTGCAGAAAAAAAATTACAACCTTGGACGAGTTACAATGCAATCGATCAAGTTCAGTTCGGATTAAATTTCTTATTCCTATTAAGAACCTATGAATGTAAGAGGATTTTAATTTGCACAAGAACATACACAATTACGGTATCACCGTATAATCCATTCTGTAGTATGAATTGCCGTAACAGAACATGTCTTGTCTTGGTTGTCAAGAACTTCCTAATTCCTCAAGAAATTAAGTCCAACAATCAGGGGTGGTACCAGAAAAACTTTAAAGAGGGGGCAAAAGTTAAAAGTAGGTGCCAGTTGGGTTATGTCAGTAACTCGACCTTTGTTGCTATAATGAAATCGATTTTAGTTTTAATAAAAGTGAATTTTTCGTTATTTGTTTGTATGATAGAACCAAAACTATAAGAATTGATGATGATATGCACAATAGTTAGCACTTGATGATGATATGCACAATAGTTAGCACATACTTACTTTTTCTTATTGATATTAACACAAGTAGTTGAAGCAAAAATAAAATGGTTCGATAACAAAAATTCATAAACTATAGAGTAGCACAAGAAACGAACATTATATTTTCATGAAAGTGAAAATGTCTTTAACCACTTGACTATGATGCAACTATTGGATAAATTTTCACGGTTATACCATTTACCCATTTATGAGGGCAAAATGAAATTCGCTGATCAATCGGCATTACTTGAGTGAACTTTACGGGGCCAGTTGCCCACACTGCCCCCATTGTGGTACCGCCCCTGCCAACAACGTCTTTAGATAGTCATCCAATTAATTACCAATTTCAGGTAGCGGTGGAGACTGAGGAGGAGACCCTGTTGGAGTTTGAACTTAGTCATCCTCATCATCACCTCCTTTCCTTTTTTGAGATGTAAATCATCTCATCCTCTGCCATTTCTTCAAATTCAGAGGAGGAATCGCATCATTTCATCATCTTCTTCATTAGCTACCTGCATCAAATGGTTAGTGGTTTCAAGAGTTAGTGTTGGTCGTTTCTCAAACTCTGATTGTTGCATGTTAGAGTCCTCGTGGAGATCTTGTGATTGTCGTCCCTCAAGCAAAGTCGTGGTCTGGATAATGCTATCTGTGGAAAACGTAGAGGCAGGTGAATATGTTTCTATTTAAAAACTTAAATCTTTTGTATCAAATAACCGATCAAGTGTGAAGTAATATGAAAAATGGCAATGATAAATCTATGACTATAACAATCATCAAGTAAATCATATCACCTCAACACAAAAATAAACAGACCACAAAGGCGTAGCACAAACATAAACGCAATGCAAGTATAAAGCGACAAATGCAAATACAAATGTAAAGCGATAAGCAAAAGGAAATGCAAACCGGACATGGTGATTTATAGTGTTTCGCTCACGAAGCTCCTCTTCACCCTAATCCACTTCTCGAGTACACAACTCGATAGTTACTTCACTATATCAACAAGCTCCCTTCTCGGTGGAGAAAACCTTACAACCGTCGCTTACAAGTTTACCGATACTAAGCTAAGTATCGAGTCCTTCTTCGGGTACAACCAAACCCGTTATGTTTTATGGCCCAACATAACAAACCTTGTGTTTTGCCGCCTAAACACATAAACCGCCTAACCGCTTACAAGTTTAACGATACTAAGTCGAGTTTTTCTTAGGGTACATCCAAACCCGATATATTTTGTGGCCCAACATAACAAACCTTGTGTTTTATGGCCTAAACACATAAACCTCGCTTTTTTATAACGATAACGTCACACAAGTGAATTGGACTAGATTAGAAACTACAAGGACTACTATTGTCAAGTAGGCAAACATGTAGTGTTAGGAGCTTATAAATACCCCTCATGACTCTCCATGAGGGGTGTGGGAAAGTGTGTGTAAGCTCCATTTCATTTATCATTCTAATAAAACACATAGTTCTCCACCTTTCTCTCTCTAGAAATAACCATGGTTTTCACATATTTCGATCAACATCGACCTACGGAACGTGTTTCTTGGTCATAACAAGTGGTATCAGAGCTAACCGGGGGCGAATCGTGGTGTTTTTGGGTGAAAAATCGTGTTTTTTGGTGTTTTTTCTCAGAAAAATAATGATCTTATCGAGTTAGGATCGTATTTTATCGAGTTAGGATTGCAATTATCGAGTTAGGACTGCAATTATCGAGTTAGGATGGCAAAATTCTCGGGTTATCGAGTTACTGGTTGATTTTATCGAGTTAGTGACAAGGGTTACCGAGTTAGCTACAAGTTCATACGAGTTCCTTATTTGGCGAGTTATCCATTTTAGCGAGTTAGCTAAACACCTTATCGTTTATCAAGTAAGGTTCTTCTTGGTTTCTACTTAAGCCAAAACTATACTTTTTTTTTGGGTAAAAGGGAACTTCCACCCTGGCAAAATATATTAACCAAAAAAACCGTTTCAAGTACAGTGGAATGTGGCTGAAACGCCACATTAACCTCAAGCAACCGCTTGAACAACCCCTATATCATTTATGACATGCCATAAATGAACAACTAGCTACCAACAACTAGAACCATTGAAACCAAAAACGACATGCAAAACAAAAAAAACAAATCCAAATAAGAGATTACTTCCTCGAACGGCCTTGAAGCTTGAAATCAAACTGCTTATTATATTCCTCAAATTGCCCAGGTAAATCAAAGACCTGGGCCGCATAATCATCAGAAAGATAGCCTTCAAGCTCATGAGGTCCTCCAGCTGATGAAATGTAACTATCCATAGGATCATTTGGCTCAAACACCTCATCTTCACTTTCAGAAACAACCACTTCACCCACCTTAGAGAATGGGTTGCCCTTCCTTATACCATCAGCCACCGGAACGGGTTTCCCATTATCATCCACAAGGGTACCTTTTCCATCAATAATAAGCTGTTCAAGCTTCTCAATTTTCTCAACAATAGGAGTGGTCTTCATAGGCGACGGAGAAGTAGTTTTAGAAGAACTAGAAGTAACTTCAAGAGTATCTGTAGTGCCAATCACAGGTTCCAAAACCGAATCTTGTGCCTGAAGCACATCAAAGCTGTTCTTCAAATCAACAAAGTTGATATCCTCCACCCACTTATTATTCTTACCTTGGTCATCCCGGGAAGGAGCCGTACTACTAGTAGGATCAATCGCAAGTTCGTTACAAGAAGTAGAACCTACATTAACTGTTGGAGGACCTCTGTTTGATTGGTTAGACGTCGACGCTCCTCCATTCTTTGGCTTAGTAACCGGCCTATAGTAATACGAAACTTTAGGCTTATGAAAACGAATCCCATCAACCTGACGATTAGTAGCATGAAGCTTACCTTTACCTTTCTTCTTAGAAGGTTCAACGAAACCCTCTTCATCAACCAACACTTTGTCATTCACAACCTGTTTCACTCGCTTAGGACATCCATCATCATTGTGATCAAAAACTTTACAAGACTCACATCTTGGCGGCTTCCATTCATATTCAATATCAATCGTTTCCAATGAATGACCGGACCCATTTGGGTATGGGATAGCAACCACAAGAGAGTCACGTAAGGCTTCCTTTGAAGACATTTCCACAAGGGCTCTAGCATAGGAAATACTACCCCACGACTTAAGGCACATCGTACTCGTGTAGGAATCAAGCATGATAGGACGACCAATTTGCGTTGTGATCAAACTAAGACCAACCTCAGAATATGCCACAACCGGAATATTATGAAGCTTAACCCAAACAGGAGCTAAAGTTATATCATCTTTTGTAAGAGTAGTGTTCGGGGTCCAAATATTCAAAAAGATAGGAACCAATCGTATCAACCATGGACCTTCTTCCAACACCCTTTCCATACCCTCTTTGGTTTCAAATTGGAAAAAGAAAAAACCATTATTAAGCATAACTCTTTGTAAACCAAACTTTGCCCAAGTATTACGAACGTAATTTTCAACAACCGGGAAAGCGAGTCTCTTACCAATGAAATAACCATACAACGTATTAGCGAATCTAGAGCTTACCTCATTGACAACTTCCAAAGGGATGGTGACATTAGCACCTGCCACATATTGCTCATTCCTCATCTCTGAAATCTTAACAATCTTCTTAGGCGTTTTATCCTTAAACATATCCGCAAAGGAAGTAGTAGCCGAACCTGGTAGATTAGTTGGTACACTAACATTCTGATTATTAGATTTTTCAGAATCTACACCCTCTTCCATCTCTCTTTAACCCACAACCACAAATCAACAAACCAAGAAACACGTCGCAAAATACCAACAGCAGAAAGCTCGTACAATAACTAAAGGAAAACCCTAACTTGAAAGTTAGGGTTTAAAAAGCATGAAGAATAAATTACTAACCCATCATGGATATCGCACAAGAGGAATTAAATCGATAGCCGAATATGTGTTGCGATATATGAGATTGATTAGAAAACAATGGTCAAATAAATTAGGCACCAACCTTAAAGCAATTAAGATAATATAGCAAATATACAGATCCCTAAAAAATCAATTAAAGCAAGTATTGTAGACACCGACCCACTATGTAGCCTTAAATTAATAGATTAATTTGAGGAACAAAAGTATGAATCTAGTAGAATAACAATAAATGTTTAAAAAATTGATGTAGGATATTAGGGGATCAGTAAGCAGAAACGATTAAAGAATATTGTTGATCGCACATCGTTTACTCGCTTGTTTCGCTAGAGAGAAATTGTTAGGGTTTTTTTTTAGCCAAAACTATACTTCGTTCGTTCGTTCCTACCGAGTTAGGATTTCAAGATCTTACCTAGTTACAAAGGGGTTACCTAGTTACAAAGGGGTTACCGAGTTACAAAGGAGTTACCGAGTTACAAAGGGGTTACCGAGTTAGGAATTTTTACCAAGTTAAAAAAAAAAAAAAAAAAAAAAAAAAAGTTTTTTGGCAGAAAAATTTGAGTAAAATTTATTTTTGAGAGAAGACTAAACGTTTAATTTTGACGCAAAATTCAAATTTTGGTATAACATTGAAAATTTTGGCCCGAAATTAAAATTTTTAGGCCAAAATTTAAATTTTTTTGATAAAATTTGGCGTAAAAATTTTTAATACTCAAATTTTTCTGGTAACCTTAGTATTGTATTTCTTAGTGATTTCCATATTTTGAGCGAGAAAATTTTCCAATTCAATTTTTGAAGGGAAAATACGAAATCACCAAGATCAACGAGATAGAATTTCATACTTCACCAAAAACACACCACGTATTGCTTAAAAGATCCTGATCAAGAATCACAATCAAATGACAACGGCTAGTATCGGATTTTGTGATTATGAGGATAATTCTTTATCACTTTTCTGGGTTTAAAGTTCATTTCAAGGGCATGTGTACTTATTTATCTCAAAGTCTAGGGGTGGATGGATGCATGACTTTCGGAGATACTTGTTTGGGCAAACATTGGTAGAGATAGTGATTAAGACTTGGATTATCTAGTTATACCCGATGTAAGGAGTTACATTGTAGTGCTCACGGGTTATAGCTATCACTTTAAGGAGTTACATTATAGTACTCAGTGTCGCACGAAGTTGTAGATAGTTCAAGAGGCAGAGATTTCATATACTGTTTGCACGTTTGAGTATATGGATCTACCTATGCTTAAAGGAGTTACGTTGTAATGCTCAATATAGGTTCTTAGTCACACCATCGTACAAGATTAAGTCACATATCTAAGGGATGTTTACTTCATTTTCAGATTGGTTATACTGGGTTGTTTCTCTAGTCATTGGTCATTTACTAGCTGGTTGAAATTTGAAGAGGTCGCTTATAGGTTGAAGAGAAGAGATGAGATTGTAGAAAAAGAGAGTCATATCTTAGGGACATATACTCACAGAATGTGCTTCAAAAAGCTGTTATGGCTTCTAAATTGCATTAGAAGTGTAAAGTACAAGTAATTGTAAGGCATGTACACAAGATTATGATGATTCCGATAACTTGCAACCATCAGGAGGGAGAAGAACATGCCAAAAGAAGGAGTGTTTCGTCTTCAGTACGTTGGTTGATCGAGGGGACTGTGCTTAATATCAGAGAAGTTCCATGAGGTACCAAGTATGTGTACATCAGAGCTTATTACCAACCTTCTATGCAATGTTATGTGAGTTATGTTGTTGTGTTGCTCCCCGAACGACAACCATGTGTCTACACTTTTGAATCTAGTTTATCCGCTGCGAGATGAAAGAAGAGTTGTCGGTTCAGGAAGGAGCAGGAAAAAGAATAAAGGCTCACTAGTTAGGAGGGAGTAATAACCCAACTAGACCATTACAGTTGAAGTTCAGAGCTACAAAGACCTTTGCCGTCAGTGTCAAAGATCATACGCCGAGATCGTCGGAAGAGAGAACCTCATGTCTGCCTCAGTATCTAGACTACAGAGACTCTGCGCTTCAACAACGTCAACATAGTTTACTATTGTTGTAATTTACATTGTGTATGTATTTATAAGTCTCATTGTAACCATTCACGTGTGACGATATCTTGGAGGGAGATTGTTAGCCTCGTTTTTTTATCAAAATAACGTCACACAAGTGAATTGGACTAGATTAGAAACTACAAGGACTACTATTGTCAAGTAGGCAAACATGTAGTGTTAGGAGCCTATAAATACCCCTCATGACTCTCCATGAGAGGTGTGAAAAAGTGTGTGTAAGCTCCATTTCATTTATCATTCTAATAAAACACATAGTTCTCCACCTTTCTCTCTCTACTTTCTCTCTCTAGAAATAACCATGGTTTTCACATATTTCGATCAACCTCGACCTTCGGAACGTGTTTCTTGATCATAACAGATAGGATTATTTATCGGTAAATCCAAAGCTAAGAAAAAAAAACCAATAATAATAATAATAATAATAATAATAATAATAATAATAATAATAATAATAATAATAAAATCAAAACCGAAACGATTTAATGAAAGAAAAATCGAAACAGAAAAAATCTGAAACCAAACTGTTTTTAAACTACAAAAACCAAGTTTTGCTTTCGGGTTTGGGTTTTAACCAAAAACCGCCCCAAACTACTACACGCTAACCGAAAAATTGTAAAGAATGATTTGGTAGAGAAAACTAGGTATATTAGGAAACATTCATTAATCATTACGCGTTATTGTTAATTACGAAACGAAAAAATACAAGAAGCAACAATAATAAGAAAAACAAAAACAAAGAGAAAACTGTAGGGTTTGATTTATAACAGTGCTATATTACTATGTAGTGGGTCGATCTTTCTGTTTTTTCTCACATTCTCCGTTGTTACTTCATTCTCACTTTTGGCACCCACACACAAACACAACAAAGCCATATCCTCAAAAGACAATCAACCCTTACATTATTTGATCTTATCAATCAGTCAAATCAAATCAAATCACGTCAATCTTTAAGAAAGCACAAAACCAAGAGGAAAGAAAGTGTAGAAAAGCATGTCATCTTCAGCACCTTTCACACCTGAGCACTACCACCACCATCACCTCTCACAGCCCTCGGAGCAGCTCTGCTATGTCCAGTGCAACTTCTGTGAAACTATCCTTGCGGTATATCACTGAACCAATTAATTATAATATTTAGTATAATCCGTGCAAAACGTTGACGCAACTATATTATTATAATTCTAGTATAAGTTAATAATAGACCAACATATGTTGTATACAGAAATTTCTAATTTAGTTATGAACTGGCTTTTATACATCTCCTATATGATTAAACATAATCTTTGAGGTTTTTTTATTGATATTGTAGGTGAGTGTTCCGTGCAGCAGTTTGTTTGCAACGGTTACGGTTCGATGTGGGCATTGCACTAATCTGTTATCTGTGAACATGCGTGCACACCTTCTTCCTACTGCTACAAATCATATCCAACTTGGCCATAATTTCTTCTCTCATCAAAACATAATGGTAAAGCTCTAATACAATTTAATTTGCTAACTAATACGTAGTACACAAGCAACATTTCGGTCAACAATAGATGTATCAATGGAAGTCTAGACCGGGGGTTTTCGTCAATAGATCCATGTAATGCTTGTTTAGCTAGTACTTGGTTAGGGTTCTGTTAGCGTCATACTCTAAATTAATTGCTTTTAATTCTAATTTCTCGCTGCTAGATCTCATTTTTTTATATCTATATTCTTTTTCCGTTGTTGAAAAGAAAAAAAAATATATATATGATCATAAGCAACTCTGATTGAGAAACTGTGTATTTGACACCATGCCATTTCTGCATACTGTTTAGATGTCTTGCATTAGGGTTTATAATTTTTATTAAGGCAGATTTTTAATGTGTACAGGTCTTGATGTATGCTATAGAATTTAGGGTTTCGTAGCCGGACACATGAATTGCTAGCTGTTTATACAATATATTTGGAAGTCCAGTTTCTAAATGTATATGTCATTAGTTTAACATCTATGATAATAATCAGGAGGAGATGAGAAACAACCCTTCAAGCATGTTGATGAATCAGCCTATTCCAGATCCATTTGGACCAGTTCGAGTTGATGAGCTTCTCAAGCCTCCTGTAGTGAATAGACGTAAGATTTCTTGATGTTTTTCTTGTTTTTAAGATCTCTTTCATTATCAGATTCATTTATAAATCTTTGAGTAAATAAAATAAAGATCAAAGCTTCTTTTGTTTGAATTCTTTCTTTGATATAAAAGGCATAAATCGGTTAGGTTATCAGTGAATCAAAAAAGTTATAAAAATGGTGCAGTATTTGTACTTTCAGAAGGTTACATCGAAATGGAGTCTTGAACATTTATTAGGTTTCATGTGGGAAAACCCTCTCTCTTTAGCTTTCATTTCAAAACCATCACACTTTTCCTATCCGTATTACTCAATAGATGTCAATCTTGTACTAACAAAAGCTCAACTTTTTCTTCGACAATAGACTGATCTTACGATAGTACTCATCAACCATCACCATTAACAAGGAAGCCCTGTTATAATAATTCTTGAAAGTCAATCATTATACGTTTCTTACTTGAAAAATCACACCAAAAACATACTACATATCGAGTAATTGTCAACAGAAAAGAAATTAAAACCAACAGATGATTTATACAAATCACTTTTTGGCGCTTCTGAATAAAAATAGGAATAACAAAAACCCTAGTGTTCAAATCACTTTTCATTACTTATTTGCCAATGATGCTTTATGCTACTTGATCAATTGCAATTTAGAAACCTATTCGTAATACATCTCTTGCATGTGTACCATATGAAATTAGAAAGGTTGTTTTCCCTAGAAATTAATGATAAAGATAATGATGAAGCTATGATGAGAGAGAGAATACAAAAAATAGCACGAAAACAAATGATATAAATGTAAAAGCAGTCTAACATTTGTCTTCTATTTGCAGCTCCAGAAAAGCGCCAGAGAGTTCCTTCAGCTTACAACAGGTTCATAAAGTATGTATATATTGATTAAGCTTTCTGCTAAGCCAAATTGTTAGTAATTTAAGTGATTAAAACTAATTGCATGTGGTAATTTGAAGACAACTCCATGTACTAAAGTTAAGTTTAATCAGCTCATTGCATATTTAGCATATATGCTCATCGTCTTTTAGTCTCGTACTCTACGATCATATGTAGATCAAGTGTATATTATGCTTGAATAAAACCTTTTCTTGAAAGTACATGCAAAATGATGTAATGCATTTTTTTTTCATGACAAATTAAGACGATATGAATTATCTTTAGCTTTTTTTTAATGACGGTCTATATCATTAGAAAGATGCAAGATGCTAGACAAAAAGAAATACAAAGTCCAAGTTAAATTCAGAATTCCTATAAAAACCAAAAATTATGCAATAAATTGCATCGCACAGCTTCGATGATGGGAGAAAACTTAACCTACCCGGTGGGTAAACTACCAAGTGACTAAAAACACAATTAATGCTTTGCTTGTAATTTGTGTCATGAAAGAAATAAAAACACAATTAATGTTTTGTTCCTTCTCTCCCAATGACTGAATGCCACTTCAAGTGGGTAAACTACCCGGTGGGTAGGTGTATCCAATGGTGTCTTTTCTCGAACTTTTATAATCGAAGATTGTTGCATTTCTATGGCTCCAGATTCCAACATTGTAGTTTAAATTACCATGTCGAAACACCACCAGTTCCTTCTTTTTCTGGAATCGAAACACATGATTTGTATGCAAACGTGTTAATACACAATGTTCTATTAAACAAGTCACTGAAGCAATACTGAATTATTGATATAAAGCAATTGAGTATGTATTGCATTGCAATTATTGAGTTTGAGTATTCCTATGCATGCAAGATAGTACATAAACGTTTTAGTATTTTAAGTATATAATATTAAAAATTGCAGGGAGGAGATCCAACGTATCAAAGCAGGAAACCCAGACATAAGTCACAGGGAAGCCTTCAGTGCAGCTTCAAAGAATGTGAGATTTATAGGAGACAATATATTGAAAATATTATATTGTATATATGTGGTGAAAGGATCTATGTTTATGTGTTCAATTCATTTTTCACTTATTGCAATCGCATAACTTATAAAGTTAAGTATTTTTCCTAATTTGATTCTGTTTGATATTTTTTTATTCAGTGGGCACATTTTCCTCACATCCACTTTGGTCTTATGCCCGATCAAGCCCTAAAGAAACCCAATGTATGCCAACAGGTATTTCTTCTAGCTCCTCTTTTAATAGCAAATTATATTTTAAAAGAATAATACTAGCAAGAAAGCTAGAAAATACAAAGTTGTGAAAAAGAAAAGAAAACAATACCAAATTAACAAAACCTAAACACTAACATCCGGAATAACCACATATTTTTTTCTTTTTTAAGCTGAAAATTTATTAGAAAAAAGGGAGACTCCAAGGAGGAGCCCAAAAAAAAAAGCAAAACAAGAAAGAAAAAGAAGCAAAACAAGGCAACACAAGCTAAACAAAAAGAACTCGAAACGAACCCCCATTAAGCCTGAAAACATACATTTCTTGAATTAGAATTCCAACACCTCCACTTCAAGTGAGGTTGAGAGCACCTCATGAAATCCAAAGCTTGGATAACCGTTGAATCGATGGGAATATGTGTTCCGTTTTAGCAGCTAAAAATACAATCAAGAGAGGCAACAACCACCTTGCTTCTCCACTCCAAATAGCCCAAATTACACATTGAAACACAACATGGATAATGTTGATAAGCAATGGGTTAACAAAGTTTCCCACATTGCCGATTGATAAGCCGGTGATAGAAAATAATGGAAAAAATACACACGCGTCAAGGTTCCACTAGGCCCAAACTTTACACGATATGAGAATACCCGAAGACGCAGGAGAATAGAATGATCAGCAATTTCTTCAACCGTATGACAAAACAGGCAGAGGTTAGAAAATATATTAATACCCATTGCCATAGTTAGACCGGGAAAGCGGCCTATTGATCGAAGCTCTCCAAACGTATATGTTAACTTTATGAGGGTTCCATTTGTTCTAAAGATGATGGGACCCCAAGCCGAAATCAGCAAGGAGCTTTACTTGAATGGAATAAAACAGATTCCTTTCTCTAAATAGATAAAGAATAAGCTTTCCAATTGAAAATCTGATATCTAATCCTATTAACCACATCATATACATCATCTTTTTATCACTCCAAAACATTTTCATTTAACTTTCCTTAAAACATTGCAGCATTTTCTCTCCCTTTTATTCATTCTTTTATATTTTTTACAATTTTAAAATAACCTCAAAACACAAATATACACTCACAACACAATATTTTATTGTTTCTCTCACTTTTCTCTCTCCTATTTCCAATCGTGAATCAAATGCCGCTACATATAATTTTTAGTTCGTCCCCTAGTTTCCCTTGAACCAACATATGGTTTCCTTCAAGGAAAATGGTTCCTTTTGGCTTTCCCGTTTCCCACACCCATCACACTAACCACCCCTAACCTTTAAAGTTTACTTTGGAAAAAAAAAAAAAAAAGGAACCGAGGCCTCATCGAAATACTTAAAGATCAAGATCAGGTTTTAGCATTATATCTTGACCATTTGCCAAAAAATAATGTGTCATCTTCATGTTGTAAAAGGGAGATATTTGATCCATCAGCTGCAAGAGACACCCCACTGAAAATACCCTTGCTACGAGAATCAATAATATAGACTTAGAGAGCCTCCACAATCATAAGAGCATAGGTGTGTTGACTACAAGTTATTCAACAACTCAGTGACACGTCAGCGTCACATCAACTTTAACCTTTTCACAATAACTCATCAAAAAAACACCCTTTACATTAACTTACCTATAACTCACAATAACTCCACTTTTATTCAAATATTTTCAAATTCAACCCCTAAACTAAAACAAATACTACATTTATTAAAAAAACATAACATTCATTCATACTTAAAACACATATATTTTACAATACGGAATTAAGAAAAATACAACGAACAAAAAAAAATACAACGAACTAAAAAAAAGACATAACCGAATAACGGAATAAAAATAAATCTAATCCTCACGAGGGGGCAATTTATATTTGGCGATGATTCGATCTTTTTCCATGTTGACCAGCGCCACATAGGTTGGATCTTTTCCGGCTGTGTCGACGAGCAAATATTCAAACTCCTTGTGTCTAATTAACATTTCTTCTTTTTCTGCGGCCACCTGATCTCGCTTGGCGGCCGCCTCATACGCCTTCGCCACGGATTCCTGTTTTGCCCGAAACTCTTGCTGCATCATCTCCCCGAATTGTTGCGACGTAAAGGATCCTACGGTGCTTGTCGTGCCCCCGGTGCTTGTAGTAGTCTCGGATTTTTGTTTCTTTGAAGCCCTCTTTTTACCCATTGGGCGTGACTCAACATCATGACCAAACAAAGCCTCGTTTGTTTGGCTTGGGACATCGCCGGTTAAATCAATTGGATCCGGCACATCCCATTTGCGATGTCTACGCAAAACATCCCAAGCTTCCTCGTTGTTAAAAGGTATGTTCCTATTTTTCTCACAATAAATCTGTTTCGCCCGTTTGAGGATATCCATCAGACTTTCCCCACTTTTAATATCACGTTCCGCGTGTTTGTAAATAGCGTTGAACTTATTACAAGCGTGGTTCAACGTTTTCCATTTGCTTTGAAGCATATCCTTGTTGCGGGTCATAGAATTCTTTCGGTTGAACTCACGTTGCATACGTTGCCAAAACATGTCGCGAGGTTGGGAACGACCAACACGCTCATACTCAGAAGCGGCTATCCAACATTCGGCAAACCATTTTTCCTCATTTGGAGTCCACTTTGTATGCACGTTATGTTCTCCCTCTTCTTGGGCTTCATTAGGTTCGGGGTCTTTGGATTTTTTTGCCTTGCGTTTGCCACAACTTTTGGGTTTGGCTAGAGACGTAGGTGTATCTGGAACTTCATATGTTTCTGTGTGTGAATGTTGTGATTGTTGTGTTGGTTGAGAGAATTGAAGATTTGAGAAGTCGGTGTTCATGGTGTTTGTTTTGATTGTTGCCAATTTTGTATCTCTTGATGTTGTTTGAATAGTTCTTGGCTCGACATACCGAATATGTTTGGGTTATCCCAATTCGAATTTGACAAGGAACCCACGTTTGGCTTATTCCAAGTTGGAGTAGACGAGGAACCCCCATATGGGTTATTCCATCCATCAAAAAGGTTCCTAAACGAGTTGTTGTTGCCGTCAGACAAATTTTATTTATTTATTATATATATATATATATATATATATATATATATATATATATATATATATTTTTTTTTTACTATTAGAAGTATATACTAGTAATAGAGAATAATTGGTAGTGGAAGTGTGAAACAAAGTGGGAAATGAAATGGGTAATTATAGCGTTAGAAAAGTGATTTTGATTTTTTTTTTTTTTTTTTTTTTAAGTAGCCGTTTATATACGTTGGGGGGGGGGGGGGGGGGGGGGGGGGTAAAGTGATTTTTTTTATTTTTTTTATTTTTTTTATTTTTTTTATTTTTTTTTTAATTTCAATGGCTATATTGCCGTTTTAGGGGTTAAAACGAAAGTTTTTTTTTTCACTTCTATTATAACGCGACGTTATTATAATAACGCCCCACGTTAACGCAGCAATAACGCCCATCTCCGGTGTCTTAACGCCGCGTTATTCAGCTGAAAAAATCCAATAACGCAGGGCTCCGGGTAGGGTACCTAGTGCTCTAAGGAAGAGAAACAGAGAAAGACGGTCACCTTTGATACAGTTTACTAAGACAGAAATAGATGTCGAAGAAAGAAAAGAACAAATTCATCTACACATCCATTTATACCACTTATCACCGAAATCTATTTGAGACGCGTAATGTAAAAAAATAAAGTCCCAACAAATAAAGTCAAAAGTCTTATAAGTCAACCTTAAATAGAAGGAGTTTATGTTCTTTATGATCAGCCATACGAATGATATATATGATCTCTTTGGCGATTAAACATCCATCAATGATTTGTCTTCCCCCATAAGGCGGTTTGATTAGGCCCACTTATAGACGTACAGGACCACCTTTGGAAGCCATAAGGAAAGGATTTTTGAGATTACCTAATATACGCAACCAATAAAACTAATAGGCCTAAAATCCGAAAAACCAACCGTGTCACGATTTTTAGGGATTAAAGAAATAAACAAAGCATTACATCCCTTGAAAAAATTCTCAGAAACTTCAAAGTATTTGATGTCATAGAATTCATTCTTAATCAAATCCCAGTAAGGTTTAGTAAAACTTGAATTCAAACCATCAGAGGCCTCGAGATTTTGAATCAACACAGCTTCGGTTGTTTTTACTTCCTCCATCAAGAAATTGGATTCGAGATACGAAGCATCGATATCAGAAAGTTTCCAAAACAAATGACTAACAAATTTAGGTCTAGAAGCTGACCTTTCCTTGAAACGAGAAGCAAAATGATCGAAAACATCTGATTTAATCTCATCTGAAGATTCACTCCAAACTCCATTAATGGAAATTCCTTTGATGGAGGAATTGTCGAATTTATTTTTCAGAAGAGAATGAAAGAACCTTGAGTTCTCATCTCCCTCAACTGCCCATCTCACCCTATAATTCGGTTTAATATCATCCTTTCCATTTCGTCCAACGACTGAAGGTCTATCAACCATTCCTCCCTAATTTAAGCAACGTCAAAATCACGAATAACTTGGCCTTAAAAATTTCTCAGTTCTTAAATCAATTCTCTAGTTAACAATCCCAACTTAATTAGGGTCTCTATTTGATAATTTGAGTTTCGATTGAGAACCGCGCGGTAGCTAGTCAAAGATAATATAAGAATCAAATTTACCATGTATATATGCTTGCTACTTATAAAAGAGAAACCAAATTGTATTTTTGTGGAAAGATTACTTATATTTAACAATCTTTTATCCGTTAAACATTTTTAAATTCAGTTTTGAATCTGTGGCTATCAGAGTTCTCGGTGGTGTTAGGGGGTTGGCAACACACCCCTCACCTCAAATCCCTTCACTCACTTACAACCAATCCCCTTATGCCACATCACTCTCCCACTTTTTCCTTCACTCACTCACTTTTTGTTGGCATCACACCCCTCACCCTTCACTCACTTCTTTTTTTTTTCTTCTTTTTTTTCTTTTTTAAATTCTATTAAAATGTGGATCAGTATTTTAAGTCCGACTTCTATTCTTTGACACACACTTAACGTATTCTACCATTCACAATAATGGGTTTTAAGAGGGTTAAAACTGTTAGTTTTGTAAACTACTTACTCTTGTTTAAAACTTTAAAAGTTGGACAATTATGTAAATGTTTAAATATATAGGGGCCAAAGTATAAATAACAAAAAGTAATCATCTTTCTCCCTAGTCACAGAATTGCAGCATGCGTTTTCACCATTTTTTCCGACAATACTTGAAACATATCGATTTTATTTCGTAAAGCCCCAACGGTCCAAAATTGAAGGCTCCAACGTTCGATTTTTTGGCTTCTCTCGTGCGGTAAACCTCCCCGCAAAAACACCCCACCGTGCGGTAAACATGGAACGGCGGCGGTGTTCCCGCACAGGAAACACCCCGTCCCGTGCCTCCCCGCAACCATTGCCAACCCCCTTATTTAATTTGATGTGTTTGTTCTCTTTCACTGAATTGTAATGTTTAGTGTTGAGGTGTTCCTTCCCAATGGGTTGAGGGTTCAAGTCCCTCTTGGGACGTGGTGTAAGTTGTTCAAAAAAGAAAATAAATTACTTATGAGTAATAAATAAATATACTATCAAGACACCTGCAACAAAAAAGTACAAGAATTACACTAAAGAACTTAAAGCCATTCTTGGACTACAACAACAATTAATCTATCCACGGGTTGCTTAAGCTCTCGTAACTAGAACAAATTCCAAAGTATGAAGATGCGACACTTTGTTAGAATTTTAATATCATGACAATCATATAATTAAACCATAATCAAAGTATACACGTATGCGGAAGCTATGGATCAAGTATAACATATATTTATTAACAAAAACATAAATAGGAACGTACCGTATGTAATCTTGGATTCTTGAACAATTGGATGAACCCTAATTAGGATTAATAAGGATCAATGATTAACCCCTTACCGTTTTGTTAATCGATCCAAAATACTAACAATAGTGTGTTAGTATCACGTTCTTGTACACACGTACTATTAACGAATTAAAGTTAATGCTAGTTAAAGTATACACAAAACAATATTTGTTTTAATAAAAGCAAACTAATCGACCAGAGGCGGACTTATACATGTGCTAGGTGGTGCCCGGGAACCACCTTGGACGAAAAAATCTTTTAGAAATGATATAGAAGTTTTTTTAGGACCTACCTTAGAAACTAGTTAGGAACCACCTTAAATTTGAAATTTAAAAGAAAAAAGAAAGAAAACAGATAAGAAAAATAAATCTTGCCGGAAATCTTACATTTTCATCGGAGTTAGAGAAGGAAGATGAAGGCACTTGGTTAAGTCTCTGGATATAGCAAGTATCTTTGTTTTGGACATAGCAATTTGAACATTGAGGTTACTTTATTTTGGAAGTAGTAGTTATAAGTTGGGCTATAGTCTTTTTCATTGTGACATTGTGGATACGTGTGTTTTGCCTTCATTTGTGAGACTTTAAGTTTGGAAAATAGTATTAATTTGTTATATACTTGTAAACTAAATTCAATCCAATAGTATGTTATACATGAATTGTCAAAAGAGATTAATTTTCAGAAGTTGTTAAGTATAAATATGTTGTCAGTAACTTAAAACTACTACTAAAAGTTTCGATATACATTTTTCTAGTTTTATCATACGTATTTTTTGCTAAAAGAAACATACATTTTGTTAATTAGTCTTAGTAGAAGTTTTTGTCTTGAAGATGTTCAATAGACATTATTTGCAACATGATTGTACACGGAACCTTTTCTTGTTTTAATTACGTATGATATATTGTACCCAACAATCCATAATTTGACCCGACCCGACCCATTGACCGGTCAACCCATTTAATTTGACGTCTTAACTAAGTAAGGAACCACCTTAGGTTTTCTCCTAGGTCCGCCACTGTAATCGACTAAATAAACAAAAACACCAAAACCCTTTTATATATTATGTTGTTGTCGATTCAGTAAACAAAAGAAAAGAAAACCATTTACAATTCCCATGCACATGCATAATAAAAATACATGTATGTCATGCTACTTGAATCATGTCGAGAGAACCAAAAAGAAAGAAAAGTAAGGGTTAATTTATTGTGTGTACAAGAGATACAAAAAATAAACTCTTGACTTTGCTTTTATAGGATACAAAACTTAGGGAACAAGTTAAGGCTTGGGTTCTAGATCCTTCTTATTCTCTATTTTTTATCCATGGTCATTATCTTTAAACATTAGTCAATTTTCGTTAATGACTAACGTTCTTTATTTGTTTTGTGTAATTAATAATTAAATATAACTTTTTATATTAAATTATTAAACTTTAATTCTCATACGTAAAGTGTGCAATCACGTGGTCTCAGGTTCGATACTAGACATATACTTATTAATATTTATCCAAAAACTTTAACAGCTCCCACTTGGATATCTATTAATAGTATAATGACATTGGTTAGCGTCTAGCAACACGCCAATGCCCCTAGATCAACTCGAGGAAGGTCTCCTGGAAAAACCTTTAATGATTCATCATTATTATTATTATCATTTTATTTCTAATACCACGTTAATAATAATATAGATCTTAGTCATTCTTTAATTAACAATTCTGTTTCTCGTTGTTCATGATTGATCAAGATTACCAAAATATTTGAACGTATTCCAGATAGACTTTGGGCGTACGCACGCAAACATCTTGTCAACCCTATGAGGGGCCCAACAGTATTAAACTTCAAAACAAATTTGAAGGAACAAATTCTTTCTTGACTACAAGAATAACTCATGGACTATGCAACACTTCTGAAAACAACTCTTATGACTCCCTATTACGGTGAGCGGTAGATTGCTTCACAAAAATGCACTACATCCATGACACTTATCTGTTATCTCAAGTATGAGGATAACAAATTCATGATTTACTTACTGACAAGATCAATAAAGTAAAATCATGTAGTTAGGATAAGTCCTATATTCAATTCATTGAATATCATGTGAAATTGGTATGTCAACGCATCAATATACTTTCAAGCATATTCTTAACCGATACTCAGATTTGTCTTAGTTTAATGATATTCCCATATCATTAATCGACAACGGACAGTTTAGAATAACATAAATTATTCACGGATTTAAACATGCAAATATAGGACACAATTTATTATTAATGAAAACAAACATACTAAGTACTTTAATTCATTATAAATAATAATTGCTCAATGTCCTTTATCCAAATACTAAATAGATCAATGCATGATAATTCTAGTTAATGAATTTTGTCTCAAGTACTGACTTGTTGACAATTATGCCTCAAGTAATGACAATCATACTTGTTGACAAGGCATTATTTTATCTAACTTTGATCTATCCAAATTTTGAGAATACTTATTTCAAGAATTCAATAAGCAAAATTCTTGTATGTGTATATCCAACTATCTTGATATAGTTACACATAATTTTTCATAAATGGTGTGTCATCCTCAATCACCATCTTATGACAATCAAACTTTCAAACCTTTTAAAGTTTAAGTATTCTAATTCTTTAATGTATAATGCAACTTGCTCTTAGTTGAGCACAACTAGTTCTCATGGCTATTAATAAGGATGATATCCTCCCATGACTAGTTATTGAGTGTCGTCTCAACTTAAACTAGCATCATTGTATACAAATCAACAATATGCTTTTTTAAATTTCGTAAACTTAATATCCATTGTGTATTATTTTAAGGAGCTATTCCAGGTTTGAGGATCATTATTCTAAGTTCAAACATTTTCCATTAGAATATCTATTACACAAGATATCAAATATTGTTAAATCATTAAGCATTTAAGAATGATGTAACAATAATATGATGCACATGAAAATCCTTCAGTCATACTTAAATTTATATTCATGTTCTATCTTTTCATAATATATATCCATTTTCTAAATGATATATTATGTTCTATTAGAATTTGTTTACCGCACATGTTTATTTAATATAAACTTTTGTTCCAAGGCTGTATGTTTTATTTTCTAAATCTTTCAAATAAAGTTTCATTCCAAATTAAGTCTAACATTTTACTTATATGGAATGTTACTTCTTATATGTTATAAAACATATACGATTTAGTAAATCAAACATAATACTCCCACTAACTTTCAGGAATACTAGAAATTATCTTAATTATAAATCAAAATATTGATTTAATAATTAAACATAAGAATAATCTTCTAGATGCGTGCATTTTATCCATTCATGGATTATTGCACTTTGTACACTTTCAAAGATTTATTTGAATTTATAAACTCCTTTTGATTACTTATCGTCCTCGCTCAAGTAATCATTCAAGAAAGAGTTTTGATATTCATTATCAAATTTCATATTCATATAAATATGACAATTACCATCTTTGTATCTTTAATGTGCTTAGGAAAGAGTATTCAATCATAGTTAATTGCTTAAATATGATTAATAATCTTGTCATAAGACATGCATTAAGATATGTGTACAATTTTGTTCATATGATTTCTACTCAAAGATTTAACCCACTAGGATTACATTATCTTTGAATAAACTCATCTTCATTCTCTAACAATTAAGAATTAAGATAAACTAAATTTTTAAATTTGAATATCTTTATGAACAGCATCTATCACATCCATAATATGAGTACTTTACCCAATTCATTATTTTTGGTAATACTTCATCATATAATTCTCAACATATTAATCAAATATATGAGATATCCAAGTGGATCTATGAATGATAATTCCATCATCTTGAGGTTTATCATTTACATGTTAAGCCTCATCATGATTTTCACTAGTGTGTTTTTAGAAGATTATGTATCTTGTAATTAAAACTCCCACTTGCCTTTAGTAATATATAGACTATCTATAAATATTTGGCAATTAGAGCAACAATCCAATTTTCTCTTTTAGGATATTACAAATACATATTGACAGTTCCTGACATTCTTTTGTTAATAACCTTCACATAAGTAGATTAAAAAAATTCAGGACTCCAATTTAGGACTTAATGTGATTCATCACATTTCATAATTCAATGATGTCTTATTAATCTTCTAGGAGTCTAATTGAGTGTATTCAATCCATACTCAATTTTCTAACCTTGATAACTTTTGGAAGACTAGAAGTCATAGTTATCTTTAATCAAACAATCTAACAAAAGTTTGATTTCTCTAACTGATTATACCATAAATATGTGGTATTTCAATTAGAATTAATATTGTAAGAAGATCTAACAATATATATATAAGATAACCATATTCCTGTTGGCATACCTATTTACCAACTAAGTCAACTTAATGGTATAATAGTATTTCCAAACCAATTGCATACTTTATAACACAAGTACTTTTGATCAAGTTACTTCATGTTTATGTCTCATCAAGACATAAACGTGTTATAATCCCAATATACGTTATAAATCATTGATCAACTCAATGACTTCTTGTATATGTCTTAATTAATAAACATAACAAGTTAACGTATTACTTTATTATAAGTTTTGGAATACTTAAAAGACTTCATGTTTATAAGAAGATATACACATGTATAACTAAAGTATTGTTGAACACCACCATTTGGTTTCAACAGTAATTCAAGTTAATTTATTTACTTCATTTATTTATGTCATTCTAACAATAAATAAATATTATAGTTGAAGTTGTCTAGTTATCATATTGACACATATTCTAATAGGTGTCTAATTTAGAAACAGTAAATTATTCATGTTGGTCTCACGCAAACATGGAAATTCACCTTGTTGTTAATATTTAGCCTGCGTCTCACGTTTACTAAATTTCAACACCAAGTGTTTCTTAGATTAGATGTATATTAATCATATTAGAACTATAGTCCCTTACTTTTCAGTTAAGAGAATCCGTTAAATCATATTCTTATGTGTTGTACCTTGCACACAATGTAGATTTCTCCCACTTGTGCATGAAACAACATCATGTATCACATAAACAACACGCACGCGTTTGTTAGTGAACAATATGATTTGTGTCATTAGCATAACTAGTAGATATAGAGTTTACTCAATCAATCAAGGAAACGCACATGACTATCCTTGAAAATATTAGTGTCTATGTTTGGAAAGTAATTACCTTGAGACATTCAAAAGATAATCTGTGTTACAATAAGTCTTATAACTCCCACTGAATTAGAGAATATTACAATAATCCCTTATTCAGCCATTAGAACACAATACTCCCACTGAATTTGACAACATTGTAAGTGTTTCATTAATCAGTGAAAGGAAATAGTGTACTATTTACTTTCCTACATCTTTTAAGAAAACCCATTCCGACAATTATTTATAGGTTCTAAAAGAATGTATTCTACTACGTAAATGTGATCACATTCCAAACTATTAACTTGAAAAAACTGGGCATGCAATTTCTTCCTTTATAGATCTACCATTCCAACAATTGTATGTAGTATCTTTAAATGGTCAAATCAAAACAAATAGATAAATAATCTAATTTATCTTTTACCATTTTGCAGTAACAAATCTAGATTCTAATTAAATAACTCATAAAGTGCAAATAATCATAACTATTAAAGTTTGCTATGAGTTATGTCTTTAGAATTTAGACAATTCTAATCATCCTATTTTACCTTTCTCATTCATGAAAAGGATTAGGATTAAGTCTCACACTTCTCTTATGGAAAGGAGACTAGGTTTATTCTTTTAGTAAGGTTGTCTCTAACCAAAAACCCTTACAGGTGTAGATCAATTTACTTGATAAAAGAATAACTTATGTTTACGGTTTTAATGTTGCAGTAATACATTTAAAAGAATTTACAAAATTCTATTTTAGTATTTTCGATAATCAATTCTCAAGAAAACATAATACCCAAGGATATATTCATATAACCAACATATTTTCTTGAAAATCTAGGATCCAATTTTACATAGATTCCATCACATTAGTTGATCTGTTAGTGGTGAAAGTATATAAGATGGTAATCTGTCGAACAATAATTGGCAAACACTTTTCCAATTCCTAGATCATTATGGGATTTACATCAAATTGATTCATCAATTTGTCATGTAAGCATGTTTCATCCCATCACATGCCTTAAGTTCTAGGTCTCACGCATCAACTTAATTAAATCATCTAACTTAGAAACTGCAAATTCTCCATGTGTGGTCTCACGCACACTTGAAAATTTACCTTGTCATTAAAATTTAGCATGCGTCTCACGTTTACTAAATAATAACTTCAAGTGTTTCTTATAGTTAGATGGCATGTAACTTAAATTTTAGGGTATTTTTGTTTGATGTGAAAATCAAATCATGTATAAAGATGCATGCACTCATCTTTATAGCATAAGTTATAAAAAGCTTTTATTACCAATTCTTAAAATTAATACACAAAGTTTTACTTTGAGGTTTAAAAACCTTAAGATGACTTTCTACAAGAATGATTTTAAAAGAAATTCGTTTAAGACGTATTCGTAAGTGTGATAACCAAGGCAGACTCTAAGGCTCTTTCCAAGCCTTCTTACCACGACTATGAATTTTGTCTTAAAGGAGTTACTTTTAAAAGCATGTTGTACAAAACATCAATCAAGCAAAAGTTTATGGATCAATCTCAAAACATGTAACAAAATATGAATCTTGCTAGTCTCGCCTTGGAGCGAATTACCGTGCGAAGCGAACCGTTGTTGGCACATAAGACACCGCAAGATTCAATCTTTATCACTTAAAGTTTCACCATTATTAGTCCATATTATTTTCTTTATAAAAATTACCTTTTTATTGCTTACAAACGTGTCCAACAATTAAACAATAAAACAAGTAATAAAGACAAATCAAAATAACTAATAACATAACAAATATAAAGGTGAAACAATTAGCCACATGCAATCTTTTTGGAAAAGATCCTAACAAAATCAATTCTAGGTTTTTATATGCATATAATTAACTAGGGCCTTCACCTCTTAATGGAAGTGAGCCACATACATTGACATGTCAATTGCGTAGGCCAAAGCTAATCACATACCACATAGCACATAATTGATTTTAATAATTATGGGGTCTTCCCCAATATTAGATCTATCTAAACATGTGAAAAAGCTTAACAATTCATAAACAATTAATAACCCATGACTAACATGCATTTTTCGTCACGGATCAAAGCATAACAATTACCAATTAGGTGACATAGATACGTTCAATTAACTAGTTAATGACCTAGGGTTTCTAATTAATTACAATTTAATTAAATTAAACCACAAACCCTAATTAGGGTTCATGGAAAAAACGACCCCCCCCCCCAAAATTAGGGTTAGGGTTTCGAAAATTTAAAAAAAATTTAAAGAAAAAAAAAACCCTAGATGCAAAACATGTATCTAAAACTATTAAGATACGATTTTTATTATGTTTAAGTAATCAATTACATGTTATACATGGCTCGTGATTCCACTGTTAGAATTTTAATATCATGACAATCATATAATTAAACCATAATCAAAGTATACACGTATGCGGAAGCTATGGATCAAGTATAACATATATTTATTAATAAAAACATAAATAGGAACGTACCGTATGCAATCTTGGATTCTTGAACAATTGGACGAACCCTAATTAGGGTTAATAAGGATCAATGATTAACCCCTTACCGTTTTGTTAATCGATCCAAGATACTAAAAATAGTGTGTTAGTACCACGTTCTTGTACACACGTACTATTAACGAATTAAAGTTAATGCTAGTTAAAGTATACACAAAGCAATATTTGTTTTAATAAAAGCAAACTAATCGACTAAATAAACAAAAACACCAAAACCCTTTTATATGTTATGTTGTTGTCGATTCAGTAAACAAAAGAAAAGAAAACCATTTACAATTCCCATGCACATGCATAATAAAAATACATGTATGTCATGCTACTGTGAATCATGTCGAGAGACACAAAAAAGAAAAGTAAGGGTTAATTTATTGTGTGTACAAGAGATACAAAAAATAAATCATTGACTTTGTTTTTATAGGATACAAAACTTAGGGAACAAGTTAGGGCTTGGGTTCTAGATCCTTCTTGTTTTCTATTTTTTATCCATAGTCCTGAACTTTAAACATTAATCAATTTTCGTTAATTACTAACGTTCTTTTTTTGTTTTGTGTAATTAATAATTAAATATAACTTTTTATATTAAATTATTAAACTTTAATTCTCATACGTAAAGTGTGCAATCCCGTGGTCTCGGGTTCGATACTAGACATATACTTATTAATATTTATCCAAAAACTTTAACAACATTCACATATAACTTAGAAACTAGATGTAGATTTACCAATCACTAATAGACTTTATATAAATAAAAAGGTTATGATCATGATCTTCACCACTTATGTCTTACTGTATTTGATCGTGATTCATATATGTACTGTTATGTTTAGTAAACTCTTGGATAAGATGCGATGTTGTTTTGTTTAACATGAAAAACGTGGATTTTGATTTTGTGACATACAGGAAGGGGATGATCTTCGCATGAAAGACAGCTTTCTTACCACAGGCAACGTGGGTATTTCGCCATACTGAGAAATGTAGGGCTTAAATATAAATAGCTATTGTGATTTTTAAGTTATGAACGTTCACATTCTTTCTTGCCTTGTTTCTGTAATGCCTAAAACTATGGAGTAATTTAGGATTCTTCTTTATTGTTGTGAGTTTGAATCAAAATATCTTAACAATTTAATTTTTTAGATTGGTTTTGTGTGCTCGTTGATGGAGGGATTATTGAGTAATCTGAGGCACCAAAATATTATTGAAAGCCCTTAATATCTGTAGTTTGTTACTTTGTTGTTTACTTTGTCATCATGTTACCAAGTAACTCCTAAACTTTTGCGTTAATATTTCTAAGAAAATATAGAAATTATAAGGCGATTTAAACTTGTAAGGATTAGAATTTACCACACTAGTCATTCAGACCCGTGTGATGCACACGGGTTCGATCAAAATGTTCATAGTGTATTATTCAGCACTAATTTTCGTCATTTTGATCATGGATAGATTTTGTTGGTCAATAAGTTTCTAAGTTGTGTTTGTTAGCATGACATGAAAAATGTTGACGCCGTAATTTCATTACTTTTAATTGAGGTCGAGTCAAACACTCAAAATACAATATATAACTCGGGTTGCCGATGCACACAACTTTTTTATTTGTTATTACAATTTATAAATGACTGCGAGCCAAAATTATGTAATTTTTTTTATTCTATTCATTATTTAAGGTGATATTTTTAGTATGTCGTATTTTGTTATTTTAGCAAACTCTTAAAGCTCGTACGATGCACATGGGCTGTATAGAAGATTTCAAAGTTTAATATCCGTCTTTTATTTTCGTCATTTTATATTCGAGACATATTTTTGTCATTATATATATATATATATATATATATATATATATATATATATATATATATATATATATATATATATATATATATAACTTGTCATGGTAGCATACATTTTGTAAGCATGATACATATTTAAAATAGTTTATTAATATTTAATCTTTTAAAGATGTATTGTTTACGTAATATTTTTTGTCTATTTATTTTGGTATTGACTCTATCGTTTTTTATTGGAACTAACTAACATTAATACATCAAGCTAAGTTATAACTATTTCTTATGATAGTCAACAATGCCCGTGCGATGCACATGGGTTGTATAGAAGTTTTCATAGCGTAATATTCAGCATTTATTTTCGTCATTTTATATTTAAGTTTTCATGGCGTCACACATTTGCTAAGCTTTATACGTATTTAAAATACTTTATTGAGTTGCAAATGGGCTGTATATAAGTTTTTATAGCGTAATCTTCGGCACTTATTTTTATCATTATATATCTAAGTTGTGATGATATCATATTTCCAAGCATGTCACACATTTGAAATATAGTTTATGGACATTAAAAGAGTATATGTGAAGAGATTTTTTCATGTTACATTGAAAAGAGTCTCTTCACATGTAATATCTTTTATATAATAAAAAAATTACAACATTTCAGAGTTTTTTTGACAAAACAATCTTATGGGAAAAAAATTTGACCATTAGGAGAGCTTGATTTTGACACATATGTGAAATCAAGCAATATGATTAGCCAATAAAAAGTCAAAATTGAGTTGATTTTGGTCAAACTTTAATAAATTTGGTGAAGAATTTGATTGAAAAAAAACATATAAAAATATAGGTGTCAAATTTATAAAAACAAAAACTTAAAAAATTAAAAAAAAAAAAGAAAAAAAAAAGGTAATTAATAAAACTTTAGTGTGAATTTTAAATATAGTATATAAAGTTAATTGTAAAATTATAACTCTCCATGTTTTTTAATAACTATAGATAATAAATAAATAACCTCTTACACTTTATACCTCATGTACTTTATAATATGAACTTTATTTACAATTATATGTATCATTATTAGCTTGAGACTTTAATCTATTTAAATTACAAAATTTTGTAAATATACGAATAAGTTTTAATATACGTTAAATATTTTAAAAATAAATATTAGTTTTAAACTTTCATCTATTAAAATATTTTTTTTTACTATATATGTTAAATAAAGACTAATGTTATCCTATTTAAAAGTTTATCCATACGTACACGGATTTGAATATCAAAAACGGCTAAATTACTATTAACAGTAATATAAATATTAAATGTTAAGCACAAGTTACTGTGATACAAAAACAAATATACGCGATTGTACTTATAACAACGACTCATGTAACTATTATTTAAAGTTTATATAAAGATATCCGGAAAAACATTTTAAAAAAACTTTACGGAGTATATTTTAACTTCATCAACACTCATTATGTGCTACTAAACTCGCACATTTTGCACAACATGAAAAACATTTTTAAAAAACTTTTTTAAAAAACTTCATCAACAAATTTTGCACAACGAATCATGTAACTATTATTTAAAGTTTATAAAAAGATATCCGGAAAAACATTTTTTAAAAACTTTACGGAGTATATTTTAACTTCATCAACACTCATTATGTGCTACTAAACTCGCACATTTTGCACAACATGATATCAAATATATGCGGTTGTACTTATAACAACGACTCATATAATTATTATTTATCGTTTATATACGGATATCCTAAAAAATATCTTTAAAAAACTTTACGGAAGTATATTTTAGCTTTATCAACTTTCATTATGTGCTACAAAACTAGCACATTTTGTACAACATGATACCAATAATTAAAGTTAAACAATGACATCAACCTCAACCTCAACATCTTTGTCAGCTAAATAAAAGTTTATATAAGGATATCTGAATAAACATTGTTAAAAACTTTATGGAGTATATTTTAACTTTATCATCGCTCATTATATGCTACTAAACTCGCATATTTTGTACATCATGATATCAAGTATACGCGATTGTACTTATAACAACGACTCATGTAATTTTATTTAAAGTTTATATACGGAGTGTTAACATCATCAACACTCATTAGATACTACTAAACTCGCACATTTTGTACGACATGATATCAGTAGTTAAAGTTAAACAACAACATCAACCTCAACCTCAACATCTATGTCAGCTAAACAAAGTTAAATCTTTCATCCGATAAATTTTTTTACATAATATTAATAGATATTAATACATAATGAAAAACTCATGTATATTTATTAGTTGTACTTATATCACAATTCACGGGTAAATTCTTATATGTCCATATGGTAAAGTAAAATTTTAAAATAAATTAGATTTATGTATAGTTGCACTTAGTATTTGCTCAAGTCATTGCTTAACCTTTGTTGTATAATGTGTTGACATGAAAAGAAAGATTCATGCAAACTTTGTTGTGCATGCAAGGGCCTTATACAGACAAAAATACTGACAAGATTCAGGCTTCCCCAGAGACTCAAAAGATGCTAAAAAGCAAATTACAATTTACTCATCCCCGGAAAAATGGGCAGGTTGTTTGAATTGCCTATTACGTGAAATACATTTCGTTTAAACAATTTCTTTAGTATGGGCTATGCGTCAAAGCCGACGTGATTTGGTCCACAAATATTCTTACCTTAAATTTTATTTTGCGAAGACACTCTCACAGATCCCCTAAGAATTCTTTGAGTGCCTGATGTAGTGGCGTAACACACGCCATAGGGTTTTTTTGCCCTATGACGCCGCCAAACTGCACCTGAGGAGGCGCCATTGCTGCATCGTTGGTCCCTTCGCCAGCCCTTTACTTAAATAATAATAATAATAACACAAACATGAAAAAATAACATGAAATGTTAGATCAAAGTAACTTGCAAAAAAAATATTTAACATTTATAATTTAAAACACTTATTTAAGTAATTATCTACCACATAAAATCAAAACAATTAATGTATATATTTATATAGACTAGCAATAATCAATGTTTATATAACAAATTTTTTTTGTCATAACCCCGTGTGTACACGGGTATTATAACTAGTTTTAATATGTATAAGTTACATACATTGTTTTAAATATGAAGCGATGACATTAATGTTGGAGACATTTTATATTCATCCCCATGCGATGCACACAGGTTGGATCTAATTCTTTTTTCGTAATGTTCGGGACTAATTTTCGGTTCATGTTTGAAACTCTCATTTTTTGTGAAAGACGGACTTCGTTGTTCAAATAAATTACATTATTAAAAGCGAACTATTATACAAATTTCCTTTATAACAAAACTATAAAAACATAAAACATTAAAGTAATTAGTATATTCAAGAGTATAAATTATAATTCGTATAATAAATTATAATTCGTAGAGTAAAATATTGCATGTTTAATTTGTAACGTACTATTAATATGAATGCTATGTATTCATCTATATTGATACCAGTAGCCATGGCATTGTTCTTGTTGTTGTTCATTGGCATTTTACATGTTTTGTTCTTGATACAATTTTCGTGACTTCTCGATCTCTTTCTTTAATGTGATGAGGTTTTTTTTATAAAATGTTATATTTAAATAAGGTTTTTCATATATAATCTTTTAATATAAGGAAGTTGCATAAATTATTTTTTAATTAATGCATTACTACAACATTTTTCCATAAACTATAATATCGAATTTGGAGCATTCATTAGTAACTCACTCCAAGTATTTACAGTATGACGAAATGAATCACATGATCTCAAAATCAAATGAATAATGCTTACTGATTGGGGCAAAAGCAGTCAACTAAAGTCAACCACGGATGTGGTCAATATAGTCAAACTCCTTAGAATCAATCTCCATGGAATATAGGGGTTTCCTCGGGTCGTTATGTCCCGACGAGGTGTGGATGGTAATCAAAACGGGTTTGTGATCGGGTGAATTTGGACAGAAAGGTAAGGAATTTGGTTTGTATAATTACACTAAGATATGAGGAATGAAAATAACTTAGAAACACTATATAAACAATTACTGATGATCATATATACTAAAAACGTAAGCTAAGTCTAAAAACGCGTTCGTTTGATTTAAAGTTACGTAGATGTACGAAATAAAACGCGATTTTTTTGTGAAATAAAATACCTACGAACAAGAAAATTACATTTTTACAATCCAAATGATAAAAGAAAATTTTTAGAAAATTAAAATTAATTTTAACACTATTTAATTAATTACTATTTAATAACTAATTTAATTATATTTAAAATACACTAATTATGAATTTAAGCTAGAAAAATGAAAATTTAATTCTAAAAATTCTAAAATAATATAAAAGTAATTTTAAAACTAAAAATATATTTTTCCTACTTTTTCTCTATTTATTGTAAATTAATTAAGATTTAAATACTAATTAAACTAATTAAATTAAAGAAAAATAGCAAATGAACAGTAAAAATCCTAAAACTTTTTCTAAAAATATTTTATGACATTTAAAACCTAGGAAAAATATAAAAACATAGGAGTACTTAATAAAAACTATTTATACTATTTAATTATCTAATATTAATTAATTAGTAATAAAACTAATATTAATTATAATGAATAGTAAATGACAAGGGAAAAATCTGAAATTATTTCTACAAATACTTTAATATACTAGGAATTTAAGAAAAATATAAAAACAGATAAGTACTTGACAAAAATTTAAAAAGAAAAATTAAAAAGCTAAATTATATTAAATAGAAGCTATCACTAGAAATTAAATTTGGTTTTTCTGAATTTTTATTTTACAAAACTACTTACCAACTGAAAACAAGAGACTTTTGTAAAACCAACTTTTTTGAAAATCCAAAATAAGCACTGTGGAGGGCTTATTGCCCAACAGTTAAGCACAATAAGCCAAAAGTGATTTGCAACTTGAAAAAGCTAACAAAAGGCTATCTCTACTGAACCTAAGGTACAATAAGCTATGAACAAGTGAAACTAACTGGAAACAAGCTAAATCAAAAGCAAGATACATTGGATAAGGATAATAAGCTTGAATAAGCAAGTCCAAACCTCACTGCAACCAAACAGGCCCAGCAACCCATATGCAGCCCTTGCTGGGGCCCACCTGGGTGATCCAAGGTCCAAAGCAAAGCTTAATCCAAGGAGCTGGGGTGGTAAGCTTTCCAATAAGCCTTGATTCAGGAGGAGGGTCCCACAAATAAGCTCTCTAAGAGCTTGGGAAATTCGGTGAAAAGATGTGGTGTGGGACAGGTCTGCTGGTGTGCAGGGTTGTTGTAGGGGTTTGCAGCCCTTGAATAAGCCAACCAACAGCACTCAAAATCCAAAACAAACTAAAATAATTAAAGTTCACACAATAAACAACTCATAAAACTAAAATTGTATGCTGAAAGCTGAGTAAGCTAACCTAACCATGAGATTAAAAAGGGAATTGTTTCAGCAGTTGTGAGGGGGGAACTATGGTAGGCAAAATAAGCTAATAAATAAGCCCATAAGTACAAAACAGATATGAAGCAAATAAGACAACCCAAGTGGCTATCCAAAACATCAATCCTCAAGCACAATGATTAACTGTTGAACAAGATTAGACCTGATGAAAACTTAGTGAAATTGGGTGAGCAGGGTCAAAGTGGGTGGTTTTGTGAACCTTGACCACAGAAAAGTCAGAGACCAGGGGTTGCACAAGTTGTATAACCTATTGTGGGCTAAATGAAACTACCAAACTTAACTAAAGGTGTTGAACAAAGCATCTAGCCTACTTGCTATTGAAAAACAGTCATGGACTACACCCTAGGAAAATTTAATCAAAAGCTTTCAAAAATACATGAAACTAACTAAGTTAACTCTAAAAATACTATAAGCATTAAACTAAAGCTAATATAAGTTTAAAAAATGGGCACAAACTATTTTGAGACCACAAGAAATTCTTGTGCCAAACACTCATTATGGAGTGACTGAATTGGATTTTCAACTACACAGTGATGATTTGTGTTCTGATTCTTGGCCACAAAGGCAAAGGTAAGTCTAAAATTACTTGAAAGGCAGATTCATAACACAAATAAGCAATCTAATTAGCAGAACAATTATAAGCAGTTGAGGCAGTGAAATTATCATATTACGAACCAAGGGCTATTCTACAATTGTAGTTAGCATAAATGGTACCTAGTTTCACAAATGAGCATGAATAAATACTAATAAGCGGTACATAAGCTGTAAAATAAGCAATTCAAAATTAAGCAATGCTACAGTGACAGGGATTTTAGAAAATTTAAACTTTCATTGATCTTGAAAAGATTACATACTGAGACTAAATTACTTAATAAAAATTACACTAAAACTGATTTTACACTAATTACCTACTTAACTACTATTAACTAATGCCTTCAAAATGGCATACAAGAGACTTATTTATAGTAATAAAAAAGTAGGGCTTCCTTGGGTTTGTCCACTTCTGCTTGTGCTTCTTCTCATCAAATCCCATCCATTGGATTGATTTCTGCCTCATCTTAACCCTTAATTTGTACCTGGTGTTATGGATAGATGATGTGGAGGAGGGGACAAGTGTGTTGGGGATGTTGGGGTTGACTTATGAGAGGGTTTAGGGTGGCTGGTGTAGGCGTGTTGGAGAATGGAGGGGGGACAAGTATGTTGGGAAATGGCAAGGTGTAGGGTTGTCTGGTTTTGGTGGTAAAAAGGGGGAAGGGGAAGGTTGACTTGGTTTGACCCCGTTTTAGTTATTTAGGGTGGGGAGTGGGCTGGATGGTAACTTGGGCTTGGGAAGGTTATGGTGGGCTTGGGGTTTTATTTTTGGCTTTAGGGATAGTAATTTAAAGGTTCATTTGTCTTTACAAGTAATAAAGCCCAAGGACTAAACTTGTATATTTCTAATTTTTCAGGGACCATTCCTGCCAAGTTCTCAAAATTAATATAAAGACCAGACTTGCCCTGTGTGAATAGTATAAGGGTTATGAAAATCCTTTTTCCCATTTTTAAAACCCAATTTTTGCCATTTTTGAAAGTTCGGGGACCAAAAATGTAATTTTCTCAAACTTTTCACCCAAGGACTTGTTTTGACAATTATTAAATTCCAAAGGACTTGGGTTGACTTTTCTTTCATTTTAAACCTTCAGGGACTAGTTTTGACAAGTTTTGAAACTTGGGGGACTAAAACTGCCAATTATGCAAACTTTGTTCGTTTTTCATTTGTTTTTAAACATTTTGCATCTAAAACATATAAAACACCATTTTGGGATAATTTCTGTATTTTGATGCATTTCTGAGTGTTTTTGGATGTTTTGGCAGTTCAGATACGATAAAAATGATGAGTATTTACACACTCATCAATCCCCCACACTAAACTATTGCTAGTCCATAGCAATCTTTTGAGAAAAATTAATGGATTGAAACTCTTTACCAAAAGCCATCACTTCTGGAGTAGCCAAATGTATCGATTCAAGTAAGAACTATGGTCCACCTGATAACCATGTGAATTTGAGCAAACCACCAGCTGTCAACGGATTTGATTCGTCTTTACGAAAAGCCGTGTGCTTCTGGACTAGCCAACTCTTAATGGAATAGTCAACATCTTGGTAAGCTGATTACCAATTATGGTTTTTCCATTGCCTTTACCACAAGCCATAATCTTGCGGGCTAGCCAACTCATTCACTTTTTTGGATATGGCGAGTTGATATACCATACAATTTTGGGCAAATTGCAAGCCGTCAACGGATTTGAGATATCTTTACCAAGAGCCGTTTGCTCCTGGATTAGCCAATCATTTTGTCGTTTAGACATGGCGGACTGATAACCACAAAAAATTTTGAACTCAAGTGAATTTTTTTTTTAAATTTTTGCCTAAAACAGGGGTGTTATAGAGTAAAATGTGATAAAATTCGCTAGAATAGCGAAATACCCCCCCCCCCCCCCCCCCCACACTTAGAATGAATATTGTCCTCAATATTCAAAGTCCCGGCTATTATGTCGACTCTTAGAATGGAAAAAGACAACATTACAAGCTAAATGTGGAAACACTATTGTTTTTCACTTTTATTGGTAACCACAGCAGGGGTAACTCCCCCACACTTAGGGTGAAAACCCTAAGTAAATGCTTCTGTTTTTGTTTACCGAGTCGCTAGCTTGACTCGACCCCAAATTCATTTGTCCTTGGGGAAGCATGATGTGGAAGAAACAATCTCAATCGGACTTTCATTCAGGATGTTTGGACAAACATTTGAAGCACGTGAAAGTTCCACACCGATGAGATAAGTATCCGGCTCAAGATAATGATACATGAAAATGCCGGGGTCAAAGATGGTATCCTCATTCTCGAAGGAGTGAAGAACAAGAGAAGTCACCCTGTAGGAGAAGAAGAGGAAGAAAACCATGATGAAAATCATGATAAGATCTTCTTCCTCGAGAGCAGGCTCATTAGCCTGAGTTTGGATTTCAAGGGTTAAGCTCAAAAACATCCCGGGAGGGTGGCTATCAAACTCCGGAGGAGTCATGATATGATGAGTGAGTTCACCGGAGAACTCCTCATGAAGAGAATCTTTCACAAGATGTGAATCTATGAACTTTTGTTCCATTGTGGACTCATCACAATCTCATTCTGAATATCAAAGAGTGGATTATCATAAATCAAAGTGAATTCAGATTTGAATTCAAACAGAGGATTGGTGAGAGTGGTTTTGAATGCTTCGGGAACAAATTGATTATCATTCTCCATTGGACTGCTGGGATAAGAACTGAGTGGTGGATCATGATATAGGAGACTTTCAATTTCTCCCAGATCGGCTTCGAAATCGAGGAGACCATCATCACTTTCCAATGAAAGTGGATTGATGTGAGTAAGTTCATCGGCGAACTCCTCAAGAAGAGGATCAGTATCAGACTGTGGGAGTGATGCCTCAACATACTCAATGTCTCCATGAGATGTACAATCATCATCAAAATCTGAGAAAGTCTCAAAATGACCGTTTAAACACTCAAGAGGGGAAAGTAAATCACACATATGATCAAAAGTTCCCTGTGACTCTCTTGGGATTGGGACAAGGATCTCAACACTAGACTTTATGAATTCGTCCGATTCCTTATCAGGAATAGTGCTAACATGCTCATCCCCCATGTTCAGAGAGTGAGTGTGAACTTCGGGTGTGATAACAACAGACTGAGGGAGTGGAGAGGAGCTAGCATTCATGGATTGTACGAGTTCCATTTGATCTTCTCCTAGTAATTTCTCCGTCTCATTATTTTCTCCCTGATTTTCAATGGAAGGAATTACAACTAACGAATCTGATGAATCTTTTTGAATAATGACAACGTTATCTTCATCATCATCACTGTCATCATTGTCATCATATAGAGCAGCATAGCGAAGATTGGCATGTATTTTAGCTGCTCTTTGCTCAGCAAGTAATTCTTCCAGGCTCATTTCGTTTCTAGCATCTCGTTCTTCAGCAAGTAATTCTGCCATTGATTTCTCACGAGAATCTTGAAACGATGTAGTAGCCAACCCCTCCTTAAATTTTTTAAATGCTTCAAGAGCCTCATGACAAAGGTCTTGCGGGTATTGAGGAGTTGCTTGGGTCAATTGGTACTGTGGAGGTTGGTCTTGAGATGAATAGTCATAATTGTTACAAGGAAATGGATTCCTTGTTTGACAATCAGAACTGCAGTGAGGACCTCTACAGTATTCACAACAGTTAAACTGATGTGGCTGTGAGTCGTATGTGCTAGAGTCATAATTGTTATCAGGAAACTGCTCATAGACAAGCGTGTTGCCCGATTGACAATCAAAACTGTATTGTGGGCCACCACAGTACTCACAACAGTTAAACTGTTGAGTCTGGTTTGGTGAGTTGTATGGATATTGGTCGTAACCTAAATTTTGACTATTTTGACAATCAAAACCTTGGTGAGGTCCTCCACAATACTCATACGAAAAGTTTGGTGTATTTTGATACGAAGCATAATTGTGATTTGGATAATATGATTCTTGCTCGTATGAATGTGATGGGTAATTGGAAAAATTTGAAGAGTCGTTGAATGAGTTCTGATTAGGATCATAAGCAAATGAATTCCTAGAACCACAAAACAAACAACTTCCGTCTCAAATATCATTACCACATTGTTCACATGTACACCAACGACATGGTAAACCGAAAAGCGGCTCAGCACAACCAACACAAGGAATAAAATCCGGAGGTGAGACAAGTGGTGTGCTCTTAGAGCTAGGAATTTCCACCACTTCCGTTATGGTCTCGGGTTTTGGTTCTTGATAAACGTGAAGATTAGGTAAGTCGTTCTTTTCAGTCACTGCTCTAAGCTCTGTACGTTTGCTTTTAACCGTAAACTGTGAAAGGTTAGGATCAATTCTTGATGGTTTAGGAGCAATTGTGAGCTTAGATTTTTGGAAAACTGTAGGTTGGACGTATTTAGCACTTTCATCGTCAGAGGGAAGTACAGGGTCCTTTGTCACCCCGGTTTCTTGTTCCATTTCCCTCACCGGAGAGGGAATAGGAATCGAAGGTCCATCATAATCAACACGACATCTTGACATTTTTGACAAGGCCACAAGTTTTTCAATTTTGCTCTCAAAGGCCCATTGTTCAAAGAAATCGTCATCGAAAGATGCCATTAGAATCAATTACAGGACAAGTGGAAGAAGTTAGAATCAAAAAGATAGAGGGAAAAGGGATGAAGAATAAAAAAGGTAGGGGGTAAAGATAGATATTTTTGGGATTTTTGATAAATATTTTATAAGAAAGAAAATCTTTTTGTGTTTTTGTGTTCGTTGAAAACTAATTTTAAAAAGTTTTCGGGAACACTTTTGTTTTTATAATAAGAAAATATGAACAAAGGATGGTAAATATACAATGAGTGTATATCCAGATTCACTAATCTGTAAAACCGTTTAGAATACGCGCACAGCCTAAACGCGCATTTACGTTAAAAATAACGCGAGTGCGCAAAATAAAAAGTGAAATTTGAGCTACACTAACCCTACGGGGATAAAATTTTTACGAACCTAAAGATAAAAGAAAATTAAAAAAAAAAGAAAATTATTTTTTTGAGTTTTTAATTATTTATTATTAATTAATTACTAATATTACTAAATATAATTATTAAAAATACTAAACTATTTGAAAATATTCTGAAACTTTTTTAATAAATACTACAAGCTATTATAAGTTTAAGAAAAATATAAAAATGTGGGGGTGCAATGTAACAATAAGCAGAAATTAAGCAAATAAGCTAGAAAGGCTTAAATAAGCTAAACTAAAAACAACATGTTAAATAAATTAAATTGCAATGTTAGTTTGAAAAAAGTCCCAAGGGCAGTTGGGAGTGTGGTGTTGTGTTGTGTCTGTGTGGTTTGCCAAGGTCCTAAGTTTGACCCATGCTTCCCCCACCTTTTTGAAATTATTATTTTTTTATTATTTTTTTCTTAACACAACTGATTTAACAACAATAATAAGGAACTTTTACAAAAGCAACATTATTAAAACTCAACAATAAGCTGGGAAAAAGCTGATTAGTGTTACAGATTACAAAATAAGCTAAAAAGGAAGTTATAAGCTGAAAAAGCTAATAAAGAAGCTACTATCTGTACAACTAATGTGGAGTAAGCTATTTTCTAATAAGATGAGTTCAAATTAAGCTAAAACAAACAGACAATCCTACTGAAATGCATAGAATAAGCAAAAGCAGGTAACTGGATAAGCTACACAATCAAACATGCCCAAGTGGTCACTTACAAGTTACAAGCCACTACTCAGCTTATCAAATAAGCTAATAAGCCAAGAAATAGCTATGCACCAACAAGCTCAGTGGGTGAGCTTTCCAAAAAGCCAAGGCTCTCAGGTTGGGGCCCACTAATAAGCTTTTTAAGAGCTTGGGAAATTGGGTGAAAAGATGTGGTATGGGACAGGTCTGCTGGTGTGCAGGGTTGTTGTGGGGGTCTGCAGCCCTTGAATAAGCCAACCAACAGCACTCAAAATCCAAAACAAACTAAAATAATTAAAGTTCACACAATAAACAACTCATAAAACTAAAATTGTAAGCTGAAAGCTGAGTAAGCTAACCTAACCATGAGATTAAAAAGGGAATTGTTTCAACAGTTGTGAGGGGGGAACTATGGTAGGCAAAATAAGCTAATAAATAAGCCCATAAGTACAAAACAGATATGAAACCAATAAGACAACCCAAGTGGCTATCCAAAACATCAATCCTCAAGCACAATGATTAACTGTTGAAGAAGATTAGACATGATGAAAACATAGTGAAATTGGGTGAGCAGGGTCAAAGTGGGTGGTTTTGTGAACCTTGACCACAGAAAAGTCAGAGACCAGGGGTTGCACAAGTTGTATAACCTATTGTGGGCTAAATGAAACTACCAAACTTAACTAAAGGTGTTGAACAAAGCATCTAGCCTACTTGCTATTGAAAAACAGTCATGGACTACACCCTAGGAAAATTTAATCAAAAGCTTTCAAAAATACATGAAACTAACTAAGTTTACTCTAAAATTACTATACGCGTTAAACTAAAGCTAATCTAAGTTTAAAAAATGGGCACAAACTATTTTGAGACCACAAGAAATTCTTGTGCCAAACACTCATTATGGAGTGACTGAATTGGATTTTCAACTACACAGTGATGATTTGTGTTCTGATTCTTGGCCACAAAGGCGAAGGCATGTCTAAAATTACTTGGAAGGCAGATTCCTAACACAAATAAACAATCTAATTAGCAGAAAAATTATAAGCAGTTGAGGTAGTGAAATTATCAAATTACGAACCAAGGGCTATTCTAGAATTGTAGTTAGCATAAATGGTACCTAGTTTCACAAATGAGCATGCATAAATACTAATAAGCAGTACATAAGCTATAAAATAAGCAATTCAAAATTAAGCAATGCTACAGTGACAGGGATTTAAGAAAATTTAAACTTTCATTGATCTTGAGAAGATTACATACTGAGACTATATTACTTAATAAAAATTACACTAAAATTGATTTTACACTAATTACCTACTTAACTACTATTAACTACTGCCTTCAAAATGGCATACAAGAGACTTATTTATACTAATAAAAAAACTAGGGCTTCCTTGGGTTTCTTTGTCCACATCTGCTTGTGCTTCTTCTCATCAAATCCCATCCATTGGATTGATTTCTGCCTCATCTCAACCCTTAATTTGTACCTAGTGTTGTGGATAGATGATGTGGAGGAGGGGACAAGTGTGTTGGGGATGTTGGGGTTGACTTATGAGAGGGTTTAGGGTGGCTGGTGTAGGCATGTTGTAGAATGGAGGGGGGGGGGTCAAGTATGTTGAGAGATGGCAGGGTGTAGGGTTGTCTGGTTTTGGTGGTAAAAAGGGGGAAGGGGAAGGTTGACTTGGTTTGACCCCGTTTTAGTTATTTAGGGTGGGGAGTGGGCTGGATGGTAACTTGGGCTTGGGAAGGTTATGGTGGGCTTGGGGTTTTATTTTTGTCTTTAGGGATAGTAATTTAAAGGTCCATTTGTCTTTACAAGTAATAAAGCCCAAGGACTAAACTTGTATATTTCTGATTTTTCAGGGACCATTCCTGCCAAGTTCTCAAAATTAATATAAGGACCAGACTTGCCTTGTGTGAATAGTATAAGGGTTATGAAAATCATTTTTTCCATTTTTAAAACCCAGGGACTATTTTTGCCATTTTTGAAAGTCCGGGGACCAAAAATGTAATTTTCTCAAACTTTTCACCAAGGACTTGTTTTGACAATTTTTAAATTCCAAAGGACTTGGGTTGACTTTTCTTTCATTTTAAACCTTCAGGGACTAGTTTTGACAAGTTTTGAAACTTGGGGAACTGAAACTGCCAATTATGCAAACTTTGTTCGTTTTTCATTTGTTTTTAAACATTTTGCATCTAAAACATATAAAACACCATTTTGGGATAATTTCTGTATTTTGATGCATTTCTGAGTGTTTTTGGATGTTTTGGCAGTTCAGATACGATAAAAATGATGAGTATTTACACACTCATCACTTACCTCGTGATAGGTGTAGGATAACATTTGAAATACAATTTTCTTCTCCTTTATGCACTTCTTCGATTTAGAAGATTCTTATTGTTAAGATGATAGTGTGAAGATATTTTTATTATATACTACGACTTTCAATATGTAACATCGACATAATTTAACAGTCATATCAAATATCAAAGTCACGCAATATTCCAAGACGTTTAATTCAGAAAGTGACATTAACACACCGCAAGAGAAAATAACTACATTAAGAGCAAAAACATTGAAATGCACCAACAAAGTGTCGTAATAATTATTGACTAAAAATTGAATGCTCGTCACATTACTTTCAATAAACTTACTTGCTAACAAATAAATAGTATTAGCCCGTTTAGCGGTATTACATGAAGTAATATATTGCATGTTTAATTTGTAACGTACTATTAATATTAATGCTAAGTATTCATCCACCGGTGGCCGTGGCGTTGTTCTTCTTCTTGTTGTTGTTGTCTTTGTCGTTGTTGTTCATTGGCCTTTTCATTGTTTTGATCTTGATAAAATTTTTGTGACTTCTCGATCCCTCTTTCTTTAATGCTTCTTGACGTGCTACAAGAAATTATTAGATATAGTTGATCATTATCAACTTAAATACAGTTAATCAATGTATTGCATTTTTTATCAAAGTAAAAATGTTCGTGCATGTTCCACTTAATTGATAAGACAATGGTGTGTAGGATCTCTTAAACCATTAGAGAAGATGATGTTACTACCAAACCTCCCAAGCACCATATTTATGTCCTACATTCTTACACACATAAAACACACATGAAATTTATATAAAATAATATAAATCAATATGCTAAATAAGTAAGACGATATGATGCTTACTTTACCACCATAATAAGTTGAAGCCCAATGTGCACGCGGTGTGGAGGAAGTTGTGGTTTGTTGTGTGTGATTTTTGACACATTATATAGTTGATAAAATATTTGTAACTCATGGAAGGGAAGGTAAAAAGACTAACCACTAATTAGTGCGTTTAATTTATGAATTCATGGCATTTTTGGTTTGTATTCTTTGAGGTTTAGAGATGGCTTGAAACATGTTGTACCGTACAAATTTTTGTTCACGATTCCTCATGCAAAACATATTGTACCATACAAATTTTTGTGCACAATACCTCTTGCGCATTAAATTAAGCACTCCAATCTTTAGATAGTATAGAAGATATACTTATCATGTTGCTTAAACTACCTTGTACCATATTACAATTTGCGCACAAATCTTCTTGCACGTTAAATTAAGTCACCCAATATTGTGTAATTGATATGCTTTTGATGTTGCTTAAACTACCTTGTACCGTACAAATTTTTTTAATTACTCGAATCGCTAATCTTATGTACTTAGCCTTATGCATGACTATTAAATCAATGTACTAATACATGAAGCCTCCACATTTCACTTTTAATTCATGAAATATTTATTGTGAGCACTTTGCATTTATAAGACAACTTAAGTTTTTAGTATACGAGGCAGGCAGAACCCGTGCTACGCACGGGCTAAGAATCTAATTGTTAATCGTGTATTCTTTTTGTATATTGGCGAGTGTATACTTAATTATTGTTTAGTATGTTGTATGAAATGTTTTAACTTTCTTGTATAAAAATTTATTAAAAGTGTTTGATGTTGTTTTGGTTTTGTAGTGTTGTATTATATATATGGGTTTTTGGTTATTAAGTTGTGATGACTTTGTTTCTTTTGGCATATTACTTATTTTCATGATAAAAAATGACTTTATTTTTTTGGTCTATTACTTAGCCATACAATACTTGTCTATTAGATGATTTTTGTATGGTAATATGAAGCACACGGGGTCTATCTAATTGGTCATAGTTTAATGTGCGTTATATATTTTCTTTATTAAGTTTGTGTAATAATGTATATATAATAATGCCACATAAACTGTATAAAAATCGTTACAAACCTTTTTAGCTTTATCTCATATTATTGTACAACTAATTTTATTGAAAATTAACATTGAATTCTAACTAATATTAATAAATTTTATCAATAAACTCAATTTTAAATAGTCAACTAAATGAATATTAATTAACACACTATTAATAATTCCGAAAACCTTTGGACTCCATATTATGTCTTAAACTTAATTTTTTTAATTTACAAATGGGTTTGAGCAAAAATTATATATATATATATATATATATATATATATATATATATATATATATATATATATATATATATATATATATATATATATATATATATTTTATATTTATTATTCAAGTTGCATGCTTACATAAATTAATCATGTTAAAAAGTATTATTTAACCATTTAAATGTTGCTTTACATACATGCTCGTGCACATTTTCTTTAATCAATTCACACATGTGAGCTACATTAATAGAAAACACACATAAATTACTTTTATATGAAAATGCATTAATAAAATACATATATCTATATATATTGCATTAGGTTAAATCATCAATTATTCTTGCAACATTTTCAACTTCATCTCAATACATAACTGACTTTTAATTATATACTAATTACTAAATATCATGTGATAAATTTCAGCAAGCCTTCCACTTCCATCTCCATGTTGTATATATTTCACATTAAATGCACCGGTTTTCTTTTTCGATAAAAGTTTGAACTTTTGCTTATGTGTAAAACTCAACTTTTTTTATCTGATATTATAATTTACAAACGGATTTAAGTCAAAATTATATATTTTTTCCTTTCTATTCATTACTCAATGTGATATTTTTAATATGTCGTATTTTGCTATTATGACAAACTCATTTAATTGGCGTAAATATTGGTTTCTCACTAATGATTCTACATATAGAAAAAGAAAACACTTTGCGGTGCGCGACCTTCTTCTTTTCAATAATATTTCAATTGCACACAATAAATTCCTTCTAATATTTCTCAAAGAGCATTCGAAAGCAACTACTTACATAAACTAATCACGCTAAAAAGTATCATTTAACCATTTAAATGTTGCTTTACATACATGCTCGTGCACATTTTCTTGAATCAATTCGCACATGTAAGCTACATCAATAGAAAACGCACATAAATTACTTGTATATGAAAATGCATTAACATAATACATATATCTATATCTATATATATGCTTATCTATAACAATCACCTAAATATGTAAGAAACAAAGAAAATAGTTGGTGTCATAATCTTTGGTTTCATTTATCTAAGCATGCATGATCTTGTGTGATTTTCATGGTACCTGCGTATGATAACTAAATTAAGAAAAAAAGAAGACCAAGTTAATTACGAAGATCTAAAAGATGTGTGAATCATCTCCAAAATGTTGCAAAAGAGAATTTACATACCGCTACCAACAATCAAAGATCTAAAAGATGTGTGAATCATCTTCAAATGTACATACTAAATGTGATTTTGGCCGGTTTATATAGCATGAATTAGGTTAAATAATTAATTATTCTTACAGCCTTTCGCAATCCTTGCACTTCATCTAACCGACTTTTAATTTTATGCTAAATGCTATGTGATCAATTTGGGCAACCCTTGCACTTCATCTCCTTTCATGATTGTATAGTTATTATGAAGCTGCATTGAATTCAGAGCATTAGCTATCTTGTACTCTATGCAACTACTAAACGACTCCAACCTGTTTCTAACTCTACAAACTCTATCATCATAACTCCACATTAAATTTAGGGACTGAATCTTATAGTATTATAGATAAGATTAACCACATTTTAATGTAGAGTAGGCAGATACGTAATTTAGATTTTGGACCTTCAACAAACTAAAACCAATATCTCCCCCAAAGTGGCTAGTACGCTCACAAAAGAAAGCATTCATTTGCTTATTTCAAAAGGTGTGTTATAGAAATTCAATCATCTATTCAATTTAAGTCATTGTATGTGTCCTGTTTTGTCATGTATACGGGTTTCAAGATGACTCCACTTTAGGATTCATCGGTAATCATTAATAGAAGAGTGCTAGTATTAAGATGGGTGGATCGCTTACCCTTGGTAGGGGTGTCAAACACAACATACACCGGTACAAAAACTGCTATTGGTCACGCCAAAAATGTGCGACGATATGCATATAGTCACACACGTTTTTTTCATTGTGTGTCACTAAAGGTCCCGCCACTGTAGGTTGCATATGGTCACATTGTTGAGTTCGTGGCCTTTTCCATAAAAAAAGAGTGACCAAAACCTCGAATATGTGTGACAAATTAGGCGCCAGTTTTGTTGGATTAGTCATTATCAGTGATCGTAAACACTTTATAGTCACACAAATGTTTTTTGAGAGTTACTATTGTTCGTCCTTTAGCCACATAAATATATAATATATGTGACATTTGAGATGATTTGTTCAAGTAAATGTGTATTATTTGTGACTATTCCTGTCCTGTGGCCACATGAAATATATAATAAATGTGACTTTTGTGATGATTTAGTCACACAACTGGTATTGTTTTTTTTAGTTAGTCACATACAATTTTTAAAAAAGTGGCCAAAAGTGTGAATAAGTGTGACGATATGCTGTTTAACGTGAAGAAATGTGTATTTTGTGTGACTATTATTCATCTAATGGCCACTTGAATTTTATGTTTGTGTGGCATTTTGTAATATTTAGTTGCACAAAGTATTTTTGTTTTGGGTATTTAGTCACATACAATTAAGCATAAAGTGGCCAAAAATGTTAAAGTGGCCAAAAATGGTATTTAGTCACCATACAATTAAGCAAAAGAACCAAGGAACTGTACCGGAACAGAATCATATATTAGAACTATGGTACGGTTCTTGGTTCCTAAAATTTCAATTTTTTGGTTCTCGGGACAGTTCGCATCGAAACAACCGACTTTTTTGGAAATATGAAATTTTATAGGGTTTGTTTGGTATGTTGTGTACATGCAGCCTTAAAAAGTAATAATAATAATAATAATAATAATAATAATAATAATAATAATAATAATAAAAACAAAAATAAAATAATAATAATAATAATAATAATAATAATAATAATAATAATAATAATAATAATAATAATAATAATAATAATAATAATAATAATAATAATAATAATAATAATAATAATAATAATAAGTTTTACCATTAAAATCTAAAACCTAAAAATCATAACCTTTAATTCATTCCAAATACAGTTTTGGTGTTTTACAATTGCTAATATCATTCAAAGATTCAAATATCATCATCACCATCATTCATCTAACATGAAAGTAAGATTTTTTATATACTTTTTTTTTATTGTGATCATAATTGATTAGATATGTCACGATATGATGAGATAAAAAATTAAACCTACGTATATGACAAATTCGCTTATAACGATAAACTATAAAATCGAGGTGAGAATGCACTGCATGATATTGTCACCATGTAAGCTTGTCACCCTAATACTTTTGTACAGAAATGCATGTTCATGATACTTTAAACAAATATAAATTTATATTTTGAATTTTGTGTTTTTGTTTATGTTATTTTGAACAAATGGAATTATTGGAATGATTTGCATTGTGGGACATTTTTGTGTGTTACTATTGATACAACATATCCTTTGTGAATGATCGAAAATAAAAAAAATAAACTTTTTAAACACTTTTGTTCTCGTCGAGAATTACCGAAAATTCCTGTACCTGAACCGAGTACCATACTGGAACCGAACCGAAGAACATGGGACGGTTCTCGGTTCAATATTTTCTTTATTTTCGATTCTCGGTTCTTCCAGTTCCGGTTTGGTCCGGTTCTAGTACCATGGATACCCCTAACCCTTGGTGTTGTTAGTTGTTGCCTCATATGCACGCCACTAAGGGTGTTCAGTGTTTGGTTTAACACTGAACTAACCGAAAACTAAACCAGACAGAAAACGAATAAAAACCGAACCAAAAATGTTAATTGATGTATGGTTTAGTTTGAAACTGAACCAAAGTATTTAATTGGTGTTTGGTTTGGTTTATGGTTTGACAAAAATATAATCAAACCGAACCGAAGAAACCGAGTATCTCTATCTACATAAAAAATAATAATATAAATATACATAGTTTATATCTTATCATCATAAATAACAATCCTAATATTCAGCTAGGTTTTGCTCGAAGATGAAATATTCAAGCTAATAAGACTTATAAAGACTTTTGTTGAAGGAAAATTTATCTTATTCGCTTTCATTTACTTCCTATAAGTTGTGAAACATTGTGATTTCTTAAATGTCTGCCGTGTTGATTTACTTGACCTTTGAGACTTTTTGATTTATTAATTTTACTTGAGCTTCTAGGATTTTATTTATGATTTCTAGAATATATTTTTATGTTTACTTGAATTCGGTTTTCTTGGTTTAACCGAAACCAAACCAAATTCTAATTTGGTGTATGGTTTGATTTTATCCATTCTATAATTGGTTTGGTTTTGCTACGGTTTTGACTTTAAAAATTATTAAACCTATAAACATGAACCATACAACCCACACACCTGATAACCGATCTGATGAATACCTCTAAACGCCACGATGGCATGATGTGCCATTGCTACCTCTAAACAGAATTATGATTCAAGTTACATATAAACATACATCAGATCATCATACACTAGTACAAACAGATATATACAAAAATATATAAACCAGTGGCGGATGTGGTAACGGAAAATTGGGAGTTGATACGGAAATGATAACTAGTAATTATAACTAGTAACTAGTTATAATACCCGTGCACGCACGGGGTTATTACAAAAAAATTTGTTATATAAATATTGATTATTGCTAGTCTATATAAATATGTACATTAATTTGTTTTGATTTTATGTGGTAGATAATTACTTTATTGATATAAATAATGCCCAAAAACATTATTAAAATTTATTGACATCTCTATGTTTTGATAATCTCAAAACGTAAATGATGAGGCGAAAAATGAATCGTTTTTAGGGGGTCATTTAAGCCTGGAATTGAATTTATTTGATCAAATATTGCCATAAATCGTTCCTTTTGTGATTTTAGGTACTTTGGGAGTGAATTCTAGAAAAGGAAGCATTTTGGACATTTTTGGAGCATAAAAGTGAAGAAAACGGCAAAGACTTAATTTTCCATGCTGGGAACAGTACCTGACGGCGTCAGGAAGGAAAATATGACGGCGTCAAGAGCAAAATCCATGACGACCCAGAGAAAACCTGAAGGCGTCAGAAGTAGGGCGTCAAGAGTTATTTTGGTGACGGCCTGGAGCAGGATTACACATGACGGCGTCAGATCCAGATCTAGGCAGTCTGAGAACTTTATTGGCGGCGAGATGACGGCGTCAGAAATTTACTCTTGACGCCGTCACCTCACAAAATCTATATATACTTTTCTATTTTTCATTCATAAAAGAGAGGAACTTGTGTGGAGAATACTAGGGCCGAACCTAATAAACCCTAGGTCGTTTGTAACAGTATTTTCAAGGGTTTTCACCCCTTGAAACCTTTCATGTTCAATTAAGATAAGTCTTCTTTCAATTCATTAAATATGTCTACGTGTTGTTTGAATATATCTTGTGCTTGTCTTGATTATAACATGCTAGGCTAGATCTTTCATGTATTTGCTTAGATGTAATGAAACCTAGATGTTAATTATAGGTTGATTGCTTGTTTATAGTTGTAATGGATGAATGATTTTAATGTTAGGCTTAAGAAAACTGGCAGATCTCCATTGTGTAACTTGCTTGAACGTCTTAAGAAACATGAACCGATGTGTACTAGGTTTTTATGATTGTATTTAATGCATGAGCGAATTCTAGTGATTCCATGTTAGGAGCTTCTTAGCCGGCTCGACATAGGAGTGAAGTAGGAGCTTATAGGATTGGGGAAGTAAGTACGCCACCCAATGAATGGTATTAAGGAATACAATCCGTCATCCACGCAACTGTAACAAGTAATTAACCTGTAAAATATATCTAGGGAGTAGTGAAATCTAAGTAAACACAATTCTCCCATATATTGCTCACACCACTAGTTTAAATTAGTTTATTTTCATTTTTGTTATTTTATTTTGATTGCATCTTAGTCATTGGGTTAGTTGACTAGCAACTAATTCCGCCCACTCCTCTAAAAACCGAGATTTTTAATTGCTTTTATAAAAACATAAAAAATACAAAAAGAATCATCCCTCACCTCTAGACCTGGTTCTTAGGCTTTCTAATCCTAGCGACACTATTCCTAAGTTGAACGATCAATCCCCCGGTACTTGTCACTATACTATACTACAACGATCTGGTACACTGCCTGGTAGGAGTTGTAAGCTTCTCGAGATCCCTCGAGAGGTAAAGCCTGGTGCAATTCCCACGCATCAAGTTTTTGGCGCCGCAGCCTGGGGAATTGTTATTTTCTAGGTTAGAATTTCTTTTTATTAGGTCTACTTGCTAGATTCCTTTCTAGTAAGATTTTTTTTTTTTTTTTTTAGGTTTTCTTTAGTCTATCTTATTTCTTCGTGTCTTTGTTCGTAATCTTTACCATCCGACATTATGGAAGGCGGTAACATCTTTGAACCCATCAACCCACCACAACAAGACCACCCACAAAACCCACCACTAGCTAACCAAACTCTTAGGCCCTGAACCCTAGGAGAGTATTCCCGACCTAGCCACCAAGGCTATCGAAACACCATTTAGCTCACCCAAGGAGCCAATGTGTCTCCCTTGCGATCCGACACCATCCGGTTGGGGCAAAGCGGATGTGCATTTCATGGACTTCGTTCCGAAGATCCAAATCAACATCTCGAGGACTTCCTTAAAATCGTAGATTCTATAGACCTTGATGCTACAAATAGAGAGTCAACCTGATTACGCCTATTCCAATTCTCTCTACGTGATCAAGCTAGTCAATGGCTTGAGCGTTTACCCGCGGGATCCATCACCTCATGGGATGATCTCACCACTCGTTTCCTTGCTCAATTTTTCCCACCGGGGAGAACTCCCAAGCTTAGAAATGATATCTTGATGTTCCAACAACATCAAAGTGAAATTCTATATGAAGCATGGACTCGTTTCCAGGACTTACTCCAAAAAGTCCCTCATCATGGCATAGACCTTTGGCTCTAAGTCCAAATCTTCTATGACCATATCGATCTCTCCACAAGGCGAATCATTGACCAATCGGCCGGTGGCAAGCTACGTGATCTAAGTGCAGAAGAATCATGGGAACTCATAGAAGATCTTGCTCTCTATGACAACGAAAGTTGGAATGATCCCCGTGATTTGAACAAAACGGTCAAGGCAATATCTTTGCCTTCGAACAATTCTAGCACTACCGACCGTAGGATCATGGAACTTGAGGATCAAGTCAAGTTTCTCATGAAATCTTACGAAGCTCCTAAGCCTTCAAGCCAAGTGAACAAAATCACTTCTTCATGCGAATTATGTAGTGGTCCCCATGACACTCGTGATTGTGTGGAACTTCCATGAACAGCTTTTGCGGACTACACATCCTCGCGTACCGACGAAGCGGGATATAAGTGGTACACTTTCAAACCCGAGCCAAACCCTTATGGTGATTCCTACAACCCCGCTTGGAAAAACCACCCAAACCTTAGGTGGAAACAAAACCAAACCAATTCTTCCACCCTCCAACCGTACTTTCAACAACAATCCTTCTAACAACTATGGTAGAACCAACAATCTTGAAGGATTGATGTCCAAGTTTGTGGCATCTCAAGAAGCTCGCATAGCTAGGTTTGAAACTGAATTCAACCAACAACAAATGGAGATGACCAATAAGATTGACAACTTGTTGAAAGCCCTCAACAACCAAGCGTTAACTACACCTAGGAAGGACATTAGGGACGCCAATAGCGGAATCCAAACTAAGGACCCCTCGTCTTCCAAACACGTCCACTTTGTCAATGTTCTCACCATTAAACCAATTGATAAGGATATAGAAGAAAGTGACAAGGATGAAGTTGGAGTAGAAACCGAGACTAGGGATGAAATTAGGGAAGTTGAGGTTAATAAGGGAGAAGAGTTAGAGGAAGTAGAGACTGTAGAAGAGTACTTTGATAAGTTGCCCACCAAGGAAGAACGGGAATATCATAAGGATTTATTCGATGATCCCGAGACACCATATATCCTTGGCTCACCCCTTATCAAAATGGGAGACCCCTCTAACATCAACATACCATGCAACATTGGGCATATGCATATATGGAAAGCTTATATCGATCCTAGATCTCCTATAAACGTCATGACCAGGACTTATTATAATTGGGTAATGAAGAAGCAACTTGGTTATAGGATGATGCCTAATAAGAATTTGATAAGTAATTTTGTAGGTAGAGTGAGAGGATTGCATGTTATCGTCGGAAATTTCACTTATGAGATCAATTTTATGATAGTAGAGGATACTCGTCCGGTGATAGATGCTTGCCTAAGTCATGTAGTGTTCGGAAAACCATTCGTTGAGGCCACTAAGATGAGTTATGATCCGACTCTAGGGATAGTTAGGTTCAAGGAAGAGAATGATGAGATTGCCTACCAAATGCCCTATAAGATTGAGCAGTACCACCTCCTATCAAACATAGAAAAGGAACACAAACAGGCGGCTTATTATAGGAATGATGAGGATAGACGTAGAGGAGTAGAGTATGTGATGAATAGGACGCTTGGTTTCTATAAAGAATGCTTGCAACTAGGTCCGGAATACAAAACTGGTATAGGAGATGACCTAGAGAGTGAAACCAACGATGAGGTCACGTAGTAACCCATGACCTTGAGTCTAGCTACAAGACTCGCAAATAAAGAAAAGCGCTTCTCGGGAGGCAACCCATGTTTTGTGTGATTTTTATTTTGCTTGATTGTTATTTGCTTCCGTATGCATGCTTTATTTTTATTGTTGGTAGATCATGTTTCAAACTAAAATGGTGAAAATACTTTATTTTGTTGTTTGGCTTAGTCTTAACTTCATCCAAAGGTATTTCGCAAAAGATAAGTGTAAGGGGAAACCCCAAATATGATTTTAAGAAACAAACTCGATCATGATTCTCCACAATATTAAGTGAACATGTATATTCGTATTTGTTAGAGTCAAATGCTTGTATCGAGTCATAATGATGTTTTGCAGGATTTTCCAGAAAGTAGGACGAAGTTTTTCCAGAAATTTTTCGGAAACTTAACATAAGAATTTCTACAGGTCACTTCTGACGGCGTCAGGAAGAAACTCCTGACGGCGTCACGTGTAAAATTCTGGAAATTTTACCAGTTTTGTTTTTCTAATGGAGTCTTAAAGATTTTATTGAATCTTTAGTTTTATAATCTCCAGGAGATCTGCAAACATCATTCCACAAGCATTATATCTTACTTTGTTTTCTAGGATTTGTTAGCATATATAGATTGCCGCCGATTTTACGCGAGGTTGCCTTGTCTGTTTTCTCAGGTTTAACAGGTTATATATGACAAGAAGATGATTTATATTCTGGAAGGGAAGCTTTGATTGTTCATTTTCTTGGAGGAAGATCTAACCTGGTTACCATATTATCCATACCGAGCGAATCAGGGGAGTATTTGATTTCATTCTTTTACCTGTTTTACTTTTACATTCTTTACTTGAACATTAGGGACAATGTTCATCCTAAGTGTAAGGGGAGGGTAAAATGATGATACCTTACAGATACACTTTCGCTTGAGTTTGTTTGTTTGATGGTAGATGTGTAATAAAACTATGAGAAATACTTGTTAGTGTAATTTTAGCGCCAAATTTAAATTTTTTTACAACATTTAGGAGTGAAACTTTAGCCATAGCAAGCGTCTCATGGATAGCAGATTGTATGACTAGCACAAAACCGTACCATTCAGAAAAAAGTTTCCACCCAAATATGTGAGGTTCGCCATTAGATTTGATAGGAAAAGCATTTACTATTAGTGCTTATTAGTGTACCGGTAGCATTTAGATTCTAGAACTTGCGTTAGTGATGCATCCCGAGACCGCTAGTGAGACTACATTCGTGTAGTAGGATTTACTACATGATAAGAGGCATTAGGATCACCCTTGTGTTAAACCCATATCATAATTACTTGACCATTTAAGTCATATTCCTTGACTAGTAAAGTCAACTAATTTTTCCCACACCTTAGCGTTGTACTCATTTTTAGTGCACGAAACCCCTAGTACACCCCTCTGAGCCTATCTTTTCGTTTCTAACTTTAAGTATCTTACTTAAAGGAAGAATTTGTTACTCCTCACTTAAATGTACACCCAAATCGCCGTAGCCTTCCGTGTATGCACTCATCTTTAGTGCATTATTGTTATTTGTTAAACCCTTAGTTAATTATCTAATTGATTACATGGTTGCTAAGTCGAGTCATATCCTTGTACATATTGTTTTGGGACGATAGGGACTCATGGGTAAAGTACTTATTTATAGAGTAATGGGGAAGAACATCATATTATTACCCCCATATGTGCATTAATCTTAAAAAGTACACCAAGTGTTTTGATTATCTTAATTCGAGTCATTAGATTAGTTTATTGTAAAGTATGTAAAAATTCAAGTGTAAGGGGAATGCCCATTCCCTATGATGTAATATTTTGGATGGTAGGGTTAGAGTGTATGAAAAAAAAATCAAAAAAATTAAAAAAAAAAGAATTGAAAAAGAAAAGAAAAAAACATACGGACTAACATTCCGTTTCATTCTATGTTTATTTTATATTTCTGTTATTTTTCATTTATTAGCTTAAGTCGAGTCTAGTCTTGGCTTAGCAACGCCATATTGTACATGTAATTAACCAAGATTATTAACTCGCCACCAGTAAAGATTGCCTAAATCCAACAAAACCGTGTATTTCATATCCCTATACCTAACGTTACAACCCTTTAAAAAGACCTCTTTGATAGTTTATCCTAGGTGCTTACGCCATGTGGTGGAGGTTTGATCCTTTCCCAAGCCTATGGTAATCTATTTTTCTATGACATGTAGTGAGAGATGTTTTCCATTTCCATATTGTGATATTACTTTATTACACCCGAGAGATGTGAGTATCTAAACACTATTTGTGAGGTGCTAGTATATGACCTCCGTGCTTGTCTTTGGTCTTTAGTGGAACGATTATTTTTTGTAATTACTTTTATATTAGTGTTAAATGACCCCTAACTTGTATTTTGATTAGAATAAAAGTGCATTTGCTTGAGGACAAGCAAATCTCAAGTGTAAGGGTATATGATGATGCGAAAAATGAACCGTTTTTAGGGGGGTCATTTAAGCCCGAAATTGAATTTATTTGATCAAATATTGCCCTAAATCGTTCCTTTTGTGATTTTAGGTACTTTGGGAGTGAATTCTGGAAAAGGAAGCATTTTGGACGTTTTTGGAGCATAAAAGTGACGAAAACGGCAAAGACATAATTTTCCATGCTGGGAATAGTACCTGACGGCGTCAAGAGCAAAATCCATGACGACCCAGAGAAAACCTGAAGGCGTCATAAGTAGGGCGTCAAGAGTTATTTTGGTGACGGCCTGGAGCAGGATTACACATGACGGCGTCAGATCCAGATCAAGGCAGTCCGAGAACTTTATTGGCGGCTAGATGACGGCGTCAGAAATTTACTCTTGACGCCGTCACCTCACAAAATCTATATATACTTTTCTATTTTTCATTCATAAAAGGGAGGAACTTGTGTGGAGAATACTAGGGCCGAACCTAATAAACCCTAGGTCGTTTGTAACAGTATTTTCAAGGGTTTTCACCCCTTGAAACCTTTCATGTTCAATTAAGACAAGTCTTCTTTCAATTCATTAAATATGTCTATGTGTTGTTTGAATATATCTTATGCTTGTCTTGATTATAACATGCTAGGCTAGATCTTTCATGTGTTTGCTTAGATGTAATGAAACCTAGATGTTAATTATAGGTTGATTGCTTGTTTATAGTTGTAATGGATGAATGATTTCAATGTTAGGCTTAAGAAAACTGGCAGATCTCCATTGTGTAACTTGCTTGAACGTCTTAAGAAACATGAACCTATGTGCACTAGGTTTTTATGATTGTATTTAATGCATGAGCGAATTCTAGTGATCCCATGTTAGGATCTTCTTAGCTGGCTTGACATAGGAGTGAAGTATGAGCTTATAGGATTGGAGAAGTAAGTACGCCACCCCATGAATGGTATTAAGGAATACAATCCGTCATCCACGCAACTGTAACAAGTAATTAACCTGTAAAAGATATCTAGAGAGTAGTGAAATCTAAGTAAACACATTCTCCCATATATTGCTCACACCACTAGTTTAAATTAGTTTATTTTCATTTTTCTTATTTTATTTTAATTGCATCTTAGTCATTGGGTTAGTTGACTAGCAACTAATTTCGCCCACTCCTCTAAAAACCGAGATTTTTAATTGCTTTTATAAAAACATAAAAAAATACAAAAAGAATCATCCCTCACCTCTAGACCTGGTTCTTAGGCTTTCTAATCCTAGCGACACTATTCCTAAGTTGAACGATCAATCCCCCGGTACTTGTCACTATACTATACTACAACGATCAGGTACACTGCCTGGTGGGGGTTGTAAGCTTCTCGAGATCCCTCGAGAGGTAAAGCCTGGTGCAATTCCCACGCATCAGTAAACCTATTGAACTATAAATCATGTCATAAACAAGTATTTAGTAGTAAATATTCACTTAACATCCAAAAGACTTAGGATGCGTTTGGTAGAGAGAAAAGAAATGAGAGAAATAGAATTTGATCAAACTCTCTTGTTTGGTAGAGAGAATTAAAAAAAAAAAAAAAAAAAAAAAAAAAAAAAAAAAAAAAAAAAAAGGAGAATTGAGGAGAAATTAGTAGAGAGTTAGAGAGAATTGGGTAGTGTAATTTGGTTATTCCTATTTCCATAATTTTGGTGGACAATTTGAAGAATTTGGAGAATTGAAGGTTTTATTTATTTATTTATTTATTTATTTATTTTAACAAAATAAATAGTTTTTTTTTTAAATATTTTTCTTTTAAAAATATTTTTTTATAAAAAATTATTTTAAAAAAATATCTATTTTTTAAATATATTTTTTTTAGAATTTTTATTTAGAAAAAATATTTTTTTAATATTATTTATAAAAAATAAATTTTTTAAAAATAAATAATTTTTTTTAAATAAATTTTTTGAAAAATATGTTTTTTTTTTAAATAAATTAAAATATATTTCTTTTTTTTTAGAATTGTTATTTAGAAAAAATTAAAAAAATTTAAATAATTTTTATAAAAAATAAATTTTTTTAAATAATTTTTTTAAAAAATAAGTTTTTTTTAAATATAATTTATAAAAAATATTTTTTTAAATATATTTTTTAGAATTGCTATTTAGAAAAAATAAAATAAAAATTTAAATCGACAAATATATATATATATATATATATATATATATATATATATATATATATATATATATATATATTTTCATTTCTCGGGTCAGGTCTATGTTGTTACCAAATAGTAGAATTGAACAAAATTCTCTACTGATTTCTATTCTCTGAATTTTTATTCTCTGCTTCATTTCTATTTTAAGAAATTCTCTCTACCAAACGTGCCCTTAAGATATGAATAAACAAAGTACTTATTGCATTTTATGATCAAAGGAACATTTTTCTTAAACACTACACTTTTTGTAAAATGTCACCAAACATTTGATATCTTTTACAAATTATTTTTGGAAATAAAAGAATATATTTAAATCATTATAAATATATGAATTCAAATTTTCAACCGAAAATGACAAAAATGGTGTAGAAAAACCTTCCGCACAAAAAGATAATTCCGGGCAACGTTCACATGGGCGGCCCCCTTAATTTTGTTAGGCGGCCCCTTAATGATTAAGGTGACCGGCCACGCTCCTGCACAATAATTTTTCCATTATAAATACTGGATTTTTCCTGGATTTTTTCCTCACCTTTTGCACAAAAAACTTTCTGATCTAAATCTCATTTCTATTCTCTAATATCCTTTTGATCATATAATCATAAGCTTTTGTTTCCAAGTGATTCAAGCTTCAACACTTCTAGTGCAAGAGAAGAATACTTCAACTCATCAAGACAAGAAGTATTACAACTTGTTGTGACCTCCACATCCAAGTTGTTTGTGCATCATCACATATATATCTATTTTGTGTATAAGTTGTGAATAGTAGATAGAAGCTAGTATAAGTTAGGTTAGCAAGGTGTGTAGATAGAGAAGTTGTGAAGTGATCTAGGTGTGAAAGAAATAGACGTGTGAAGAAGAAGTAATGTAATTAAGTAGAGACTATGTGTGAAGAAGTTGTGAAGTAGTTGTGAAGAAGTTGTGAAGAAGTTGGATTGTGGTGTGTAAGGTTTTCTCCGGCATAAGGGAGCTTGTTGACATAGTGAAGAAAACTCTCGAGTTAGGTGCTCAGGGAGTGGAGTAGGGCAAGGAATGTGTCCTTGTAGCCGAACCACTATAAATATCTTGTCTCGCGGTTCGATCTTTCCATCTCTCATTTACTTCTTTACTTACTTTGATATTTAGTGTGTGTGTATATATATATATATATATATATATATATATATATATATATATATATATATATATATATATATATATATATATATATATATATATATATATACTTTTTTATATTGTACAACAGTATATTTCACATAAACAAGAATCAACCTTTTTGAAACAAAGTTTTTATAAAATTAAAAACACGTAAAACTATTCAACCCCCCATTCTAGTTTTCCACAATTGGTACCAGAGCCACGTCAAACAAGATTTTTTTAAAATATATTGTATTTTAAAACTTGTAACGATCTATGGAAACTGAAAAAAATTTAGAAGGGCAATATATGCAAAGACCACCACTATTCGAATGTGACGGATTTTTATATTGGAAAAATAGATTCGAAACTTATGTGAAATCTAAAGATCTTGACCTTTGGCATGTTATTACATTTGGTGATTTTCCCCTATTCAAAATAATCCGGAAACTAAAATGGATGAAATTGTACCTTTTGAAAAACAAAATGATGATTTGAAAAAGAAACTAGCAAAAAATAACGAAGCTAAAATGGTAATTTATAATGCGTTACCGCGCAAAGAATATGAAAGAATTTTTATGTGTGAAACCGAAAAAGAAATTTGGTATTCACTACTAATCACTCACCAAGGTAATAGTCAAGTCAAAGACAAAAAAATAGATCTTCTTGTTCAACAATATGAACAATTTATGATTCCGGAAGAGGAATCAATAGATAATGCTTTTGCTAAATTTAACACTATTATCACAAGTTTAAAAGCACTTGATGAGACCTTTTCTAGTAAGAATTGTGTTAGGAAATTTCTTAGGGCATTGCATCAAAAATGGCGAGCTAAGGTCACGGCAATTGAAGAATCGAAGAATCGAAGAATTTGATGACGTTATCACTTGATGAACTTATTGGCAACTTGAAGGTCCATGAAGAAATTATAAGAAGAGAGTCGGAAACGTTCAAAGTCAAGAAAGAACAAACTAAATCTCTTGCTCTAAAAGCCAAAAAGGAACTTAGTGACAATGATGATTCGAGTGACGATAGTGAAGACGAAGAATATGCAATGGCCGTATGAGAATTCAAGAAATTCTTCAAAAGACGAGGAAGATTCACTAGATTACCACGAGACGAAAGAAAGTCATTCCAAAGAAAGAGTAGCAATAACTATGGGAAAAGAAAGTGCTTTAGATGTGGAAGTCCAAATCATCTCATTGGCGAATGTCCAAAGCCATCGGGTTATGACTATCAACGCGCCTTCATTAGTGGAACATGGAGTGATAGTGAAAAAGAAGAAGTGGAAAAACCAAGAGACGAAAAATGTCTTGTAGCCAAAGCGACCGATGAAATATGCTTAGGAATAGACTTGGAGCCCGAAGAATGGATCAAGGATAGCGGATGTTCGAAGCATATGACGGGGAACTGCAAGCTATTTTCTACTTACAAGGCATACAACGGAGGTAATGTTATTTTCGGTAGTGATTTGCATGGAAAAATCATTGGCAAAGGTACGATCTCTCAAGACTCACTTACTATTGAAAATGTTGAGCATGTAGATAATTTAACATATAACTACTTAGTATAGGACAAATATGCGATAATAAATGTAAGGTTACCTTTACTGATAGGGATAGAGAAATAGTTAAGAATGGAAAAGTCATAGGTAGAGGAATTAGGAAAGGAGGTATATATGATATGAAACTAGGAAACAAACCGGAAGATAGGATATGCCTAGCAACCCTAGACTAAAACTCCACTTTGTGGCATAAGAGATTAGGACATGCAAACATGCAACAAATACAATCTTTAGCCTCTAAGAAATTAGTTAGAAACTTGCCTAACCTAAGATATGACAAACACTTTTGTGATGCTTGTAAGATTGGAAAACAAGCACATGCAAGTTACAAAGCTAATAATATAGTATCCACTACTAGGTGCCTAGAATTATTACACATCGATCTATTTGGTCCATCCACTATGCGGAGCTATGGAGGAAACCATTATACCTTAGTAATAGTAGAAGATTATTCACGATACACGTGGAATAGGTTTCTAAGTGACAAAACCCAAGCTGATGAGGCGAAAAATGAACCGTTTTTATGGGGTCATTTAAGCCCGAATTCGAATTTATTTGATCAAATATTGCCCTAAATCGTTCCTTTTGTGATTTTAGGTACTTTGGGAGAGAAATCTGGAAAAGGAAGCAATTCGGACGTTTTTGGAGCATAAAAGTTAAGAAAACGCCAAAGTCTTAATTTTCCTTGCTGGGAACAGTAGGTGACGGCGTCAAGAAGAAAATCTTGACGGCGTCAAGAGTAATTTCCATGACGATCCAGTACAGATTTGACGGCGTCACGAGGTAGGGCGTCAAGAGGAAAATGCATGACGGCCTAGAAATACATAACACATGACGGCGTCAAAAGTAGATCAAGGCAGTCCGAGGAGTATTTTGGCGGCGAGATGACGGCGTCACAAATTTGTTCTTGACGTCGTCAGACCCTATTTCCTATATATATTTTTCTAATTTTCACACATTAAAAAAAAAGTTGAGGGAGAAACCCTAAGTCCGACTTTGGTACGAATTTTACAGGTTTTTCAAGGGTTCTCAGCCCTTGATCCCTTTCATGTGTAATTGAGATAAGTATTCTTTCAATTCAATCAATATGTCTATGTGTTGGTTGTCTATATCTTGTTCTTGTCTTAATTCCATCATGCTAGGCTAGATCTATCTTGTGTTTGCTTGGATATAATGAAACCTAGATGTTAATTATGTGTTGATTACTTGTTTATGGTTATATTGGATGAATGAATTCCATGTTAGGCTTAAGAAAACTGGCAGATCTCCAATTGGTAACATGCTTGAACGTCTTAGGAAACATGAACTGACGTGCACTAAGTTTTATTGGTTGTATTTAATACATGAGTAAATTCTAATGATCCCATGTTAGGAGCTTCTTAGCCGGCTCGACATAGGAGTGAAGTAGGCACTCATAGGATTGGGGAATTAAGTGCGCCACCCCATGAATGGTATTAAGGAATACAATCAGTCATCCACGCAACTATAACAAGTAATTAACGTGTAAAAGATATCTAGGGAGTAGTGAAATCTAAGTAAACACAATTTCTCCACTTATTGCTCACAACCTTAGTATAATTTAGTTTATTTTCATTTTTAGTATTTTATTTTGATTGCATCTTTAGTATTGGGTTAGTTGACTAGCAACTAATTCCGCCCAAATCCTTCAAACCCGAGATTTTTACTTGCTTTCTAAAAAATATAAAAATACAAAAATAATCATCCCTCACCTTTAGAACTAGTATTTAGGTTTTCTAACCCTAGCGACACTATTCCCAGTTGAATGATCAATCCCCCGATACTTGTCACTATACTATACTATACTACAACGATCAGGTACACTGCCTGGTGGGGGTTGTAAGCTTCTCAAGATCCCTTGAGAGGTAAAGCCTGGTGCGATTCCCACGTATCACAAGCCTTTGAAAAATTTGAAATATTTAGTAAAATGATTTGATAATGAAGGGAATTTGATAACGAAGGGAATTTGAAATATCACAATAGTATCTATTAGGACGGACCACGGTAGGGAATTTGATAACGAAGTACAATTCGGAAAATATTGTGATTTAAATGGAATATCTCACAATTTCTCCGCTCCTCGTACTGCTCAATCAAATGGCGTAGTAGAAGAAAGAATAGGTCACTACAAGAAATGAGTAGAACAATGTTAAATGAACAATCCATCCCACAAAAATTTTGGTGTCATACCGTAGATACATCGACATATATAATTAATAGAGTATCAATTAGTAGAATTTTAGGAAAAACTCCTTATGAGTTGTTAAGAGGTAGAAAACCTAACTTAACCTACTTTAGGGTATTCGGAAGTAAACGTTATATTTTAAACACTGTGGGATACCTTACTAAGTTTGATCCAAAATCATACGAAGGAATCTTTCTATGATATTCACAAAATAGTAAAGCATATATAATACTCAATAAACACACTATGAAAGTAGAAGAATCACTAAATGTAACATTTGATGAAACTCCACCACCTTCTAAAACATTGCCACTAGGAGATGATGACCTAGTTGAAGAAGAAGCTACTGAGGTTAGTAAAGCAAACCCCTAGGAAATGATATTGAAAACATAGACTTAGAATTAAACGAAGTAGTAAATATTAAGGAATCTAAATCACACCCATTAGATAATATAATAGGAAGCCTTAATCAAAGAACCCTTAGATCACAAGCCCAAGATAAAAATAACTTCTTTTGTTTCCTCTCAGCAATAGAACCTAAGAATATTAATGAAGCCTTAAAAGATGAAAGTTGGGTTATGGCCACGCAAGAAGAACTACATCAATTTAGGACGAATTATGTTTTGGAACTAGTCCCAAATCCAATGAACATGACAATCATAGGAACTAAGTGTGTATATAGGAATAAGCTAGATGAAAATGGAGTAGTAACTAGGAACAAAGCTAGGTTAGTTGCCCAAGGTTATAATCAATAAGAAGGAATTGATTATGACAAAACTTATGCCCCCGTAGCTAGATTAGAATCTATTAGAATACTCCTTACCTATGCATGCTCCCTAGACTTTAAGTTATTTCAAATGGACGTGAAAAGTGCATTCCTTAACGGTTTTATCAATGAGGAGGTTTACGTGGCACAACCTCCGGGATTCATTGACTTCGCAAAACCTGATTATGTTTATAAACTCAAGAAGGCTTTATATGGACTCAAACAAGCTCCCAAAGCTTGGTATGATCGATTAAAAGCATTTCTTATTAAACATGATTATTCTATGAGAATGGTAGATAACACTCTTTTCACTAAAAAGAAAAACCCAAATCTCATCATTGTTCAAATATATGTCGATGACATTATATTTGGATCGACTTGTCAAGAAAAATGTGATGAATTTGCCAAAATCATGCATGATGAGTTTGAGATGAGTATGATGGGTGAACTAAACTTCTTCCTAGGATTACAAATAAAACAATTCGAAGATGGAATATTCTTTAACTAATCTAAGAACATTAAGGAAATGCTTAAGAAATTTGGCCTAGAAGACTCAAAACCCATGAAAACTCCTACGTCTATGGAAGTGAAACTCACAAAAGATGAAGAAGGTGAGTCTGTAGATAACACTAAGTATAGAGGAATGATAAGTAGTTTACTATACTTAATGGCAAGTAGACCCGATATCATGTTTAGTGTTTGCCTTTGTGCCCGCTTTCAAGAGGATCCCAAAACCTCTCACCTAGAAGCGGTTAAGCGTATCTTCCAACACATTAAAGGCACTATACACTTAGGATTATTGATACGTGGGAATTGTGCCCTCGCAACAGGTTTTACCTCTCAAGGGATCTTGAGAAGCTTACAACCCCCACCAGGCAGTGTACCTGATCGTTATAGTATAGTATAGTGACAAGTACCGGGGGATTGATCGTTCAACTCAGGAATAGTGTCGCTAGGATTAGAAAGCCTACTAAACTAGGTCTAGAGGTGAGGGATGATTCTTTTTGTATTTTTATATTTTTATGAAAGCAAGTAAAATCTCGGGTTTTGAAGGAGTGGGCGGAATTAGTTGCTAGCCAACTAAACCAATTAACTACAAATGCAATCAAGATAAAATAACAAAAATGGAAATAAAACTATTAAACTAATGTGGATGAAACAATAATGAGGAAAGTTGTGTTTACTTAGATTTCATTACTCCCTAGATATCTTTTACATGTTGATTAATTTGTTACAATTGCATGGATGACGGGTCACATTCCTTAATACTAGTCTTAGGGTCGTGTACAATATTCCCTAACTCTATAAGATCCTACTTCACTCCTATGTCGAGCCGTTAGAAGCTCCTAACATGAGATCATTAGAATTATCTTACGCATTAAATACAACCAAAATCGTAGTATGATGCGTGGGAATCGCACCTTGCTTTACCTCTCGAGGGATCTCGCGAGGCTTACAACCCCCACCAGGCAGTGTACCTGATCGTTGTAGTATAGTATAGTGACAAGTACCGGGGGATTGATCGTTCAGCTTAGGAATAGTGTCGCTAGGATTAGAAAACCTAATTAATAGTTCTAGAGATGAAAGATGATTATTTTTGTGTTTTTATATTTTTATGAAAGCAATTAAAATCTCGGGTTTTTAGAAGAGTGGGCGGAATTAGTTGTTATCCAACTAACCCAAAAACTACTTTGTAACTAATTAAACTAATGAAAATAAAATTAAACTAATATTAAACTAAGGTTGTGAGCAGTATATGGAGAAATTGTGTTTACTTAGACTTCATTACTCCCTAGATATCTTTTACATGTCAATTACTTGTTACACTTGTATGAATGACGGGTTGTATTCCTTAATACCATTCGTGGAGTGGCATACATAACTCCCCAACTCTATGAGCTCTTATCTCCTCCTACACCATGACCCAGCACAACTATAGGGATTGTAAACAGTGGCTCATGCATTAAATACAACCAATAAAGACCTAGTACGCCTCGGTTCATGTTTCTTAAGACGTTCAAGCATGTTACCATTTGGAGATCTGCCAGTTTTCTTAAGCCTAACATATAAAATCATTCATTCAAAACAAGAATAGACAAGTAATCAACACATAATCAACATCTAGGTTTCATTAGATCTAAGCAAACACAAGAGAGATCTAGCCTAGCATAGTAGAATTAAGATAAGAACAAAAGATAAACAACCAACATAAAGACATATTGATTGAATTAAGAGTATACTTATCTCAATTACAATGCAAGGTCTCAAGGGTTTGGAACCCTTGAAAAACCTGTAAAAGAGGCACCAAAATCGTCTTTAGGGTTTCACCAAAACTTCTCCCCTTTAATGAAAAAACTAGAAAACTATATATAGGAAAATCGTCCTGACGGCGTCAAGAGTTAAATCTGACGCCGTCAACTCGCCGCCATACACTTCCTCGGACGCCCTAGATCCAATCGTGACGGCCTATGTGACGCCGTCACCACCCACGGTAAATTATTCTTGGCCACTTTGACGCCGTCACCTCTCCATCTGACGCCGTCACCAGCTACGGTAAATTATTCTTCATGTCTGACGCCGTCAAGAGCAAACCCTTGACGCCGTCACCTTGTATTTCCAGCTTGGATTTTTGGTACTTTGTCGTTTTCTTCACTTTATGCTCCAAAAACGTCCAAAATAGCCTCTTTTCCAGAATTCACTCTCCAAACACCTAAAATCACAAAAGGAACGATTTAGGGCAATATTTGATCAAATAAATTCGGATTCGGGCTTAAATGACCCCCTAAAAACGGATCATTTTTCGCCTCATCATATACCCTTACACTTGAGATTTGCTTGTCCTCAAGCAAATGAGCTTTTATTCTACTCAAAAGACAAGTTAGGGGTCATTTAACACTAATATAAAAGTAATTACAACAAATAATCGTTCCACTAAAGACCAATAGACAAGCACGGAGGTCATACACAAGCACCTCACAAATAGTGTTTAGATACTCACATCTCTCGGGTGTAATAAAGTAATATAACATTGTGGAAATGGAAGATATCTCTCACTACCTGTCATAGCAAAATAGATTACCATAGGCTTGGGAAAGGATCAAACCTCCACCACATGGCGTAAGCACCTAGGATAAACTATCAAAGAGGTCTTTTAAAAGGGTTATATCGTTAGGTGTAGGGATATGAATTACACGGTTTTGTTGGATAAAGGGAATTTTACTGGTGGCGAGTTAACAATCTTAATAAATTACATGTACAAGATGGCGTTGCTAAGCCAAGACTAGACTCGACTTAAGCTAATAAATGAAAAATAACAAAAACATAAAATGAACATAAAATAAAAACGGGATGGTAGTCCGTATGTTTTTTTTTTTTTTCTTTTTCTTTTTTCTTTTCTATTTTTTTTTTTCTTTTTCTTAACTTTTTTCGAATTTTTTTTTTTTTTTTTTTTTTTGCATACACTCTTACCCTACCATCCAAAATAATACATCATAGGGGTTTGAGCACTCCCCTTACACTTGAATCTTTACATACTTTACATTTAACTATTCTAATGACTCGAATTAAGAAAATCAAAACACTTGGAGCACTTTTAAGATTAACGTACATATGGGGGTAATAAGTGATGTTCTTCCCCATTACTCCATAAAATAAGTACTTACCCATGAGTCCCAATCGTCCCAAAACAATATGTACAAGGATATGACTCGACTTAGCAACCATGTAATCAATTTGGTTGTACATTTAAGTGGGGTGTAACAAATTCTTCCTTTAAGTAAAATGCTTAAAGTTAGAAACGAAAAGATAGGCTCGGAGGGGTGTACTAGGGGTATCGTGTACTAAAAATGAGTACAACGCTAAGGGTGTGAGAAAAATTAGTTGACTTAACTAGCCAAGTAATATGACTTAAATGGTCAAGTAATTATAATACGGGTTTAACACAAGGGTAATCCTAATGCCTCTTATCATGTAGTAAATCCTACTACACGAATGTAGTCTCACTAGCGGTCTCGGGATGCATCACTAACGCAAGTTCTAGAATCTAAATGCTACCGGTACACTCATAAGCACTAATAGTAAATGCTTTTCCTATCAAATCTAAAGGCGAACCTCACATTTTTGGGTGGAAAATTTTTTGAATATACGGTTATGTGCTAGTCATACAATCTCCTATCCATGAGACGCTTGCTACGGCTAAAGTTTCACTCCTAAATGTTGTAAAAAATTTTAAATTTGGCGCTAAAATTACACTAACAAGTATTTCTCATAGTTTTATTACTCATCTACTATCAAACAAAACAAACTCAAGCGAAAGTGCATATGTAAGGTATCATCTTTTTACCCTCCCCTTACACTTAAGATGAACATTGTCCCCAATGTTCAAGTAAAGAATGCAAAAGTTAAAAAGTAAAGAGAATGAAATCAAATACTCCCCTGATTCGCTCGGTATGGATTTTAGTTGGCCAGGTTAAATCTTCTTCCAAGAAAACGAACAATCAAAGCTTCCCTTCCAGAATATAAATCATCTTCTTGTCACAAATAACCTGTAAATCCTGACAAAAGTAGACAAGGCAACCTCGCGTAAAATCGGCGGCATCCTATATAAGTTACTAAATCCTAGAAAACAAAATAAGATATAATGCTTGTGGAATGAAGTTTTCATATTTCCTGGAGATTATAAAACTTAATAACTCACAAAAACTATAAGACTCCGTTAGAAAAACAAAACCGGTAAAATTTCCAGATTTTTAACTCTTGACGCCGTCAAGAGCAATTGCCTGACGCCGTCAGAATGAACCTGCAGAAATCCTTATGTTAAGTTTCCGGAAAATTTCTGGAAAAACTTTGTCCTACTTCCTGGAAAATCCTGCAAAACTTCATTATGACTCAATACAAGCATTTGACTCTAACAAATACGAATATACATGTTCATTAAATATTGTGGAGAATCATGATCGGTTTGTTTCTTAAAAACATATTTGGGGTTTCCCCTTACACTTATCTTTTGCAAAAATACCTTTAGGTTGAAGTTAAGACTAGGCCCAACAACATAATAAAGTATTTCCACAATTTAGTTGCGAAACATGATCAACCAACAATAAAAATTAAACATGCATACGGAAGCAAATAACAAACACATAAACAAACAAACAAATAAATAAATAAAGCTTGGGTTGCCTCCCAATAAGCGCTTGTTTTTGTTCGAGTCACGAGCCTGACTCTACCCTTATTTCACGGATAAAGGTGAGGTTTTCCCTACACTTAGGATTAAGTGCGGGTGAAAGTAGCGATACACACCATCTTGGTGGAAGTATGCCACGTGAGGAAAGAGTGGTGGATGAATTATATGCTCAAAGGGCTGTGCTCCTATCATCATAACCTTACCTAATTCAATCGGGTTAATAGGTGAATTAAGATTTTCTCCTAGAAAGGGATCATTTTCAATCAATTTCAAGAGATTACTAGTTGAGGATCCATCTTGACCTAACAAACCCGGTTTAAACCCATAATGTTTCTTACGATCAATCATGAATGGGTGATGTAAGTATGTAAGGTCATGGTCCACTCCTATGTTGGCTTCTTCTCTACAAGGCTTGGGGTCTACTACCTTCAACGTAAAACTACCCGGACTACATGGTTTGATGGGTGGATCGGGACCTATTTCAATTCCTAAATCTTCATCCAAGGATAGAAGATTAGGTAATGGTTTTGGTTGAAGCTCCGGTTCATCAAAACTAGGAACTTCCCTAGAACTAGGAGTAAGGTTATCACTACAAGTGTTCAAACCTATATCCTCTGGTGGTGCTTGGTCCAAGGGTTCTACCTCAATTGGGGTTCCTATAGTCTCTTCTACTTCTTCCGGGTAAGTCACGGGCGGTGTATGTGCCTCAAATGATGGTAGGACTTGTGGGGTACTTTGTGGGCTTGGATTATCCACCTCATCCTCCATTGTACCTAGATTACCTATATGTTTGTTTTGTACTATGATATTAGGTGCCATCCAACTAGGTATCTCAACATGAGTATATTCATCCCCCAACAAACTTCCTGTTTGCTCCATCAAACTTGTTTTTGATTGATTTGTGATGTTGTTTATTGGGTTGTCTACTCTATAATAATATTGGGCACAGTTTTCTATGGTATCCCACGCTTCTTCATCATTTAATTCCCTAGGGCCCCCATCGGCAAAATCATCGATGCGCATTTGGTCACATCGGTTGACACGATAGTAAAAGGTTTCGGTTAGGGATGATAAAGAGAAACTATGATGAGGGAATTTTCGAAGTAAAATTTTAAAACGAGTCCATGCATCATATATGGGTTCATCTCGATATTGTTTGAAATTCGAGATGTCAACAGGGTAGAATGACCTTTTTGGTTGGTGGTATGGTGGATTCGCGTACTCCATAATGGTGAACGGAATAGTCAATGGAAATTACGAACAAACACACAAAGAAAAAGATAGACTAAAGAAATCCTAAAAAAATAAAAATAAAATCTTACTAGAAAGGAATCTAGCAAGTAGACCTAATAAAAAGAAATCCTAACCTAGAAAATAACTATTCCCCAGGCTGCGGCGCCAAAAACTTGATGCGTGGGAATCGCACCTTGCTTTACCTCTCGAGGGATCTCGCGAGGCTTACAACCCCCACCAGGCAGTGTACCTGATCGTTGTAGTATAGTATAGTGACAAGTACCGGGGGATTGATCGTTCAGCTTAGGAATAGTGTCGCTAGGATTAGAAAACCTAATTAATAGTTCTAGAGATGAAAGATGATTATTTTTGTGTTTTTATATTTTTATGAAAGCAATTAAAATCTCGGGTTTTTAGAAGAGTGGGCGGAATTAGTTGTTATCCAACTAACCCAAAAACTACTTTGTAACTAATTAAACTAATGAAAATAAAGTTAAACTAATATTAAACTAAGGTTGTGAGCAGTATATGGAGAAATTGTGTTTACTTAGACTTCATTACTCCCTAGATATCTTTTACATGTCAATTACTTGTTACACTTGTATGAATGACGGGTTGTATTCCTTAATACCATTCGTGGAGTGGCATACATAACTCCCCAACTCTATGAGCTCTTATCTCCTCCTACACCATGACCCAGCACAACTATAGGGATTGTAAACAGTGGCTCATGCATTAAATACAACCAATAAAGACCTAGTACGCCTCGGTTCATGTTTCTTAAGACGTTCAAGCATGTTACCATTTGGAGATCTGCCAGTTTTCTTAAGCCTAACATATAAAATCATTCATTCAAAACAAGAATAGACAAGTAATCAACACATAATCAACATCTAGGTTTCATTAGATCTAAGCAAACACAAGAGAGATCTAGCCTAGCATAGTAGAATTAAGATAAGAACAAAAGATAAACAACCAACATAAAGACATATTGATTGAATTAAGAGTATACTTATCTCAATTACAATGCAAGGTCTCAAGGGTTTGGAACCCTTGAAAAACCTGTAAAAGAGGCACCAAAATCGTCTTTAGGGTTTCACCAAAACTTCTCCCCTTTAATGAAAAAACTAGAAAACTATATATAGGAAAATCGTCCTGACGGCGTCAAGAGTTAAATCTGACGCCGTCAACTCGCCGCCATACACTTCCTCGGACGCCCTAGATCCAATCGTGACGGCCTATGTGACGCCGTCACCACCCACGGTAAATTATTCTTGGCCACTTTGACGCCGTCACCTCTCCATCTGACGCCGTCACCAGCTACGGTAAATTATTCTTCATGTCTGACGCCGTCAAGAGCAAACCCTTGACGCCGTCACCTTGTATTTCCAGCTTGGATTTTTGGTACTTTGTCGTTTTCTTCACTTTATGCTCCAAAAACGTCCAAAATAGCCTCTTTTCCAGAATTCACTCTCCAAACACCTAAAATCACAAAAAGGAACGATTTAGGGCAATATTTGATCAAATAAATTCGGATTCGGGCTTAAATGACCCCCTAAAAACGGATCATTTTTCGCCTCATCATAGTACACCTCCGATCATGTTTCTTAACACGTTCAAGCAAGTTACCAATGGAAGTCTACCAGTTTTCTTAAGCCTAACATCAAATACAATCGTCCGTAACAATTATAAACAAACAATCAACCAATAATCAAAATCTAGGTTTCACTACATCTAAGCAAACACAATAAAGATCTAGCCTAGCATGTTAAAGAGAAGAAAAACGTAAGATATAATCACACAACACATAGACATATTGAATGATTTGGATAAATACTTATCTTCAATTGAACATGAAAGAATCAACGGGTTGAAACCCTTGAAAAGCTGATAAAATTCGGACTAGGGTTTATTCCCTCAAAGTTGTACACTAATGAATGAAATTTGGAAAACTATATATAGATTATAAATCGTGGTGGCGTCATGTATTAGCTCGTGATGCCGTCAACTCGCCGCCATGATAAAATCGTATTGCCTAGATCTATTTGTGATGCCGTCATGTAGGAATTTACTCTGGGCCATCACTAGTAGTTGGACCCTGACGGCCTTGGTGACGCCGTTAGGCCATAAGCTTGCAAACAGTCTGGGTCGTCACGTTATAAATACATATCCACCTCTTTTGTAACTCTTGACACCGTCATGTGGAGAGTCTTGACGCCGTCAGGTACTGTTCCAGCAAGGAAATTTGAGACTTTGCCGTTTTCTTCACTTTAATGATCCAAAAACGTCCAAAATGCTTCCTTTTCCATATTTCTCTCCAAAAGTACCTAAAATGACAAAAGGAACGATTTAGAGCAATATTTGATCAAATAATCTCAAATTCGGGCTTAAATTACCCCTTAAAAGCGGTACACTTTTCACCTAATCAAATACCCTTACACTTGATATTTGCTTATCCTCAAGCAAATGCACTTTTATTCTAATCAAAATACAAGTTTGGGGTCATTTAACACTAATATAAAAGTAATTACAACAAATAATCGTTCCACTAAAAACCAAAAGCAACCACGGAGGTCATACACTAGCACCTCACAAATAGTGTTTAGATACTCACATCGCTCGGGTGTAATAAAGTATATATCACAATATGAAAATGGAAAACATCTCTCACTACCTGTCATAGCAAATAGATTACCATAGGTTTGGGAAAGGATCAAACCTCCACCACTTGGCGTAAGCACATAGGATAAACTATCAAAGAGGTCTTTTAAAGGGTTATAACGTTAGGTGTAGGGATATGGAAAACACAGTTTTGTTGGATAAAGGCAATATTTACTGGTGGCGAGTTAATCATCTTGGTCAATTACATGTACAAAATAGCGTTGCTAAGCCAAGACTAGACTCGACTTAAGCTAATAAATTAAAAATAACAAAAACTTAAAACAAACATAGAATGAAATGGGATGGTAGTCCGTATGTTTTCTTTTTCTTTTCTTTTTCTATTTTTTTTCTTTTCTTATATATATATATATATATTTTTTTTTTTTTTTTTTTTTTTTTTTTTTTTTTTTTTTTTTGCATACACTCTTACCTTACCATCCAAAATAATATATCATAGGGAATGTACATTCCCCTTACACTTGAATTTTTACATACTTTACAATAAACTAATCTAATGACTCGAATCAAGATAATCAAAACAATTGGAGTACTTTTTAAGATTAATGCATATATGGGGGTAATAAATGATGTTCTTCCCCATTACTCCATAACACAAGTACTTTACCCATGAGTCCCAATCGTCCTAAAACAATATGTACAAGATATGACTCGACTTAACAACCATGTAATCAATTAGATAATTAACTAAGGGTTTAAACAAATAACAATAATGCACTAAAGATGAGTGCATACACGGAAGGCTAAGGCGATTTGGTTGCACATTTTGGTGGGTTGTAACAAATTCTTCCTTTAAGTAAGATGCTTAAAGTTAGAAACGAAAAGATAGGCTCGGAGGGGTGTACTAGGGGTTTCGTGTACTAAAAATGAGTACAACGCTAAGGTGTGGGAAAAATTAATCGACTTTATTAGTCAAGTAATATGACTTAAATGGTCAAGTAATTATCATATGGGTTTAAACACAAGGGTGATCCTAATGCCTCTTATCATGTAGTAAATCCTACTACACAAATGTAGTCTCACTAGCGGTCTCGGAATGCATCACTAACGCAAGTTCTAGAATCTAAATGCTACCAGTACACTCATAAGCACTAATAATTAATGCTTTTCCTATCAAATCTAAAGGCGAGCCTCACATATTTGGGTGGAAAATTTTTCTGAATGGTACGGTTTTGTGCTAGTCATACAACTCCTATCCATGAGACGCTTGTTAAGGCTAAAGTTTCACTCCTAAATGTTATAAAAAAATTTAAATTTGGCGCTAAAATTACACTAACAAGTATTTCTCTTAGTTTTATTACATACCTACCATCAAACAAACAAACTCAAGTGCAATAGTATCCTATAAGGTATCATCATTTACCCTCCCCTTACACTTAGTATGAACATTGTTCCCAATGTTCAATTAAAGAATGTAAAAGTAGAATAAGTAAAAGAATGAAAAAAATACTCCCCTGATTCGTTTGGTGTGGATAGTGTGTCAACAAGGTTAGATCTTCCTCCAATAAAATAAACATTCAAAGCTTCCCTTCCAGAAATATAAATCATCTTCTTGTCATATATAACCTGTTAAACCTGAGAAAACAATCAAGGCAACCTCGCGTAAAATCGGCGGAAATCTATATATACTAACAAATCTTAGAAAACAATTTAAGATATAATGCTTGTGGAATGAATGTTTGCAGATTTACTGGAGTTTATAAAACTAAAGAATTAACAAAAACTTTAAGACTCCGTTAGAAAAACAAAACTCGCAAAATTTCCAGAATTTTACACGTGACGCCGTCAGGTTTTAAGCCCTGACACCGTCAGAAGTGACCTGAAGAAATCTTTATGTTAAGTTTCCGAAAAATTTCTGGAAAAACTTATGTCCTACTTCCTGGAAAATCCTGCAAAACATCATTATGACTCGATGCAAGCATTTGACTCTAACAATTACTAATATACATGTTCATTTAATATTGTGGCGAATCATGATCATTTTCGTTCTTAGAAACAAATTTAGGGTTTCCCCTTACACTTGGCTTTTGCAAAACACCTCTATATGAAGTTAAGACGAAGTTAAACAACTAAATAAAGCATTTTCACAATTTAGTTTGAAACATGATCTACCAACAATAAAAATAAAGCATGCATACGGAAGCAAATAACAATCAAACAAATAAAAACACACAAAACATGGGTTGCCTCCCAAGAAGCGCTTTTCTTTATTTACGAGTCTTGTAGCTATACTCAAGGTCATGGGCCATTACGTGACCTCATCATTGGTCTCATTCTCTAGGTCATCTCCAATATCGGGATCACTTTCATAGTGCAGGTATTTTGGGTCTTCAAGCTCAAAGACATCTTCCCGATACTTGGGTCCAAGCTTACTAACACCCTTAAAGAATCCACATGATAAATCAAAGGTGTTTTTACATCCTCTCCGAACATCTTCATCATATAAAACAAGTTGAGAACCTAGCTTATCAAGTCTGTCACGATCAATTCCTTCAAAGTCTTTCCTCTTGTATGGTGTTTGGTATGACACCCTCCTAATTCCATCAGCGAAAGTCATGATTCCATTCCGGTCGTCAACCATTAAGTTAGTGGTATCACAAAAGGGCGCTCCGAAAACAACTTGCGATAACCTTGGGTCGATATAATCCTCAATGTTGTCTACGATCGTAAAGTCCATTGTGAATGCCATATTTTCTATGAATACCTAGATTTCATGATCTCTACCAACAACATTTTCTCCTTTATAAATCGTCCCCCATCTGCAAATATTGTTATAATGGAACAGGGACATAAAATTCTTAGGTAGAAACACGTCAATGTAGACATTATCGAAATATTTGTGACCAATCATACAAGGGATTTTAAGGTTATTCGGATCACGCCGCTTTATCCTTTCCGATCTTCCATCCCGTGATCCATATGTATTACAATCTAGTGACGGATGGTACTCATACACTTCCTCATTACCCTTTCGAAAAATCACCTTCCTGACGCCATTGGTGAATAATGCACATCCTCCTCATCAAGGATCACTCTCGTTTCATTAATAAATGGTTTCCCGAGGACGAGGTTGGTTAATGTTGGATTAGCGACATAGTCTATGTAATCGATTACAGTGAGATCAATGTTATAGATGAATCCTCCAATCATAACGGGTAACCTTATCATTATCCTGGTGTTATCGAGTCCTTTACACGAGATTTGTTCAGGGAAGGCTTCGTTGTAAAGGGAGAGGGGGATTACGTTCATAGGGAGGTTGGGATCTATGTAAGCATCGGTTATGAGCTTCTTCCTAGTGGTGCAGGAAATCCTAAAAACTTCAGAGTCGCTTTCCTTAATCCTATCACTACACCCTATAGCAACATCTACTATATTTTCCTCGAGTTTCTCTATAATAGATTCACCCAAAATTACTGGATTTTTCGTGTGCCATTTTGATCTCTCTTTCGACTCACCCCATTCACCTGACTCTTGTGTGACGGAGTCCTCGAATAAGTCGGCGAGTCTCTTGACCACCTCGTGGTCTTTCTCAAGGGCCTCGTTCTTAACTCCATGACCCTCATTCGCAGTTGGTTGTTGGCTCTGGTCGGGTGTAGGGGCAAGTATTGTGGTGACATTGTTTACAAAGTGGATTGGTCCTGGGGGGTTAACATGGTCCCTAACTTCCTTCAACTTTGGTGACAGATGTTTATAGAGTTTACTAGGGCTTTTTATTTTCACCGGAGAGATTGGCTGATTCATGACGGTGACAGATTTAACTTCTTCAGCCTGAATCGGTTTACTAACAGCGTGCTCTTTAATAGCGGTTAACAGATTACAAATCTTGTCATTCATATCGTCTTGTTGTTGTCTAAATCGGGTCTCGAGCGTGGAGAGCTATAATTCTTGAGAGAGAATGAACTTTCGCAAGGCATCTTCATAGCTTTGCTTAGGAGTGTTCTGAAGTGGAAAATGCTCGAACCATTCGAGTGGAGGAGAATCATCGAAGGATACGCTCCGAGTTTCGTATCCTCTGAAATTTGGCTTATCCTTCCATGCGTCATAGGCCTCGCCAAAGTTTCAAGGTCCTCGATTAGTGGCAAGCTCTTTATCCTTTGTTTTATCAGAACGTGACGATGTGAATTCCTTAAAAGCATGTTTTGGAAGTTCCATGTAGTTATGATTTTCATGAGGACCATTACACAGTTTACACGAAGAAGTGATTTTGTTCACTTGGCTTGAAGGCTTAGGAGCTTCGTAGGATTTCATGAGAAACTTGACTTGGTCCTCAAGTTCCATGATCCTATGGTCGAGAGTGCTAGAATTGTTCTAAGGCAAAGATAGTGCCTTGACCGTTTTGTTCAAATCACGGGGATCATTCCAACTTTCGTTGTCATAGAGAGCAAGATCTTCTATGAGTTCCCATGATTCTTCCGCACTTAGATCACGTAGCTTGCCACCGGCCGATTGGTCAATGGTTCGCCTTGTGGAGAGATTGATATGGTCATAGAAGATTTAGATTTGGAGCCAAAGATCTATGCCATGATGAGGGACTTTTTGGAGTAAGTCCTTGAAACGAGTCCATGCTTCATATAGAGTTTCACTTTGACGTTGTGGGAACATCAAGATATCATTTCTAAGCTTGGTAGTTCTCCCCGGTGGGAAGAATTGAGCAAGGAAAAGAGTGGTGAGATCATCCCATGAGGTGATGGATCCCGCGGGTAAACATTCAAGCCATTGACTAGCTTGATCACGTAGAGAGAATTGGAATAGGCGTAATCGGGGCGACTCTCTAGTTGCAACATCAAGGTCTATGGAATCTACGATTTTAAGGAAATCCTTGAGATGTTGATTAGGATCTTCGGAACGAAGTCCATGGAATGCACATCCGCTTTGCACCAACCGGATGGTGTCGGATCGCAAGGGGGACACATTGGCTCCTTGAGTGAGCTCAATAGTGTTTCGATAGCCTTGGTGGCTAGGACGGGAATACTCTCCTAAAGTTCGGGGCCTAGGAGGTTGGTTTGCTAGAGGTGGGTTTTGTGGGTGATTTTGTTGTAGTGGGTTGATGGGTTCAAAGATGATACCACCTTCCATGATGTCGGATGGTAAAGGTTACGAACAAAGAAACGAAGAAATAAGATAGACTAAAGAAAATCTAAAAATAGAAATAAAAATCTTACTAGAAAGGAATCTAGCAAGTAGACCTAATAAAAATAAATCCTAACCTAGACAATAACTATTCCCTGGGCTGCGGCGCCAAAAACTTGATACATGGGAATTGCGCCCTTGCAACAGGTTTTACCTCTCAAGGGATCTTGAGAAGCTTACAACCCACACCAGGAAGTGTACCTGATCTTTGTAGTATAGTATAGTGACAAGTACCGGGGGGTTGATCGTTCAACTCAGGAATAGTGTCGCAAGGATTAGAAAGCCTATGTGGAAAACTAGAAGGAGGTTGAATAGTTTTACGTCTTTTTAATTTTATTATGAAAACTTAGTTTAGTTTTAAAGTCTTGTTTGCTTTTAAAAACTTTGATTCTATCTTATGTGAACTCAAATCTTGAACAATATGAATAACTATATCTAAGTATGAACAATAATAATAATGTAAGCTAAGTATGTGAAATCAACACATGCATAATATAAACATTTATAGCTATATACGAGAGACAAGTAAGTAAACGTTTATTTTATAATCCTTAGTTATATTTTGTATGAAAACTATACTTGATCGAAATGATCAATTATATGTATGTTACCTTTTTAGTTTGATTGTAAAAACTTTGTTTTATGAATGAAACTTTTGTTTGATCTTTAAGTCAAATCAATATTAGCACTATATGAGCAACTACATATATAAACGTCTACGTCTACAAAAGTAATAACGATATAAACAAGATAATAAGTAAGATATGGAAAGATCTAACCGCGAGACAAAGGATTTATAGTAGTTCGGCTACAAGGACACCTTCCTTGCTCTACTCCACTCCTCGAGTCACCTACTCGAGAGTTTTCTTCACTATGTCAACAAGCTCCCTTATGGCAGAGAAAACCTTACACACCACAACTTCGTCACAACTTATTCACACCTTCTACACACCTTCTTCACACCTAGTCACTACTTAATCACAACACTACTTCTTCACACCTATCTAGCTTCACAACTATCTACTTCACAACAATCTTCTTCACAACTATCTACTTCCTAGCTCTTCTTCTTCACAACAAACTACTTGTGTCTCATTATTTCTATTCGCAACTTCTAATCCTAGATCTATCTAGTTACATTACTATCACACCTTTACAATGAATGAACACAACAACTAGACTATATACACAAATCTACAATACTTCACAACATGATGTTGAAGGAGTATTCTTCTCTTGCACTTTGAAAGATGAGAGGTGAGGGAATGAATCACTTGAAACAAGGATTAACAATGATATGATCAAAGGGATTTTAGGAGGATGCTTAGAGAGATTTGGATCTGAAAATTTTTGTGCAAGAGGTGAGAAAAATTCCAGGTTTGAGGTGGTATTTATAGGAAAAATTTTATGACAGAATCTGACAGGAGAGCGTGGCCGGTCCCCTTAATTATGTGCCGGCCCCCTTAAATTTAAGGGGGCCGCCCTTATAATTAAGGGGGCCGCCCAGACGAATACTTCAGTTTTCTTGTCTTTTTCTGGGAAAAGTTTATTTGGTGAAAAACTAACTGATTTTAGTTAAAATTTCGAATTCATATATTTATTATGAATAAAACATTTTTCTTTATTACCAAAAATGTTTTTCAAAAATATATAATAAGTTTATTTAATTTTATAAACTTTGTATTATTTAAATAAACATCCCTTTGATCATAAAATGTATTAGTCACTTGTTTATTCATACCTTAAGTGATTATGTTGGATGAGATGATATAAACTTGCTTAAAACTTGTTTACGTATTAACTTTGCGTTTAATGTTCTTATATTTTGTGATCGTCAAAACTTAAGGATATCGAAAGATATTAATAACGTTTTAATACATTATTTATATCAACAATCTCCCCCTTTTTGATAATTACAAAATCTAAACTCATTAAACTAAAAATTAATATATATGCAAGTTTTTAGTGTGAGTTTATATCACTTCTCCCCCTTTTTGTTAACATCAAAAAGGTTATCTCGATGATTGTATAGCTCCCCCTTGAAGTATACTCCCCCTTGTTTTGAGGTCATAAGAAATCGAGATATGGAATGCTTGCAAAAATATTTAGAGCACAAACAACATAGAAAAATATGCAATATACAAATAACAAGCATAACAAACAAATATTAAGGATACATAACAATTAATTCAAAATGATTATGTTAAAGATCCTAATTTGCCAAAGAGAGCCATCGGACTTTTTTGTAACAAAAGGTTGGTTGATTCTTATTTGAAAGTGAAAATCATAAGCATATAATATGCTTAGATGGTTGATGATGGAGTGTTTGGAATGAAAATGGTTAAGTTAGGGTAAGATTGTTGGATTAATGGAGGTATATGTTTGGGTGCATGAATGTTGGAGAGTTTGGTGGTGGAGAGTTTAGAGGTGTAGAGTTAGGAGCGGAAGAGGTTGATTGAGAGTTTGGATGTTGTTCAAGCAAGGGTTTTGGATGAGATCTAGTGAGAAGATACTCAATCCAAGTGAAGTGTTCATTCAATGAAATGGTTTGTTTTTGGAGAAAGATGCAACAAGGAAAATTGTTGACATGTTTTGCAACTTGTTTCAAGTTGTAGGGTGATGAAGGAGAGCTAGAGGAAAATTGTTCCAAGTTGCATTGAGCAAGGTGTAAGGCGAGAAGAGCACAAAGCTCATGAGCTTCCTTGAGTTCTTCAATGAACATCAAGTGTTCGAATAAAGGTGATGATGGTGGAGTGTGGTTTTTATTAGGGATGGATGATTGGACATGCAACATAGGAATAACATGTGAGTTGGTAGGAGGTGGTGATGATACTTTTGGTGGTGGAGACATTTGTGAGTTTGAGTAATCATGAATGGATGAGGATAAAGGTATGGAAGAGGACGGTGTTCCTTGAGTGGAGAGTGTTTTGGATGTTGGATTGGTAGGTTGATCAAAATGTGAGGTGTAAGGAATGAGATTGGGATTGTTGTTTTGAGATTGAGTATGCTCTTCATATGAATTTTATGGGTGAGATGAAAGTGTATTTTTGGGAGTAAGGATGGAAACGAATGTGAATAGAGCAATTGTGTGAGGATGAGTGAAGTAAGTAATTTGAGTATGGTGAGGAAGGTGTGTGATGCAAATTGCGTTGTGCAAGGTGCATAGTATTGAGATCACGAAGATCATGGAGTTAGTCAAGTTGTTCACGAAACTTCAAGGTTTACAAGGAAGATGATGATGAAGAAATTTTGTAATGTTGGTGGAAAAGAGAGTGAGGTGTAATATTGATTATTGTTTGGATGTTGAGATTTTTCAATGAAAGGATTGTTTGGAGGAGATAGATGAGATGTAGGTATGTAGTTGGGAGCATAGGTAGATGCTTGACCATTATGAGGATTGAGAAAGGGTTCTTTTGAGTGATCTTGAGGTTTGTGTATCATGAAGTATTGTTTGGCCTTCATGGGTTAAGTTGTAGTGGTGATGACACACTTTGTAGAGTGTAGGGAATGGTTTCATGGTTAAATCTTTTTGTGAGGATGACTAGATGGAGTTATTAGTGAGGATGGGAGATGAGTATTGAGTGATGTGATTGGTGAGAGTGAAATAGCGATGTTCACGGAAGGGATGCCTTGGTTTTTCATATCACTTTGGTGGTTTGAGTGTGTAAAGGTTATGAGGTTTGAGTGTAAGGTAGAAGGGTATGGGTGAGTAAAGGTTATGAGATTTAAGTGTGTAAAGATTATGAGGTTTAGTTTTGGGCAAGTCCAACTCTTATGGCAACTATGCATGTATTGTCTTAATGGAATATGCATGAAAAGTATATAGACAAATAAACATGTAATATAATTACAACTACGCATGCATGCAAACTTAATAAAGTAATAAATCAAGCAATTAAGGCATTCTTCCTAACATGACTAACTTAGTGCAAGGGCAAAAGCAACTAATGAGTGAGACACTAGTGATGGAACAAATGTGAGAGTGTAATTCTTGATTTTGTTCTAGTGTATGCCTATATGAAACAAATACGGAGTTAAAATCGTTTTGACTCCTAAACAAATTTTCCTAAGAAACGATCCTTGATCTCCTTGATTTAGCTTTGCTCACTTCTAAGTGTCATGTATATGTATATATTGGATTATATATAGAGACAACGAGAGTTATACTATTGTGCATGGTTTGATAGAAAAACGTTTTTATCATTATTCAAAAATGAGTTTTCCTAATCGTGAGAATGATTTCAAAATGAATTGAGGTTTTCTTTTGAGAGTATATATGCAAAAACAAAATATCTCAATTCCTGATTTTTGTGCAAAACAGAATCCTAGACTCAGATTTGAGAAGAAAGAAAAGAAAATTAAATATTTTTATGCTCAGATGGTCGGCCCCCTTAAAGTGAGGCCGGTCCCCTTAATTTTAAGGGGGCCGCCCTTATAGATTTAAGGGGTCCGCCCATCTGACCGAAAAGAAATTTTCAGAACTTTGATTTTTCAGAAGATTTTAAGTATTCCAAGAATTTAATCAATTTGCTCCATCATTCTTAATCCTACATGCAAGTAATTAAATAGTTCATGCTTAAGGAGTTTGGTAAACATATTGGCAATGTTATCTTCCAAAACTACCTTTTCTACATAACCTATGATCATGAGTGATTGATGAAGTTGTTCTATATGAGTGTTGAATAGGGTATATCCTAACTTCTATAGCTCCTTTGTTGTCGCACACTTATCTAACTTAATGCCATAGTCTACGAGAGCTTGTTTCATCAATAGTTTTCTAACACGAGAAATCTAATCTTACTTCTATGTTAATAATTAATCCACTTGACTTATTTCACTTCATCACCATGAGTTTTCTACTAGTGGACATAGAAGATTTCCATTTTCTATGTTGTTCGACAACGAACAATTTTATTATAATCCTAGGAAAGCCAACTAAGAGGGGTTCATAATGCGTGAGTAAGTAAGTATAACTAGCTATATAACTAAGCATTAATCTAACTAGTTGTTTATCTAAGCATGCAAATTATAGCGACGAACTTAAAAGAAACGCGTACCTTTTAGTCTTCAATGGAATATCTTCAAGCACTTCAAGTGACCATGTTGACTTATAGAAGTCATTAGTAGATGATATTCCAACTACTTCCAAGATTGACAGCTTAGCCACTTGGTCCCCATTGTCTCATTGGTCCAAAGTTGTTTGGTCCAAACATATTCAACATTTGGCTAGGATGCATGTATGGTGGTAATATTCCCCAAGGATTGTAACTTGGTTGATAATTCCACATTTGATGACTAGTATTATTGTAGTTTTGTCTATTTTGGTTTCTTCTAGGTTGAGGTGTTTTAGATCGAGTATGAAGATTATTTGGTTTTCTTAGTGGTGGAGTTTTAGATCTTAATTTAGATTTAGAGAATCCTACTCCGGTCTTTAAGGATGGTTTATAAAAAGTTTTTACTTTTTCATCATACGCAATGGGTATTTTTCTATCTTTTTGATGAGGCGAAAAATGAACCACTTTTAGGGGGTCATTTAAGCCCAGAATTGAATTTACTTGATCAAATATTGCCCTAAATTGTTCCTTTTGTGATTTTAGGTACTTTGGGAGTGAAATCTGGAAAAGGAAGCAATTCGGACGTTTTTGGAGCATAAAAGTGAAGAAAACGCCAAAGACTTAATTTTCCAAGCTGGGAACAGTGGATGATGGCGTCAAGAGCAACATTTTGACGGCGTCAAGAGTAAATTGCATGACGGCCCAGTACAGAAATGAAGGCGTCACAAGGAAGAGCATCAAGAGTAAAATATGTGACGGCCTGGAAAAAGTTATAACGTGACGGCGTCAGAAGTAGATCAAGGCAGTCCAAGAATTCTTTTGGCGGCGAGATGACGGCGTCACCTATTTGGTCTTGACACCGTCAGCCTCAATTTCCTATATATAGTTTTCTAATTTTCATTCATAAGAAAAAAAGAGAGAAGTTTTGGAGAAACCCTAAGGCCGAACTTAGTACGAATTTTACAGGTTCTTCAAGGGTTTTCAGCCCTTGAACCCTTTCATGTGTAATTGAGATAAGTGTTCTTCTAATTCAATCAATATGTCTATGTATTGGTTGTCTATATCTTGTTCTTGTCTTAATTCCATCATGCTAGGCTAGATCTATCTTGTGTTTGCTTAGATCTAATGAAACCTAGATGTTAATTATGTGTTGATTACTTGTTTATGGTTGTATTGGATGAATGATTTCGATGTTATGCTTAAGAAAACTGGCAGATCTCCAAATGGTAACATGCTTGAACGTCTTAGGAAACATGAACTGACGTGCACTAGGTTTTATTGGTTGTATTTAATGCATGAGTAAATTCTAATGATCCCATATTAGGAGCTTCTTAGCCAGCTCGACATAGGAGTGAAGTAGGCACTCATAGGATTGGGGAATTAAGTGCGCCACCCCATGAATGGTATTAAGGAATACAATCCGTCATCCACGCAACTATAACAAGTAATTAACGTGTAAAAGATATCTAGGGAGTAGTGAAATCTAAGTAAACACAATTTCTCCACTTATTGCTCACAACCTTAGTTTAATATAGTTTATTTTCATTTTTAGTATTTTATTTTGATTGCATCTTTAGTATTGGGTTACTTGACTAGCAATTAATTACGCCCAAATCCTTCAAACCCGAGATTTTTACTTGCTTTCTAAAAAATATAAAAATACAAAAATAATCATCCCTCACCTTTAGAACTAGTATTTAGGTTTTCTAATCCTAGCGACACTATTCCTAGCTGAACGATCAATCCCCCGGTACTTGTCACTATACTATACTACAACGATTAGGTACACTGCCTGGTGGGGGTTGTAAGCTTCTCGAGATCCCTTGAGAGGTAAAGCCTGGTGCAATCCCTACACATCACTTTTGTAAGTATATACTTAGGTTTTGATTCTAATGATTTTTGTTTACTAGATTCACATTCAAACTTTATACTTTTATTTTCACTAGTTGAAACATTAATTGAGATTAATCCTAGACCGGTTTTATCTCCCGAAGTTTCTTGAACACTTATTATTTTCTTAAGTGGGTTACTACTATTTTTAAACTTGTCAAGTTTGAAAATTTCATCTTTAAGTTTTTCGTTTTCATTTTTAACCTCTATGCATGTTTTACATTCTATAAAAACTTCTTTTCCTTTTTCCAAATGTTGTAGTCTAATTTTTAATTCGAGTACTTCATTTTCTAATATATTATTAATATGTTTTAGTGACTTATTTTTAGCTATAACCTTTTGACCTAATTTGCATAACCTATTATATTCACTATCTAGGTCTTTTTCGTCTAATGATAAATTTTCGTCACTAAAGTATTCGGTTTCGGAACGTACCTCGCTTGATGTCTTAGCCATAAGACACTTCTCCTCATTTGTGATTTCTTTCTCATCGTCATCGCTATCATTCCAAGCTCCTCCAACAAACGCCTTTTGACTTTGATCTCTTGACATCATTGGACATTTTCCGATGAGATGATTTGGATCACCACATTTGAAGCACTTCCTATCACTTATGCCATTTTTGTCATCTTTATTTCTTTGGTTTGCTTTCCTTTCATCATGCGGTTGTCTAACGAATCTTCCTCGTCTTTTGAAGAATTTCTTGAAGTCTCTTACGGCCATCACATATTCTTCGTCATCACTTTCGGAGGTTGAGCTATCCTCGTTACTAGATTCCTTCCTAGCTTTCAACGCAATTGACTTGCTTTGCTCTCTTTTTCCATTGACCATCTCGGAGTCTTTCTTTATTATTGCTTCGTAGATTTTCAGGTTGCCGATCAACTCATCAAGTTGAAGAGTTGACAAGTTCTTCGATTCTTCAATCTCCGTAACTTTAGCTCGCCATTTTGGATGAAGAGCCCTAAGAAATTTCCTAATAAAATTCTTACTAGAAAAATTCTCATCAAGTGCTTTTAAACTTGTGATAATAGTGTTAAACCTAGCAAAAGCATTATCTATTGATTCCTCCTCCGGAATCGTAAATTGTTCATATTGTTGAACAAGAAGATCTATTTTGTTATCTTTAACTTGACTATTACCTTGGTGAGTGATTAGTAAAGAATCCCAAATTTCTTTTGCGGTTTTACACATAAAAATTCTTTCATATTCTTTGCGTGGTAATGCATTATAAATAACCATTTTAGCCTCATTATTTTTTGCTAGTTTCTTTTTCAAATCATCATTTTGTTTTTCAAAAGATACAATTTCATCCATTTTAGTTTCAGAATTATATTGAATAGGAGGAAAATCACCAAAGGTAATGACATGCCAAAGATCAAGATCTTTTGATTTCACATAAGTTTCGAATCTATTTTTCCAATAAAGAAAATCATCACTTTCAAATAGTGGTGGTCTTTGCATAGATTGCCCTTCTAAATATTTTTCAGATTCCATAGATCGTTTCATGTTTTAAAAAATAGTTTATTTTAAAAATCTTGTTTAACGTAACTCTGATACCAATTGTGGAAAACTAGAAGGGGGGGGGGGTTGAAAAGTTTTACGTCTTTTTAATTTTATTATGAAAACTTAGTTTAGTTTTAAAGTCTTGTTTGCTTTTAAAAACTTTGATTCTATCTTATGTGAACTCAAATTTTGAACAATATGAACAACTATATCTAAGTATGACCAATAATAATAATGTAAGCTAAGTATGTGATATAACACCCCCATTTTAGAAACGCATCGGAATACAACATGGGGTGCTATTTGGTCAAATAGTACAAGTATAGTAAACAACTTTAAAACACAGTCATTTTTAAAACCTCACATTCGATAATTTATCAGAGTTAACAAGGTTCCAAATGTTTTTAACATAGTTAAAAGATACATAAGTTTTGAAAGTTTAGAACATTATCGAATGAAAACTTTTATTTAAATATGAGCCATCATGTAGATATCCATTTCTTGCGCCGCCCATCCAAGCGGAAATCACTTACGGACCTGAGATAAAACATGCTAAAAGTCAACACAAAGGTTGAGTGAATTCATAGAGTTTAATAAGTAATCAGTTGAATACAAGATAATTCAGTTTAAAATGCGATGGGCTACGTTGTTATATGCCCATAATTAAGTTGACATGTAACAAATACATGTCGGGGAAAAAAAAGAGATTTACAGCATTGAGCTCACGAAACCGAACCTTGGCTATGTCTAAATGATGACCCGCACAAGGGTAATCTTGCCAATTACCCTAAATTCTCAATATTATATGTCCGTTTGACCCACAGATGTCAAATGAGCGCTACTCACCCGGACAGGCTTGTCAAGCCAAATATGCATATTTATAATACTAGCGTTCACACAAAATTAACGGTTCATGATGGGGACTTAAGCAAGAATACTCAATGTCAGATGTCTATAAATCATATAATCAGGTTTAGCATACCAAAAGCTACTTGTATTCAATTTGTAAAACTAGCATGTATCCCCCTCGCGAGGTTTATAAAACATTTAAATGAGTAAAGGTGAGGCTATGAACTCACCGTGAACAAAGAGGAATAATCACAATCAAGCAAGCGAAGAAAGATAGCCGCGAAGCTCTACGAAGAACCTAAACATATATAGGCTTGTCTTAGGTTTTTGAAAATAAACATTGATGCAACTTAGCTATATATATAAGTTATTATCTTATTTACGCTTGGTACATAATTCTTAAATATATCTCAAGTTTTAGTTTACCACTTAAAAGTTATAAAATTTCAAGTAATAATCCTATATTTGATCCTAAGTCCAAATATATGTTGTGAAAGTCCAATATAATCATAAGGTTCAAATTTGGTCCATGGGTCAAGTCTTAGCCAAAAAGTTCACATTAAACTTGAGGTTTCAAAAATATATTAGGTGGTTCAAAAATGTATTAAAGGTCCAATTTTTATAAAGTGTACAACATTTTTATACTTTTTATTCTAGAGCTGTTGGAATTTTTATTAACTTGTACATGTAAAAATATTCGCCATTTGCAAACCGTAAATCTAAAAATAACGTTCTTTATATCCTTAGAAAGGTATTAATCTGTACTAACAAGTTTTGTGGGTTTTACTAAGCCAATAGTTACATAACATTAGTAAAACTATCAAATTATCCATACTATCTAGTCCATCAGCTTTCAAAATTACAACAGTCCCACGAAAAGTGCGATAACTAGAGTTCTACAAGTCCAATTAATTCCCCGTTTGCGGCCATGTTTAAGTTAAGATGTTACCTACATTTCATAAAACTGGGCCAAGTAGTGAAAATGAACATATCACTGAGATTTTTACCATTTAAATCTGTAACTCAGAATCTGGCATATTTCACGAAAATATTACTAGTTTAATCATCGTAATGAGTTATTCGATGAAATACCCGTCAAAATGACCACAAGACATAGGGCTACAACTACATATTTTTAGTTTAGGTCCAATGTTTACTGATTAAATCGGTTTATTCCGTTTTTACCCCTGAATCAGATTCACAGTTTGCATGTCTAGTCCTTTAGGATTTTTAGTGTTTCCTAACTATGTACCAAGCCTAACCAAGCATAATAATTTATATAATATACAAATACATCAAGATATATAAAATATACAGAAGTGAAAATAAAAATAAAATGAAAGTTAGTGGAGAGTTTCCTTACAAAAGTGATGAACAAGATGATACAAGAACAGGAATCACTAAACCTAGATTAACCCATTCAACACTTGCACCATTTGTTTACCCCATTCCAACCCAAATTTTAATCACCAAAGCCCTTGTAAAACTTGAAAAAGCACAGCCCTTTAACTCTTGAAAACCTTAGAATAATCACCAATAAAACCCTTTCAAAATAACCCTTGATATCTTCAAGTTTACCCAAGGAATGATCAATATAAACCAAGAACAAGACTAGAGCTTCAAGCTCTACAACCCATGATCAAGATATAAGCTAGAAATCAAAAGATGGATGGTGATTTGTGGTTGTATGGCTCGTTCAACCCAAGGTGGGAGAAGAAAAATGGAAACTTGATCTAGTTTGCATGTAAACAATGAGCTAATGGTTATTTAGTTGGTTTAGAAACTTAGTGGAAGACACATGCATGTTTAAGAGAACACTTGTTAAAAGCATGGAACAAGTGTACGTAGGCATGTATAAAGAGTGGGTGGAAGGGAGTGTATAGTTTATTTTATGTTAACTTTGAGCAACAATGTGTAGTTTGATCCCGGTAATTGAAAACGTAGGGTTTTTAAGACGCGTAACATAGTACCGGGTACCTATAAAATTCAAAACTTTTAAAAATGTTAAAACATGCTATCATAACCTATTTAAGTATTTAAGATAATTCATGGGTTTATCGGAGTGTTTAAACATCGTTAAAACTGAAACCGTTAGTTGAAAACGCGTTTGGTGACACCGGTTTTTGATAAATGTGACGTAAACTATAAAAATGAAACGACAAGTATAAAACTCACTTGAAAATATGAGAATAGGTTAAAATGCATAAAAACATGTAAAATTTTCATAGTCTAGGGTTGATTGACGTTGTCAAAACCGTAAAACGTAAATTTAAATCGTGTAAAAGTTAAAAAGTTAAAAATGGAAAAAGTGAATTGTGGCTTTAAAATAGGGTTGTAAGGAAACAATGGTGCATAGAAAGTGTAGAGTAGACGTTTTATAGTCATGGTTGAATTAATTGAAGGTGTTATGACGAAACGCGGATAACTTCCGACGAAGTTAATTAGTTAAAAATAGAATAGTTGAATAATAAACTATTAAAATAAATGACATGAAATTTTAGAAATGTCACAGCACGTACCCCTTAAGAGAGCGACGTCCCGACGCTCAATTCGTCTTAATCACTGAATGGTTTACTTGAGAAAAGATGAGGATAGTTGTTAGGAATGAAGTCTAGAATAACTGATGATGAGGTTTGATTCTCGTCGTCTAGAAATATGGTGCAGAGTAAGGTTGATTATACGTGATAAATATAGAGTGAGGATTTGTTTAGTTGTTTTGCTCGATCGTATGAGTACCGCTGACTTTTTATACTTACATAAGAATCATGTGATTCTCGAAAATCAAGTAGAAGATCAATTAGACATAACCCATATATAACTATTCCTAGTATCTGAAAAATTTTAGTTGAACATAGGTAGTCAGCCTATGTTCCCTGGTTAAATATAGGTGACTAGACTATATTTAACTGAAGGTTGATAAAATTTTCAAATACTTGACTTAGTTATACTCGTGATATGTACGTTGTCCACACTGGCCAGAATCACAGACTTTTAACAATAAAGGTTTCAAAAGAGAACTTGATGAATGTAGAAAAAGTTACTGAACTTCAGCTTTTGTATGATGAATCCATTTATAAGAATTATAGGAGAATGAAGAACGATAACATAATAACAAAATAGTTATGATTTGCAAGAAATATCTAAATGATTTATAGGGTGGTGTAAATTTTGGTATAAGGTAAATGATAGAGTGATCTGTAAGATGATAACAAATTGTCCTTTCGGAACTAGTCAAAACAGTTTATGTAACGGTAGTACATTAGTGATTTAGTTTATAAGATGGCGGTGATGTAGTTTGTAAGGGAGTGACAAAATGATTGATGGATAGTGAAAAACATTGCAAAATATTTTAACGAAATGATTTATAAAGCGATAGTAAAATAGTTAAGTTAATGGCAAAATTGTTTGTAAGGTGCTTACAAAATAGTTTATATGAGACTAACAAAGGTGTTCATAAGTAGATAGTAAGTATGGTAATTCGGTTTACAAGGTATTAATAAGGTTGTTCTTTGAAGAGTAGTAAATACATTGATAATATTGTGAAAGAAAGTTTATATAGTAATAACGGAGTTGTTTATAAAATGGTAGTGAAATTTCCAAGGTAAATAAATTGAATATGATGGGTTTCATATAAAATACCGTTGTGTAAGGTCATGAAAAGATTTTAAAGCTCATAGCATACTCACAATTTTTGGGATAATAAATGGGACCACTGTGTCAACCACATTGTTTGAAAAAATAATTTAGAGGATCAAAATGAATAAATATGCATTACAGCTTAGTAGTTTTGGTGAAATAGACACATAATTTGAAGAAATAGGGTTTGACATGATGCTCTGGAGACTGAGTACATAAAGGATAAGAATCGGTAAAACATTTATAAGGATAAGTAGTTGAGAGTAAATCAAGTACATATAAATAGTCTTTATATATGTAGTATCAATAGTGATGTTTAAGAAAGTAAGCGGAAATGCTCGAAAAACATGAGTTCACGGGGAGTAAGACATCGAATAGAAATTTATAAAGTGTAATAGGTTTCGATGTTATATGAAATGATGTAACATACGTTGATGAAAGAGTTTGGAGACCATTGTAATCACATACAATATTTAGAATATTTTAGTATTCACTTGGAGAAACTTTATATAGAAATATATTGATGTTTTAGAATCAAGCAAGATAGTTGAGAAAAAAAATAAAAATAAAATAAGAAAAATATATCGTAAGTACATATAGTAATATTCACTATACATATACGTATAGCAACGGTGCACTTGAAGATGTGTGAAAATTTCCAGATGGAAGTTTATAATGCACATGAATAGCATAAAATACAACAAGGAATTTTGTGCATAAAGTGCATATATAAGGAGTGATATTTCGCGGATTATCGGACAAGATAGGATATATTTATAGTGCTTATAATTATTTTTAATATAGCATGATTAAGATATATATATACGAGGGAGAAATAGGAAGTTCGGGAGTAGGCGCGCATGGATATCGGACAAGATGATGTAAGCTCATGATTTTTTTTTTTAAAAAAAATGTTTATGATTATAGTCTAGGTTTTTAAAACAAAAAGACCTAGTTCACTATAATTTGTGCTCTGGTACCATTCTATAACACCCCCATTTTAGGAATGCAGCGGAATACAACATGGGGTGCTATTTGTTCAAATAGTACAAGTATAGTAAACAACTTTAAAACAAAGTCATTTTTAAAACCTCACATTCGATAATTTATCAGAGTTAACAAGGTCCCAAATGTTTTTAACATAGTTAAAAGATACATAAGTTTTGAAAGTTTAGAACATTATCGAATGAAAACTTTTATTTAAACATGAGCCATCATGTAGATATAGTGCTTATAATTATTTTTAATATAGCACTATAATTAAAAATAATTATAAGCACTATAATTATTTCCTATCTTGTCCGATAAATCCGCGAAATATCACTCCTTATATATATGCACCTTATGTACAAAAATTCCTTGTTAAATTTTATACTATTTATGAGCATTATAAACTTCCATCCGGAAATTTATACACATCTCTTTGATTGTACCATTGTTATACGTATGCACATAACAAATATTATCATTTGTACATGTAATATTTATTGATCATTTTGCTTATTTATAAAGCATCACTATTTGTTCACTTACTTACACAAAATATTATTTTTTTTATGATAATATTTCTATTCTTATTCTAATTATATGTATATATGATTTTCAGATTTGTCATGGCACATTTACTTCCTCCTGATCACGAGGTAGACATCCAAGAGGTCGAGCCCGCTCAACCCGAGCTTGCACCGGCTCAACATCTACCTCCACTACCAAATGACATTCATCCAAACATCGATTTAGAAAACCAAGACAAAGAAGAAGAAGAGCCATTTGAAGAAGATGAAGATGATATATTGATACTTCAAGATGTGAGTTCCGACGAAGAGATGGATGAACCCGAACTGATCTATCCTTATGCAGCACCGGGTTCACCTTATCCACCCTCTTCACCGGACACTCCTTCCGATTCTGAGCCTAAACCCGAAGAAGTTGCTACTGTAGGTACTATTACACAAGTACCACTTACAGGACGTAGATTTCCTCGTAGTATCCATGAAAGGGGTGGATCATCCTCAGCTGCTCCTACCACTTATGAGCTTGAGGATCTAGTACCCGGGACCATGAGGAGGGACATTGACTCTCTTTATGGTAAAGTTAGAATTTTGGAGAGGCAGATGAGTATTAGAGAACTAGAGGGTGTTCATGCTATGTCTAGAGATAGACTTGGGGAGAAGCGTATGGATATGTTGGATTTTGATTTGGGTATGGTAGAGCACCAACAAGACGAGACTAAGCGTGAAATGGTTGTATTGGGTAAACATGTTCAAGAGTTAGATGATGTTGGTGTAAGGGAAGAAAATAAGAAGTTGAAGCACGAGTTGGATGATGTCAAGTTGTCCCGCACATTTGACCGTATGACCAATGAGCGCCTTGAGAGGGATCTTTATGAGTTAAGGTGCTGGACTTACGCTCGCTGGGGAGAGATGATTCGATTGGGGTATGATGAGGAGAGGTCTTATGTGGCCACAGATGTATTAGCAGTGTATGGAGAGACCCCACCGCCCAAGCCAAATGAATCACCCCGCGACCCTCAGTAGTTTATGTACTTTGTTGTTCTCTTGTTGTATTTCGTTGTTGTTCTTCTACTTTGTAAATTACTATCAGTTAGTAACTAGTATCGTTGAATGTAATGACTTCGTCAAATTTTGTAATACAATCCAACAATGTATTAATCTTTTGTAATGAATGATTAAGTTATATTCCTTTAATTCTACTCTATATTGTTGTGATATTTTTCATATTCAATTTACTCATGAATGAATATATCTATATCAATGTATAATTACTCATCCAAGATTCTCTTGTGTTGTGATAGAATCATGCCACCAAAGAAAATGTCTAATGCAGCTATTCGGAAGCTAGTCGCTGACAGTGTAGCCCAGGCTTTAGCTGAGGATCGTGCTGCAAGGGAAAATGACATTGGGGTTGCCGGTGGTGGTGTGGAAGCCGGTGGTGGTGTGGAAGCCGCTGGGGATGCCGGTGGTGGTGTAGAAGCCGCTGGGGCTGCTGGTGGTGGTGCTGGAGCCGCTGGGGCTGCCGGTGGCGGTGCTGGAGCCGTTGGGGCTACAGGTGGTGGTGTAGTGCGTGGTTGGACTTATAAACAATTTCTAGGTTGTGGACCAACTAAATTCATGGGGACTGAAGGGGCAGTTGCATTGACACGTTGGTTTGAAAGTATCGAAGACACATTCATACTCAGTGATTGCTCAGAGAACTGCAAGGTCAAGTACGCTGTGGGTACTATGTTAGATTATGCTAAGTCATGGTGGAATTCTTATGCTCAGCCCATCGGGATAGAAAAAGCCTATGAAACCACATGGACTGACTTCAAGAAAATGGCGATCAATAAGTTTTGTCCCCGTAGTGAAATAAGGTTGCTTGAAACCGAGTTTTATGATCTTAAAGTGAAAGTTTATGATATCGAAACTTATATTCGAAGGTTTCAAGAGCTAAAAGTCTTGTGTCCTAGTATGGTTCCGGATTTCAAAAAGGAAATGGAAGCTTTTATTAAGGGTCTTCCGCGAAGCATCAAAGGAAATGTGACATCCTCTAATCCACAAACTCTAGATACGGCTATTCGTATGACTCAAAAACTTATGGCTCAAGTGGTGGAGTATGGAACACTTCAAAATGCTAACAACAATAACAATAACAACAACCACTAGAACAAAAGAAAATGGAATGATGAAAAGAAGGGGAACAACAACAACAACAACCAGGGCCGCAACAATGACCATCATCATCAGCAGAATAAAAGGCAAGAGAATGTAAGGGCAATGACTGATTCCCCTGCTGGAAGAGGTGGGTATAATGGACCCCATCCTCACTGTGATCGCTGCAAGTTACACCACGCGGCGGGTCCCTGCACTTTGAAATGCAATAACTGTGGAAAGGTTGGTCATAAAGCGAAAGACTGTAGGGGTAAGGCTATTGCTACTGGTGCTAATACACAAAAAATTGTTACTTGTTATGGTTGTGGGGAAAAAGGGCATAAAAGTAATAAATGCCGGAACAAGAAGAATGATCAGACTGGGGATTCTCGTGGTCGAGCGTATGTGATGGGGGAGCAACATGGCCCGAATGTTGTGACGGGTACGTTTCTACTTAATAATCACTATACCAAGGTTTTATTTGATTCGGGTTCAGACAAAAGCTTTGTGTCTACTAGATTTAGTGTGTTAATAAATATTAACCCGGTTAAGTTAAACTATAGTTATGAAGTAGAATTAGCCGATGGGAAATTGGTTAGTACCAACACTATTTTAAGGAATTGTACCATAAATCTAGCGAATCACCCATTTAGTATTGACCTCATGCCAATTGAACTTGGGACTTTTGATGTCATTATTGGAATGGACTGGTTATCCGATCGAAAGGTGGTTATTATTTGTAGTGAAAAGATTGTTCGCATTCCACACAACAACAAAACATTAACAATCAAAGGCGATAGAGACACTTCCCAATTAAAAATCATATCTCGTATAAAGGTACATTGAGCAAGGGTGCCAGATGTATTTGGCGCAAGTAACAGAGAAAGAATCAGTTGAAAGACGATTAGAAGATGTACCCATTGTCCGTGATTTTCCGGAAGTGTTTCCCAAAGAATTACCAGGGCTTCCACCACCTCGACAAGTAGAGTTCCGGATTGATTTAGTGCCTGGTGCTGCACCTGTAGCACGTGCACCTTATCGGTTGGCACCATCAAAAATGAAGGAGCTATCGGAACAACTACAAGAATTATCGGAGAAAGGATTTATTCGGCCGAGCTCGTCGCCTTGGGGTGCTCCAGTGCTGTTTGTAAAGAAAAAAGACGGATCCTTTCGTATGTGTATCGATTACCGTGAGCTTAACAAGTTGACGGTCAAGAATCGTTATCCACTCCCAAGAATTGACGATTTGTTTGATCAACTTCAAGGCTCATGTGTATATTCCAAAATTGACCTACGATCAGGTTACCATCAACTCCGTATCCGAGAAGAAGACACTCCAATTACTGCATTTAGAACTCGTTATGGTCATTACGAGTTTCAAGTGATGCCATTTGGGTTGACCAATGCACCTGCAATATTCATGGATTTGATGAATCGAGTATGCAAGCCATACCTCGACAAGTTTGTAATTGTGTTTATTGATGACATTTTGATTTACTCCAAGAACAAAGAAGAACATGAAGAACACTTGAAGATTGTTTTGGAGTTACTCAAGAAAGAGCAATTGTATGCCAAGTTCGCGAAATGTGAATTTTGGCTAGAATCTGTACAATTTCTCGGCCATGTGATTAATAGTAAAGGTGTTCATGTAGATCCATCGAAGATTGAAGCCATCCAGAATTGGGCTCCGCCAACAACACCAACAGAAGTAAGGCAATTCTTAGGACTTGCTGGTTATTATCGAAGATTCATCGAAGGTTTTTCTTTAATAGCCAAACCTCTTACCAAGTTGACCGAGAAGAATAAGAAGTACGTGTGGGGTAAAGATGAAGACGAGGCTTTCCAAATACTGAAACAAAAACTTTGTAGCGCGCCTATCTTAGCACTACCGGATGGGGCAGAAGACTTTGTAGTCTATTGTGACGCGTCGATCAAAGGTTTTGGGGCAGTATTAATGCAACGACAAAAGGTCATAACATATGCTTCTCGAAAATTGAGAACACATGAAGAAAACTATACGACCCATGATCTAGAATTGGGTGCTGTGGTTTTTGCTCTTAGATTATGGAGACACTATTTGTACGGTACAAGGTGTACTGTGTATACTGATCACAAGAGTCTCCAATACATCCTTGACCAAAAAGAGCTTAATATGAGACAACGTAGATGGATTGAACTCCTAAGCGACTATGATTGCGACATCCGTTATCACCCTGGAAAGGCAAATGTGGTGGCGGATGCCTTAAGCCGAAAAGAAAGAGAAAAACCATTGCATGTCAGATCGTTGGTAATGACAATCACAGTTCTCCCCAAGTTACCAGAACAAATTCTTGACGCTCAAATGGAGGCAATGAAAGAAGAAAATGTAAAAGCCAAAAACCTAGGGAAAGGGATCAAACCAATATTCGAAACTCGCCCTGACGGAACCCGATACTTCAATAATCGTATTTGGTTGCCACTATTTGGAGGATTGAGAGACTTAATCATGCACGAGTCTCATAAATCCAAATATTCTATTCATCCGGGGTCCGATAAGATGTATCACGATCTAAAAAAATTGTAGTGGTGGCCAAATATGAAGGTCGAGATCGCCACGTATGTTGGCAAGTGTCTAACATGTGCAAAAGTTAAGGCAGAACATCAAAAGCCAGCCGGTTTTCTTCAACAACCCGATATTCCTGTTTGGAAATGGGAAAGAATCACCATGGATTTCATCACAAAGCTTCCTAGAACTCCGAGTGGGTATGATTCGATTTGGGTCATTGTGGATCGTTTGACGAAATCTGCTCATTTCCTACCAATGAAAGAGACCGACGGCATGGAAAAACTTGCTCAACTGTACTTAAAAGAGATTGTTTGTAGACATGGTGTACCTATTTCAATCATATCCGATAGAGATAGCCGATTTACATCGGGATTCTGGAAGTCACTCCAGAAGGCCTTGAATACAAATCTGGATATGAGTACGGCGTACCACCCACAGACGGATGGTCAAAGCGAGAGAACAATACAAACTTTAGAAGATATGTTAAGAACGTGTGTGATTGACTTTGGAAGTAGTTGGGATCGACATTTACCATTAGTCGAATTCTCCTACAACAATAGCTATCACGCAAGCATCAAGGCTGCGCCATTCGAAGCTCTCTACGGGCGAAAGTGTAGATCACCAGTTTGCTGGAGTGAGGTTGGGGATAATCAACTCACAGGGCCAGAAATGATTCGTGAAACAACGGAGAAGATTGTCCAAATCAAGAACCGCTTGTTAACTGCTCGTAGCCGCCAGAAAAGTTATGCCGACATTAGACGCCGACCTTTGGAGTTTAATGTAGGTGACAAGGTTATGCTTAAGGTTGCACCATGGAAGGGTGTAATTCGTTTTGGTAAGCGTGGAAAGCTAAGTCCACGATACATTGGACCATTCAAGATCCTAGCCAAGGTTGGTCCCGTAGCATACAAGTTAGAGCTACCTGTAGAACTTCAAGGCATTCACAACACTTTTCACGTTTCTAATCTCAAGAAGTGCTTATCGGATGAGAGTCTCATCATTCCATTAGAAGAACTTCGCATCGATGACAAGCTACACTTCATTGAAGAACCCATAGAGATCATGGATCGTGAAGTCAAGCAACTCAAGCAAAGTCGCATCCCCATTGTCAAGGTTCGTTGGGATACCCGACGAGGACCAGAGTTCACATGGGAACGCGAAGACCAGATCAGGAAAAAGTATCCCCATCTTTTCACAAGTAAACCGTCTGGAGATGAAGCGAGTTGAGCTTCGGGACGGCGCTCTTTTTAAGGGGTACGTGCTGTGACATTTCTAAAAATTCATGTCAATTATTTGATAATTATTATTCAACTATTTTATTTTACTTATAATTAACTCCATCGGAAGTTATCCGTATACGTTCAATCCATTCAACCACGACTATTCCATGTCAACTCTACACTTTCTATGAACCATTATTTCTTTTCCACCCTATTTATAAAGCCACAATTCACTTTTTCCACTTTTACGTCAACTTTCCAATTTTTTTACGTATCGCGCGGTTTAAACTCACGTTTTCACGTTTTAACCTCAAATAAATCTCCCGATGAACTCACCACTCATCTACACTATTGAAATATGTTATGATAACAAGTTTTAATACTTTTGAAAGTTTCATAATTTATTTCTAACCGGTATTGCGTTACGCGTCTTAAAACTCCACGTTTTAAGTTACCGGGAGCAATATAAACTACACAATACATCTAATAATTAATTTTATCATAAAAATTAACCATGAACTCTTCCCCCCCCCCCCCTTGGTGGCCGGCCAAAGTGAGTATGATGCTACACTTGTCTTGATTTCAAGACAAGTGCATTCCACTAACTCCATTCCATGCATATTAGCACCTAATCTTGCACATAGATCATATCAACATGCAAAAGGCTCTCACCCCTCTCCTCCCTCTTGTTGTTTCCGTGGCTAGGTAAGCACCAAAACACCTTGTGTTTTGATTTTCTAGCTAAAAATATTATCACAAGATGAACTCCTCTTGATGCTAACATGTTCATTGTTCTTGTCCTCCTTCTAGGTCTTCAATTTCAAGAGTTTCTTGGTGATTTTTCCTCAAGTTTTCAAAGTTCCTAGAGTGGTGATTTTCAAGTGTCCAAGAAGTGTTGGTGACAAGAAATTTGGTGATCATGGATTAGAGAAAAGGTACAAGTAATGTATTCTTAATCCTTTAAACTCCATTTTCTTTTTTTTTTTGGTACTCTTCTTCCTACATATTTTCTTTGGCTCACAAAAATGTTTTGTGGCAGTAGGTTGAAGGTTTTTCAAGGTTCATTGAAGCTCTCCTTGGTGGTCTCAAGTGCTCTCTTTGGTGGTGTCATTTGATTGCCTAGAGTCCTTCCTTACTTGTCATCAAACTTGTCCATCTTATTTTTGTAAGAAACTCTTTTGTAAAGTTTCATTGTATTTATATTTTTTTTCTTCTTCTTTTTCACTCCTGTAAATTTGTTATTTATTGATGTAAATGAGTATGGTATAAGTTATTATACTAAATTAGGCTTGGTACATAGGTTGGATCACAATAAAAACCCTAAAGGACTAGACATGCAACTGTGATTCTGAATCAGGGGCAAAGATGGAATAAACTGCACTAATCAGTAAACATTGAGACTAAACTAAAAATATGGGGTTGTAGGTCTGTGTCTTGTGGTCATTTTGACGGGTATTTCATTAAATAACTCATTATGATGATTAAACTAGAAATATTTTCGTAAAACATGTCCAGTTCTGAGTAACAGATTTGAAACGGGTAAAAGTCATTTTTTTTTGTGAATAACCCTCTGTTACTCAAAACATAAAAGTTTTAGATAACATCTTGATTTAAATGTTTCCGAAAGCGGGGAATTAATTAGACTTGTAAAACTCTAGATATCGCATTTTTCGCGGGACTGTTGTAATTTTGAAAGCTGATGGACTGAATAGTATGGATAACTTGATAGTTTTATTAATATTATTTAACTTTTGGCTTAGTAAAACCCACAAGACTAGTTGGTACAGGTAAATACCTTTCCGGAAATATAAAGAACGTAATTTTTGGACTTACGGTTTACAAATGACGAAATTTCTAAAATGAATAAGTTATATAAATGTTGACAGCTTTTACGTCAAAAGTATAAAAAGGATTTTATAACTTATGTAATTGTATCTTTAAAAATTTGTTTTTGAACACTTAAGAATATATGTACCAAGCATAATTAAGGTTATAACTTATATAGTATAGAGACCAAATTACATCAATACTTACTTTCACTAAGACAAGCATATGTCTATTTAGGTTCATCGTAGAGCTCGCGTGACTAGTTTCTCCTTTTGATTGTTCCTTGATAATTCCTTCATTCTCGGTGAGTTCATAGCCTCGCCTTTACTTACTTAAATGTTTTATAAACCTCGCGAGGGGGATACATGCTAGTTTTTGCAAATTGAATACAAGTAGCTTTTGGTATGCTAGACCAGATTGTATGATTTATGGACATCTGACATTGAGTATTCTTGCTTAAGTCCCCATCATGAACCGTTAATTTTGTGTGAACGCTAGTATTATAAATATGCATATTTGGCTTGATAAGCCTGTCCGGGTGAGTAGCGCTCATTTGACATCTGTAGGTCAAACGGACATATAATATTGAGAATTTAGGGTAATAGGCAAGATTACCCTTGTGCGGGGCATCATTTAGACATAGTCAAGGTTCGGTTTTGTGAGCTCAATGCTGTAAATCTTATTTTTTTTTATTGACTTGTAAAAGGCCTTTACATGTCTATCGATGATTAATGCTTGTATTCAACTTATTACTTATTAAACTCTATGAATTCACTCAACTTTATGTTGACTTTTAGCATGTTTATCTCAGGTCCGTAAGTGGCTTATGCTTGGATGGGCGACGCAAGAAATGAATATCATCAAGATGGCTCATGCTTTAATAAAACTTTTCACTTAATAAGTGACTAAAACTTTTATCATCTTATGTACTTTTAAACTATGTAATCTTTTGGGACCTCTTATGTAACTTTGATAACTTATGAAGTTTAAACTTTTATTAAAAATGACTTTGTTTTGAAGTTGTTACTATATTTGTACAATGTGACTAATATATAGCATCCCATGTCTCTTTCCGCTGCGATCCTAAAATGGGAGTGTCATTACGATGATTATCCTAGAAATATTTTTGTGAAACATGCCAAATTCTGAGTTACAGATTTAAATGGTAAAAATCTCAGTGATATGTTCATTTTCACTACTTGGCCCAGTTTTATGAAATGTAGGTAACATCTTAACTTAAACATGGCCACAAACGGGGAATTAATTAGACTTGTAGAACTCTAGTTATCGCACTTTTCGTGGGACTGTTGTAATTTTGAAAGCTGATGGACTAGATAGTATGGATAATTTGATAGTTTTACTAATGTTATGTAACTATTGGCTTAGTAAAACCCACAAAACTTGTTAGTAAAGATTAATACCTTTCTAAGGATATAAAGAACATTATTTTTGGACTTACGGTTTGCATGTCTAGTCCTTTAGGATTTTTAGTGTTTCCAAACTATGTACCAAGCCTAACCAAGCATAATAACTTATATAATATACAAATACATCAAGATATATAAAATATACAGAAGTGAAAATAAAAATAAAATGAAAAGTTAGTGGAGAGTTTCCTTACAAAAGTGATGAACAAGATGATACAAGAACAAGAATCACTAAACCTAGATTAACCCATTCAACACTTGCACCATTTCTTTACCCCATGCCAACCCAAATTTTAATCACCAAAACCCTTGTAAAACTTGAAAAACCACAGCCCTTTAACTCTGGAAAACCTTAGAATAATCACCAATAAAACCCTTTCAAAATAACCCTTGATATCTTCAAGTTTTCCCAAGGAATGATCAATATAAACCAAGAACAAGACTAGAGCTTCAAGCTCTACAACCCATGATCAAGATATAAGCTAGAAATCAAAAAATGGATGGTGATTTGTGGTTGTATGGCTCGTTCAACCCAAGGAGGGAGAAGAAAAATGGAAACTTGATCTAGTTTGCATGTAAACAATGAGCTAATGGTTATTTAGTTGGTTTAGAAACTTAGTGGAAGACACATGCATGTTTAAGAGAACACTTGTTAAAAGCATGGAACAAGTGTATGTAGGCATGTATAAAGAGTGGGTGGAAGGGAGTGTATAGTTTATTTTATGTTAACTTTGAGCAACAATGTGTAGTTTGATCCCGGTAATTGAAAACGTAGGGTTTTTAAGACGCGTAACATAGTACCGGGTACTTATAAAATTCAAAACTTTTAAAAATGTTAAAACATGTTATCATAACCTATTTAAGTATTTAAGATGAGTCATGGGTTTATTGGAGTGTTTAAACATCGTTAAAACTGAAACCGTTAGTTGAAAACGCGTTTGGTGACACCGATTTTTGATAAATGTGACGTAAACTATAAAAATGAAACGACAAGTATAAAACTCACTTGAAAATATGAGAATAGGTTAAAATGCATAAAAACATGTAAAATTTTCATAGTCTAGGGTTGATTGACGTTGTCAAAACCATAAAACGTAAATTTAAATCGCGTAAAAGTTAAAAAGTTAAAAATGGAAAAAGTGAATTGTGACTTTAAAATAGGGTTGTAAGGAAACAATGGTGCATAGAAAGTGTAGAGTAGACGTTGTATAGTCATGGTTGAATTAATTGAAGGCGTAATGACGAAACGCGGATAACTTCCGACGAAGTTAATTAGTTAAAAATAGAATAGTTGAATAATAAACTATTAAAATAAATGACATGAAATTTTAGAAATGTCACATGTGAAATCAACACATGCAGAATATAAACAATTATAGCTATATACGAGAGACAAGTAAGTAAACATTTATTTTATAATCCTTAGTTATATTTTGTATGAAAATTATACTTGATCGAAATGATCAATTATATGTATGTTACCTTTTTAGTTTGATTGTAAAAACTTTGTTTTATGAATGAAACTTTTGTTTGATCTTTAAGTAAAATCAATACTAGCACTATATGAGCAACTACATATATAAACGTCTACGTCTACAAAAGTAATAACGATATAAACAAGATTATAAGTAAGATATGGAAAGATCTAACCGCGAGACAAAGGATTTATAGTGGTTCGGCTACAAGGACACCTTCCTTGCCCTACTCCACTCCTCGAGTCACCTACTCGAGAGTTTTCTTCACTATGTCAACAAGCTCCCTTATGGCGGAGAAAACCTTACACACCAATATACACACCACAACTTCGTCACAACTTATTCACAAATTCTACACACCTTCTTCACACCTAGTCACTACTTAATCACAACACTACTCCTTCACACCTATCTAGCTTCACAACTATCTACTTCACAACAATCTTCTTCGCAACTATCTACTTCCTAGCTCTTCTTCTTTCCAACAAACTACTTGTGTCTCACTATTTCTATTCACAACTTCTACTCCTAGATCTATCTAGTTACAATACTATCACACCTTTACAATGAATGTACACAACAACTAGACTATATACACAAATCTACAATACTTCACAACTTGATGTTGAAGGAGTATTCTTCTCTTGCACTTTGAAAGATGAGAGGTGAGGGAATGAATCACTTGAAACAAGGATTAACAATTATATGATCAAAGGGTTTTTAGGAGGATGTTTAGAGAGATTTGGATCTGAAAATTTTCGTGCAAGAGGTGAGAAAAATTACAGGTTTGAGGTGGTATTTATAGGAAAAATTTTCTGACAGAATCTGACAGGGGAGCGTGGCCGGTCCCCTTAATTGTGTGCCGGCCCCCTTAAAACTAAGGGGGCCGCCCTTATAATTAAGGGGGCTGCCCAGACGAAAACTTCAGTTTTCTTGTCTTTTTCTGGGGAAAGTTTATTTGGTGAAAAACTAACTGATTTTGGTTAAAATTTTGAATTCATATATTTATTATGAATAAAACATTTTCCTTTATTACCAAAAATGTTTTTCAAAAATATATAATAAGTTTATTTAATTTTATAAACTTTGTATTATTTAAATAAACATCCTTTTGATCATAAAATGTATTAGTCACTTGTTTATTCATACCTTAAGTGATTATGTTGGATGAGATGATATAAACTTGCTTAAAACTTGTTTACGTATTAACTTTGCGTTTAATGTTCTTATATTTTGTGATCGTCAAAACTTAAGGATATCGAAAGATATTAATAACGTTTTAATACATTATTTATATCAACAACCTACTAAACTAGGTCTAGAGGTGAGGGATGATTCTTTTTGTATTTTTATATTTTTATGAAAGCAAGTAAAATCTCGGGTTTTGAAGGAGTGGGCGGAATTAGTTGCTAGCCAACTAACCCAATTAACTACAAATGCAATCAAAATAAAAATAACAAAAATGGAAATGAAACTATTAAACTAATGTGGTGGAAACAATAATGAGGAAAGTTGTGTTTACTTAGATTTCATTACTCCCTAGATATCTTTTACAGGTTGCTTAATTTGTTACAATTGCATGGATGACGGATCATATTCCTTAATACTAGTCGTAGGGCCGTGTACAATATTCCCTAACTCTATAAGATCCTACTTCACTCCTATGTCGAGCCGACTAAAAGCTCCTAACATAGGATCATCATAATTCACTTATGCATTAAATACAACCAAAAATCGTAGTACACCTCCGATCATGCTTCTTAAGACATTCAAGCAAGTTACCAATGGAAGTCTGCCAATTTTCTTAAGCCTAACATCGAATACAATTATCCGTAACAATTATAAACAAACAATCAACGCATAATCAACATATAGGTTTCACTACATCTAAAGCAAACAGAATAAAGATCTAGCCTAGCATGTTAAAGAGAAGACAAGCGTAAGATATAATCACACAACACACAGACATATTGAATGATTTGGATAAATACTTATCTTCAATTGAACATGAAAGAATCAAGGGGTTGAAACCCTTAAAAAGCTGATAAAATTCGGACTAGGGTTTATTCCCTCAAAGTTGCACACTAATGAATGAAATTTGGAAAACTATATATAGATTATACATCGTGATGGCGTCATGTATTAGCTCGTGACGCCGTCAACTCGCCGCTATGATAAAATCGTATTGCCTAGATCTATTTGTGACGCCGTCATGTAGGAATTTACTCTGGGCCGTCACTAGTAGTTGGACCCTGACGGCCTTGGTGACGCCGTCAGGCCATAAGCTTGCAAACACTCTGGGCCGTCACGTTATAAATACATATCCACCTCATTTGTAACTCACGTCGTCATGTGGAGAGTCTTGACGCCGTCAGGTACTGTTCCAATAAGGAAATTTGAGACTTTGCCGTTTTCTTCACTTTAATGCTCCAAAAACGTCCAAAATGCTTCCTTTTCCAGATTTCTCTCCAAAAGTACCTAAAATGACAAAAGGAACGATTTAGGGCAATATTTGATCAAATAATCTCGAATTCGTGCTTAAATGACCCCTTAAAAGCAGTACACTTTTCGCCTCATCAATTATGGTATCCTAAGGGATCCGGCATAGAAACCATTGTCTATGCGGATTCGGATCATGCGGGAGACTACATGGATCGAAAGAGCACTAGCGGTATTTGCACGTTTATGGGATGTTGCCTAACATCTCGGTTCTCCAAGAAGCAAACCGCTCTTGCTATTTCTACCACCGAAACTGAATATGTAAGCGCTGGAAAGGCATGTCAACAAGCACTATGGATGAAACAAGCTCTTGTAGACTATGGCATTAGGTTAGAAAATGTTCCTATTATGTGTGATAACAAAGGTGCTATAGATTTAAGTTAAAATCCGGTTCAACACTCTAGGACTTAACATATAGAAATATGCCACCACTTCCTTAGGGATAATGTACAAAAGGGAAACATATCTATAGAAAAGGTTGCATCGGAAGATAACATTGCGAATATATTCACTAAACCCCTTAAGCCTGAACTATTTAACCACTTGCGTCTAGGATTTGGAATGATGGAACAAATTGACTAAATTTTATTGCATTTACACTACTTATTCATTGCATATAATCTATTTTCCTTCCACCTCTTCAAATCTGAGTCTAGGAATCTATTTTGCACAAAATAAAGTATTGGGAAACCACATTTTACTGCATAAACATTCCTATAAAACCCAATCAAATTTTCTTTAAAACTATTCTCACATCTAGGAAACACATGAAAACCATTTTTCTTGCATTGTTGAATAATGCTAAAAACATTTTCTAAAATTATGCATGAAATCTCACATGAATTGTCAAAATATATAATCTAATATATACCATTGACATTCATGAATTGCGCAAAAATCAAATCAAGGAGATATTGGATTGTTTCTTAAGAAGTTTTCTTATTTGCATTTAGGAGTCGAAACAATCACAACTCCACATTTGTTGCATATAGGCACACACTAGGACAAAGTCACAAACAATATTGTCACTTTTGTTCCATTACTAGGTTCTCACTCACTAGTTTCCTTTGCCCTTGCTCTAAGATAGTTCCACTAGGTAGAATTGGTTGCCCTTGCCTTTACTTGTTCCCACTAGGTAAAATTGCTTGCTTGATTGTTCTATTACTTAAGTGTTTTTGCATGCATGCTATATTATGAATATATTACATGCTAAATTGCCTCAAAGAGTTGAACTTGCTTGAAACCAAACCCAAAAACACAACCTTTCTGCAATTTTCTGCAAAAAAAAACCCATTTCTGGCAATCTGGAAACCACCAGATAGGCGGCCCCCTTAATTATGTAAGGCGGCCCCCTTAATTATTAGGGGGACCGACCCATAATTAAGGGGACCGGCCATCTGATGGTCGAGTTTTCAGAATATTTTCTTCTTTTTAGCCCATTTTATCCTACACTTCCCAAAATTCACAAACATATTTTGTCCTTATCTCCCAAACAAACATTATCCATCCATAATCACACAAATCTCACACTATAAATACCCCATTCTTCAAACTCTCCATTCATCTCATCCTGACTTCTCCAAACAAACCCAAAACCAAAAGCCTCAAGGCTAGCAAGGATGACGGAAAAACCCGTTTGGCGAAGAAAAAGCCCTCGAAACAAATCCATCATAACCAATGAAGTTGGTAATCAATCAACACCTCCAACTACTTACTTCCCAAACTTCACTCCAAACCCACAAGGACATTCCTTTGATCCACTTTACAAACCATACAACATTGGCCAAACATCCACCTTCATCCCAAACTACACATCTCAACCTCAAACCATCTACAATGATCGCTATAAGTTTGATCAACCATCAAACTATACTTCTAACAATCTCAATTCCAACTACACAACCCCAATTCATCCATATCAAAGAAATGATTCACTTCACATTGCCACGGAAAAGCAAATGTTCCGTGAAGAAATAAACCAAATTCATGATCTAAGTGATCTCCTTGCTATGCATCTTGCACAACGCAACAAAGGGAAACGTCCATCATCAACCTATGCAAATTGCTTACCCCACTCTCTCAACTTGGATCAAGTTACAAACCACACTCATTTTTGTCCTTGTTGCATCTTCCTCCAAAAACAAATCCTCTACTTGAGTGAAGATATCTCTTGGATCGAGTATCTTATCACTTGTCCTCATCCAATACCACCCTTGACACGATACAACATCGTGAGATCCACCTCTTTCGCTCCATACCCTACTCCATATCCTTCTCCATCAAACAACTAAGCTTTATGCTTATGCTCCCTTCAACCAAATAAAACACTCAACCATGGGTTGCAAGGAAGTCCAAGAGCTCTCTTTTGCAATTTAGGACTATTTTGTTTCTTTTATTATAATAATCAATATGCTTCAAGTATATTAAATGTTGTAATGATGCTCATTTCTATGACCATCTTAAATGCTTGAATGAATCTATACATGTTTGCTTTTTTCTTGCTTTGCATATATAAGTCGGTACTCTTCACATATTTTTTGTAGCCAAGCATTCCATAGCTCGTTTCCTTGGTGCTCTCAAATGAGGAGGAGCACACATCAAGGGGGAGGTTTCTACCCATCTAACTTCATTAACGAAGCTAGTCAGCATAACCATTTTGATTCTACAAAAAGGGGGAGAAGTGAACATAAACTCACTAAATACTTGTCTAAAAACTAATTTTAGACTTAATGAGTTTAGGTTTTGTAATCATAAAAAATGGGAGATTGTTGACATAAATAACGCCCAAAAACATTATTAACTTTATTGACATCTCTATGTTTTGATAATCACAAAACGTAAGCCTATTGAACTAAAAATCATGTCATAAACAAGTATTTAGTGGTAAATATTCACTTAACATCCAAATCACTTAAGGTATGAATAAACAAAGTGTTTATTGCATTCTATGATCAAAGGAACATTTTTCTTAAATACTAGACGTTTTACAAAATGTCACCAAACATTTTATATCTTTTACAAAATCATTTTGGAAATAAAAGAATATATTTAAATCATTATAAATATATGAATTCAAATTTTCAACAAAAAATGGCAAAATGGTGCAGAAAAACCTTCCTCACAAAAAGACAATTCTGGGCAACGTTTACACGGGCGGCCCCCTTAATTTTGTTAGGTGGCCCCTTAATAATTAAGGGGACTGGCCACGCTCCTGCACAGTAATTTTTCTCCTATAAATATTGGACTATTCCTGGATTTTTTCCTCATCTTTTGCACCAAAAACGTTCTGATCTAAATCTCCATTTCTATTCTCTAAAATCCTTTGATCATATAATCATAAGCTTTTGTTTCCAAGTGATTCAAGCTTCAACACTTCTAGTGCAAGAGAAGAATACTTCAACTCGTCAAGACAAGAAGTATTACAACTTGTTGTGACCTCCACATCCAAGTTGTTTGTGCATCATCACATATAAGAAGTTAGGTTAGCAAGGTGTGTAGATAGAGAAGTTGTGAAGTGATCTAGGTGTGAAAGAAATAGAGGTGTGAAGAAGAAGTAGTGTAATTAAGTAGAGACTAGGTGTGAAGTAGTTGTGAAGAAGTTGTAAAGAAGTTGTGTTGTGGTGTGTAAGGTTTTCTCCGCCACAAGGGAGCTTGTTGACATATTGAAAAAAAAAAATCTCGAGTTAGGTGCTCGGGGAGTGGAGTAGGGCAAGGAAGGTGTCCTTGTAGCTGAACCACTATAAATCTCTTCTCTCGCGGTTCGATCTTTCCATCTCTCATTTACTTCTTTACTTACTTTGATATATATATATATATATATATATATATATATATATATATATATATATATATATATATATATATATATATATATATATATATATATATATATATATATACTTGTTTATATTGTACAAGAGTATATTTCACAAAAACACGAATCAACCTTTTTGAAACAAAGTTTTTATAAAATTAAAAAGATGTAAAACTATTCAACCCCCCCCCCCCCCTTCTAGTTTTCCACACACTTAAATAAGTGTTTTAAATGATAAATGTTAAATATTTTTTTGTAAGATAGTTTGATCTAACATTACATGTTGTTTTTTCATGTTTGTGTTATTTTTTTATTTTTTTTAAAGTAAAGGGCTGGCGAAGGGACCAACGATGCATCAATGGCGCATCCTCAAGTGCAGTATGGCGGCGTCATAGGGCAAAAAAACCCTATGGCGTGTATTACGCCACTGCATCAGGCACTCAAAGAATCCTTAGGGGATCTTTGAGAGTGTCTTCGCAAAATAAAATTCAAGGTAAGAATATTTGTGGACCAAATCTCATCGGCTTTGACCCATAGCCCATACTAAAGAAATTGTTTAAACCAAATGTATTCCATGTAATAGGCAATTCAAACAACCTACCCATTTTTCTGAGGATGAGTAAATTGTAATTTGCTTTTTAGCATCTTTTGAGTCTCTGGGAAAGCCTAAATCTTCTCAGCATTTTTTTCTGTATAAGGCCCTTGAATGCACAACAAAGGTTGCATGAATCTTTCTTTTCATGTCAACACATTATACAACAAAGGTTAAGCGATGACTTGCACAAATACTAAGTGTGACTATACATAAATCAAATTTATTTTAAAATTTTAGTTTACTATATAGACATTTAAGAATTTACCCATGAAATGTGATATAAGTACAACTAATAAATATGCATGAATTTTTCATTATGTATTAATATCTATTAATATTTTGTAAAAAAATTTATTGGATGAAAGATTTAACTTTGTTTAGCTGACATAGATGTTGAAGTTGAGGTTGATGTTTATGTTGTTGTTTAACTTTAACTATTGATATCATGTCGTACAAAATGTGCGAGTTTAGTAGCACCTAATGAGCGTTGATGAAGTTAAAGTACACTCCGTATATAAACTTTAAATAAAATTACATGAGTCGTTGTTATAAGTACAAGCGTGTATACTTGATATCATGATGTACAAAATGTGCAAATTTAGTAGCATATAATGAGCGATGATAAAGTTAAAATATACTCCGTAAAGTATTTAACAATGTTTTTTTTGATATCCATATATAAACTTTTATTTAGCTGACAAAGACGTTGAGGTTGAGGTTGATGTCGTTGTTTAACTTTAACTATTGGTATCATGTTGTACAAAATGTGCTATTTTGTAGCACATAATGAGCGTTGATAAGTTCAAATATACTCCGTAAAGTTTTTTTTAAAAAAAAATCATGATATTTATATGAGTCGTTGTTATAAGTACAATCGCGTATATTTGATATCATGTTGTGCAAAATGTGCGAGTTTAGTAGCAAATAATGAGTGTTGATGAAGTTAAAATATACCCCGTAAAGTTTTTTTTAAATGTTTTTTCGGATATCTTTATATAAACTTTAAATAATAGTTACATGAGTCATTGTTATAAGTACAATCGCGTATAATTGTTTTTAGATCACAGTAACTTGTGCTTAATATTTAATATTTATATTACCGTTAATAATAATTTAGCCGTTTTTAATATTCAAACCCGTATACGCATAGATTAAACTTTTAAATAAGATAACATTAGTCCTTATTTAACATATATAGTAAAAAGAATATTTTACTAGATGAAAATTTAAAACTAATATTTATTGTAAAAATATTTAACGTATATTAAAACTATAATATACTAATTAGTATATTTACAAAATTTTGTAATTTAAATAGATGAAAGTCTCAAGCTAATATTGATACATGTAGTTGTAAACAAAGTTCACATTATAAAGTACATGGGGTATAAAGTGTAAGTGGTTATTTGCTTATTATCTAAAGTTATTAAAAAACATGGAGACTTATAATTTTACACTTAACTCTAAATATTACATTTAAAATTCAAACACTTACGTTTTATTAATTACCTCATTTTTTTAAGTTTTTGTTTTCATAAATTTGGCACCTATATTTTTATGTGTTTTTTTTTTTCCTAATCAAAGTCTCCACCAAATTTATTTAAGTTTAATCAAAATCAATCAATTTTGACTTTTTATTGGCCAATTATATTGCTTGATTTCGTTTATGTGTCAAAATCAAGCTCTCCTATTGGTCCAATTTTTTTCCCATAAGATTGTTTTGTAAAAAAAAAACTCTGAAATGATGTAATTCTTTTATTATATAAAAGATTTTATACGGAAATTGAAAAAATTATTGCCATATACTTTTGGGCTTTTATTTCTAAAGCAAGTCTATCAAAGTATCCTGAATTCTGACTCGTTTTTTCATTATTTGAAGTAGTTTTTTTATTACTGAAAAGCTGAAAATTAAGCTCATTTTACCTACTATTATCAAGATATCCTGTCTTGGCAAATGATACGTGACATAACCAATTTACGGATGTGTTTTATGGGGAAAACTACTATAGCTAAGGCTTTAGCCTCGAAAACTTTTAGGCCATGTACTATAAAACCATGTGTGTGTATGTGTAAGTTTGTGTCAGGGTAAACCAAACGTCCCATGCATATTAAGTGTTTTGTGTTGGGTTTTTAAAATGATTACTTAGAAAATTAAATATTGATTTTCGGGTCTTATCGAGTTTACCCGATAACTCAATGACACTAATTATCTAACCTTAACCCGTGTCGATAACATAAAATATTAATTCCCAGCTTTTCATTTTCTGTTCTATGTCATTGTATGATCTCGAATAGGAAAGTATGTCATATTTTCATTTTTCAATTTTACGATACAACTGTTTTTCATTAAAAAAAATACTTTCCTTTTCAAGTTTCTCAAGAGAATTTTCATACTTTGATCTATCACTCGCACATGTGCACGTGCCGGAGGTCTCCCTGAAAGCAGTCTCTCTACTCCCGGGTTTTACCTGGGGTAGGGGTAGGATCTGTCTACATTTCTACCTCCCTCATACCTCGCTTTTGCGGTATTGGGTATGTTGTTGTTGTTGTTGATACTCCCTCCGTCCCAAAATATAAGTCCATTTTGAGTTTTTCAAAGTCTTTTTACTCCAACTTTGACCTTAATTATTTTTTCTCGTGTTGTATAATACTCGATGCAAAATATATAAATGGACTTATGTTTTAAATGCATTTTCATTGGTATATTTTTCATCAAATATTATATAACACGAAACAAAATAATTAAAGTCAAAGTGGGAAAGAAAATACTTAGAAAAATAAGAAATGGACTTATATGTTAGGATGGAAGGAGTAGTTATTATGGAAAGCTCAGTTTGGAGTTTCTCAAAATCTTCCAGGCCATATGTTTGCAGGACATTTCACATAATATCAGTTGATACAACTGCCTCCAAAAGTCGACCGATTTCATTTTCAAAAACAGTAAATTTTCATTTACAAAGAGTTGAAGTTCTTCATGCACGTTTTCAAGTGATTCAAATTCTTCCATGTATGCAAGTATTTAAGCTGTTATTTCTTTTCCTATTTGAGAGAATGTGTTGCAAATAAGGGTGTTTGAAATACCCGACCCCTACCCGAACCCGATTTAGCTTATTCCAGTAGGGTTATACGGGTTGAAAAACATTAAACGTAATCTTGGAAAGCCTAGGGTGTTCTTCTATTTCCATCTTTTTATTCTTCATGATACTACTCTTATTTTTGGCAAGACCATATTCTTCAATGAGTGCTCCTAAGCTTTGGTCTGCAAACACTAGTAGTGCAATCTATTCCTGAGAAGGCAACACATTTGTATTAGGCTTCTCAATTTTAGTTTTTGTAGAATGTGCTTTCCTCCTAGCTTATTTTAGATAGTGATTGTGGACCATGTCATTTCTTCCATAACGTTTATTAACTATGGATTTGGTCATTATCTTTGAATTCAATCTATATAACCAAGTGTAATCACATTTTTGTTTCTCGAAATCACATTTTCATTTTTAGGCAAAGATTGTAGAGTGATTGGTTTTGATTTGTCTTTAGATTCAGCAACTTGAGGAGCAAACCTTAATTTTGAAAGTTTACGTTTTTCCAAAATTTTGGAAACAATTGGTTTCCCCAAAGTTTAAGGTTTTGCAAAATTAGTATTCACTCACTTTCCTTATAAATATTTAACTAAGCTCTGAGCTTTTCATTTTTTTTGTTCCATGTTATTGAATGCTCCCAAATAGGAAAGTTTGTCATCTTTGCATTATTCAGTTTTACGATACAACTGTTTTTCATTAAAAAAAATACTTTCCTTTTCGAGTTTTTCAAGAGAGTTTTCATACTTGACAATTTTTATGGAAAGCTCAGTTTGGAGTTTCTCAAAATCTTTCAGACCATATGTTTCAGTATAACATAATATTAGTGGACATAACTTCCTCCAAAATTTGATCGATTTCATTTTCAAAATAGAAACTTTTTCACTTGGTACGAGTTTAAGTTCTCCATGCACATTTTCAAGAGATTCAAATTCTTCCATGTGTGCAAGTATTTCAGCTGTTATTTATTTTCGTATTTGAGAAAATGTGTTGCAAATAGGGGTGTCAGAAATACCCGAACCCGATTTACCCGACCCATACCCAAACCCGAATAAGCTTATTCAAATAGGGTATGCCTGTTGAAAAATAGTAAACATAAACTTAGAAAGCCTATGGTGTTCTTCTATTTCCATTTTTTATTTCTTCGTGTTATTACTCTTATTTGTTGGCAAGACCATATTCTTCATTTGAGTGCTTATAAACTTTGGTTTGCAAACATTATTAGTGCAATCTACTCCTATAGAAGGCAACACATTTGTATTAGGCTTCTCTGTTTTAGTTTTTGTAGATTTTGCTTTGTTCCTAGCTTCTTCTAGATAATGATTTTGGACCATTTCGTTTGTTCCATAAGGTTTCTTAACTATGGATTTGGTCACTTTGAATTCAATCTGTATAAGCCAGGTGCAATCACATTCTTGTTTCTCGAAATCACATTTTCACTTTTAGTCAAATATCATGGAGTGACTGGTTTTGATTTGTCTTTAGACTCAACAACTTGAGGAACAAACCTTAATTTTGTAAGTTTAGGTTTTTTCCAAAATTTTAGAGACAACTGAATGTTAAAGGTTTTGCAAAATTGGTACTCACTCTCTTTCCTTCTAAATCATTTAACTGAGCTCTCAGCTTTTCATTTTCTTTTCCATGTCATTGCATGCTCTCAAATAGAAAAGTTTGACATATTTGCATTATTCAGCTTTACGATACAACTGCTTTTCATTTAAAAAATACTTTCTTTTTCGAGTTTTTAATAGAATTTTCATACTTAACAATTTTTATGGAAAGCTCGGTTTGCAGTTTCTCTAAATCTTCCCGGCCATATGTTTGTAGTATAATTAATATAACATCAGTGGACACAACTGCCTCTAAAAGTCAATTGATTTCATTTTCGAAAGCATAAACCTTTTCACTTACAAAGAGTTTAATTTCTTCATGCATGTTTTCAAGTGATTCAAATTCTTCCATGTTTGCAAGTATATCGGATGTGATTTCTTTTTCAAAATGAATTAATGAATTATGAGCTACAGGTACTATGTCATTTTTAAAAATCTTAACAACTTTCCGGTTAATGTCCGAATTCCAGTTTTCATAGGTTACAATAATTTTTGCACTCATGAGGAATATTTATTTGAGTTGGAGGTACATCTGCAACTTTTGGAAAAACTTTTGGAATTACAGTTTCCACTTTTGAGAAATTTTGGGAGTAACAGTTGTTTTGAAAACATTTGGAGAAATTCACTTGTTGTTTCAACTTTTCCTTTTGAGGAACAAAATCATCGTAAAGTTTATTCAACTTTGTGTAATCAATTAGTTTGATTTATGTATCCCCTTTTTTAATCGACTTTTGGCGGCAAGTTGATAAGTTTCATCAGAATTAGGAACAATTTATTTCACATTTAGGAAAAAAAAGAAAAAAAAAAAGAATTAGGAACAATTGCATTTATATCAACACTTGTATTTGAATCAACCTTATACAAACATATTACATTCTTGAGAGCTTGCCTGAGAATACAAGAGTTTTTGTAACCAATACCAAATTTTCCATCATAATACGGGCTTGGTTCTGGTGTGAGCATATGTATCTAAATCGATTGTCCCGTTTCTTGAATGATGTTGTCAAGTTCTTTTACTTTGTTTTGAAGATCAATGATTTCATGAAGGTTTTTGTCTTTACAACTTGAAAAATCATTTTTCAAATTTTCTCGCTCTTTTTGAAGATTCGAAGCTGTCCTTAAATTATTTGTGATTTGAATTTGAAGATCAGAAATCTCATTATATTTAAGAACTTTAACATTTTTGGTATATTCCCAAGCTTGTTCATCGAATTTAATTTTCAAAAGTTTTCTCGATGAATAGCTTCCGAATAACCTTGCTCAATGCTAGATCCTAATTTATACATGTTTAGCTATCTAATTCCCACGATAATTACTCATTTTTTCCTTGTTTTATATTGAATATCGTAATTAATTACTCTGAATTTGTGTTTTAGTTACTATCTGGAGCAAAACGAGAAAACTCGCGGAAAACAACGGAAATCGAATTAAATCTCCAAAGAATGATGGAGAGCACCTTTTTAGCAGTAGCATATGGCGTATGACCCTCTATAGTCATATGTCGTGTGCCTTCTCGTCAAAGAATTATCCAAGATTGAAGATTCATACGTCGTATGACATCCTAAGACATACGAAATATGAGCTCTCATCATGCATTTATTTTCCCAAGTGTGAAGACCTATACGCCATATCCAACATCAACCTATCACTGGACAATCGAGCAAATTAAAGAAGATACATCGTATCCCTGGACAGCCCAAACCATAATTTTGGCTTATAAATACAACCCTATTCTACACATTTGAAGAGTTCTAGAGTTTTGGAAGAGTTGCAAAGTTTGGAAGTTCCACAAGGTTTAGAGAACCCCAGAAGACACCAAGAGTGAATGTTTAACACATCATAAACCTTACATTATCAGTTTTTCATTATAATTACGATTATTATGTCTACTATGAATAATCTTTGTTTATCTTTTGTCATGGAAGGCTAAGCCTTTTATGCTTGTCTTGTTATGAACCTAATTTATTTAATGATTGAAGTTATTTAGTTTATTCTGTGTGTTTTGGATGGTTTATATACTGTTATAGACTTATGTCTCTGTGTCTACCAAGGTAACTTGTGATCTTACGTCGGTTGGTGTATAAAACTGGTGTTCGACAATAGTAGGATTCATTATTAACACTCTTGGCATGTGGTTTTAGTGGTTAGTCAGGACCAATAATCGCTCACCTTGTTTAAAGTGGTAGACTATAAGGTTTACGATTTAGTAGCGACATTGGCTACTGACCAATAACCAAGGATTTTTCCCTTTGTCAAGAAAACTAAGTGGCTTGGCAAACCACATAAAAATATAGGTTACATAGATCAGTTGAATGAACTTAATTCTTGGAATATCCCGGCTTTTAGGAAGAAGGTAGGGGAAAATCAATAACCAAGTGACTCCCTACACATTTGATTTCACCAAAGTACACTAGATGAACCTTACACTAGAACTTGATCATTAATGAATTAGTGGATTAGCAAGGCAACAATGTCTTTATCTCTTGATCTATCTAACCAGAACTAATATATTTTTTATTTATTTTCTGTTCACTAGATTTATTTAAACTGAAAACATAATCAGTGGATTTAAAACGTACTTAAAAACCCTTAAAAACTACTATACATTTATGATCTCATTGCTCTCTGCAAATGACCCAATCTTACCAACTCACTATATTACACTGATCGAGTACACTGCTCGTAAGTTTTGGTGATTGTCTAAAGGATTCAGTATACAATAAACTTAAAAATTGATAAAACACATCACTCAAAATCATTTTTTTTCTTTCCAAATTAATTTGAAGATGTTTTTCATTAACCTTGTATCTTTTAAGCTCTCGTGTTAATAAGTCATTCGATCGTTGAACTTCACGATTAACATTATTACACTTATCAATTTCAGCTAGACAATTCATAACTAAGAAAGCAATTAATTCATGCTCTAGATCATGATCCACGTTGTCATGTTCAACCGTACCTTCATTAGGATACATATATGGAGTTTAGGGGGTGATATTTTTATCATCTTATCCACCACATATGTGTCGTTGATGGACTCGAGTTGCTCATAATGTTGTTGATGAGACGAAAAGTGTTACGATTTTAAAGGTTCATTTAAGCCTTAAGTCGTGATAATATGATCAAAGATTACCTTAAATCATTCCTTTTGTCATTTTAGGTACTTTTGGGAGGAATTCTGGAAAACATAGCATTTTGGACGTTTTTGGAGCATAAAAGTGAAGAAACCGACAAAGTCAAGAATTCAAGTTGGAACAGTACCTGACGGCGTCAAAAGCTACAAGGTGACGCCATCACTTGTTGATAAAGGAGTGGATATTTACTTTGCACTTGACGGGCCAGAAAGATTTTGAGGCATTCATACGTGACGGCGCCACCTGTTATTTCACCAAGGTGGTCACATTTTAAGTTAAAGAGAGACGGCCCTGAACACTTTCCAACCAGACGGCGTCAAGAGTAGATCTAGGCAGTCAAGGAACCCTAATACGGCAAGATGATGGCATCACATCATAAAAGGTGACGCCGTCAAGTTGTAAAATCTAAATATACTCTTCTATTTTTCATTCATTAAGAGAGGACTTTTGGTAGGAACTTAAGGCACGAACCCTAGTTGACTTTTGCAGCTATTTTGAGGTTTCAAAGCCTCTTTTCTTCCATGATTAATTGAAGATAAGTAATCCATCAATCATTCAATATGTCTATGTGTTGTTTGATTTTATCTTATGCTTGTCTTTCTTTTAACATGCTAGGCTAGGTTTGTTTGTGTTTGTTTAGGTCTAATGAAATCTAGTTATTGATTATTTATTGATTGGTTTGTTGTTAATTGTTGTGGGTGGATGTTTATCGATGTTAGGCTTAAGAAAACTGGCTAATCTCCTATATGGTAACATGCTTGAACGTCTTAAGAAACATGAATCGGATGTGTACTACAATTATTTGGTTGTATTTAATGCATGAGCCACTGTTTATAATCCCTAGGATTGGGCGCTTAACGTGTCCTCTTAGGAGGAGATAAGAGCTTATAGAGTTGGGGAAGATCATACACAGCCCCACGAATGGTATTAAGGAATACAACTCAGCATCCACGCAATTGTAACAAACCTATCAATCAGTAAAAGATAACTAGGGAGTAGTGAAACCTAAGTAAACATGTTTGTCTCCATATTATAAGTCTCTCACATTTATTTTCAGTTATGTTATTTTTATTTGCATTTGTAGTATTTGGGTTAGTTGACTAGCAACTAATTCCGCCCACTCTTCCAAAACCCGAGAATTTTACTTGCTTTCCATAAAATATAAAAGAAAATACAAAAAGAATCATCCCTCACCCATAGACCTAGTTTAGATCATTTTCAATCCTAACGAACACTATTCCCTGTGGAGAACGATCAATCCCCCGGTACTTACCACTACACTATACTACATCGGTCAGGTATACTTGCCTGGTGGGGATTGTAAGCTTCTCAAGATCCCCTGAGAAGTAAAACTTTTGTGTTGCAATCCACACGCATCAAAGTTTTTGGCGTCGCTTTCGGGGAATAGTTATTGTTTAGGTTGAATTTTATTTTTATTAGTTCTACTCATTAGATTCCTATCTAGTGAGATTTTTATTTTTATTTTTAGATTTTCTTGTAGTGTATCTTTTTCTATGTGCCTTTGTTAGTAAATTAAGTTCATTGACTGTTCCGTTTGCCATTATGGACAACGCGAATCCGCCCCTTTCACCTGAGAAAATGATTGTGTTGCGTGATCAGCTTGAAAGCGAGGTTAGTGAACTTAGGGAGCTTAATAGGCTAATTGATATTGAGCTTGATAGTACACTTAATGATTTAGCAATCGCCTTGTATTCAAATGAGGACTTAGGACCTAATGATTTTGTGGTTGTTGAGGATGTAGAGGGACTTGAGGAAGGGGAGATAGACCCAAACTTGATGATTATTTCAATTCATATCCCACTAAGGAGGAAATCGCTTACTATAACAATCTCGGCCCCCTTTTGTTAAGATTGACCATAAGATAAAGAGAGGTAGCCCTAGGAATGTGAAGATACCATGTATGATTGGGTATAAATACGTTGACCAAGCTTACATCGACTTTGAATCCCTAATCAACATCATGTCTTCAAGTGTCTACAATGATATCATAAAAACTCGACTTGCACCTAGGAGAGATCCCAATTACCCCGGTGGGATTTGTAATTTTGTTGGGAGAATTGAGGATCTTCACATTTTAGTCGGAGACTTTACTTATATCACAGATTTTATGGTTGTAGAAGACTTGGCTAGTGTTATAGATTGTAGCTTATCCCATGTTGTGCTAGTTAAGCCATTTATCGAGGATTCCAAGTTAAAATACGACTGGTTAGAGGGAACGGTCCAATTCTCTAATGAAACCAATAAAATCACATATATGATGCCTAATAAGATGAGAGAATTCTGTTATGTGTCTCAATTAGAAAAGGATAACATTAGTGCAATTGAGGACATTAACGAAGAAGATAAGAAAAAGGGAATGAATTTTGTCTGGGAAAAGAGGAGCCTCTATTATAAAGATTGCTTAACCCTCGGACCCAAGTATAGAGTTGACATGGAAATAGTTTAAAGGTTAAGAGAATCGATTGACAAGTGGGAAAGGAAAACGTAATAGAACATGACTTTCAGTCTAGCTACAAGACTCGTTAATAAAGAAAAGCGCTTCTTGGGAGGCAACCCAAGCTTTTATTTGTTTGATTGTTTGTTTAATTGTTTTATTTGCTTCCGTATGTATGTTTCATTTAAATTGTTAATGGTTCATGTGTCAAAAATATTGTGAAAATGCTTTATTTTGTTTTTAACTTCGTCTTAATTACATATAAAGGTAGTTTGCAAAAGATAAGTGTAAAAGAAATGCAAATTTGTTTTCAAAGAACGAATTGAACATGAATAATAACAATGAGATATAAACATACATATTAGTACTTGTTTGAGTCAAATGCTTGTATCGAGTTATAATGATATTTTGCAGGAATTCCAGGAATTAAGGCATAGGTTTTTCTAGAAATTTTCCGGAAACTAAACATAAAATTTCTGTCAGATCAATTCTGCCGGCATCAGAAATTAAAACCTGACAACGTCAGGTACAAATTTTCTAAAGAATTTTGCAAGTTTTGTTTCTCTGCCGGAATTGTAAAGTTTTTTTTTTTAAATCTTTAACTTATAAACTCCAGGAATATGCAAACATTCATTCCACAAGCATTATATCTTTACTTGTTTTTTAGGATTTTATTTTATGTAGATTTTACCGCCGATTTTACGCTAGGTTTTCTTGTTTGTTTTATCAGGTTTAACATGTTAAATTGGACAAGAAGATTTACATGGATGGTCAAGTTTTTGGGCATCAATGTTGATATAAATAATGCTCAAAAACGTTATTAATATTTTTCGACATCTCTACGTTTTGATAATCACAAAATGAAAACTCATTTAAATCAAATATTATGATGTAAACAAATATTTAGTCATAAATATTCATTTCAACAACCTAATCACTTAAGGTATGAATAAACAAAGTGACTAATGCATTACATGATCAAAGGAACATTTTCTTAATCACTAGATTTTTATAAAATGTCACAAACATTTTATATCTTTTAGAAAATCATTTTTGGTACTTAATTAGAATGTTTAATTAACCATAAATATATAAATTCAAATTTTCAACCAAAAATGGCAAAAATGGTCCAGAAAAACCTTCCCCACAAAAGGACAATTCTGGGCAACATTTAAAATGAGTGGCCCCCTTAATCATTAAGGAGACCGGCCCCTAATAAAGGGGACCGGCCACGCTCCTGCATAGTATTTTTCTCCCTATAAATATTCTACTATTTCTGGATTTTTTCCTCACCTTTTGCACTAAAAACTTTCTGATCTAAATCTCCATTTCTATTCTCTAAAATCCTTTGATCAAATAATCATAAGTCTTTGTTTCCAAGTGATCCAAAGCTTCATCCACACAAGTGCAAAAGAAGAACACTCCTTCAACATCTATACAAAGTAGTAGTGTTGTGATTAGTTAGTATCATCTTGTAGTAGTGCTAGATAATTTGTAAAGTGTTGTGTGATTAAGTTTATTGTAGATATTAGTTGTGTTTGAAAGAAGTATTGTAAAAGTTGTGAATAAATTGTGCAAAGAAGAAGGTGTGAAGAAGACGTGAAGAAGTTGTGAAGCTATCGTGAAGAAGTTGTGAAGAAGTCGTGAGATTAGTTCTAGCTAGGATTAGAACTCGATATTTAGCTTAGTGTCGTTAATCGGTGTAAGCCAAGGTGTGTAAGGTTTCTCTGCCAAAAGAAGTTTATTGACATAGTGAAGAAAACTCTCGAGTGTGGTACTCGGGGAGTGCAGTAGGGCAAGGAAGGTGTCCTTGTAGCCGAACCACTATAAATTCGCGTGTTATGGTTTGATCTTTCCATCTCTATCATTCATTTCATTTCATTATATTACTTACACTATTAGATTATACTTGTTTATATTTGCTCATATTTGTTAACAATTGAATTCACATAAGATCGAATCAAAGTTTGAATAAGCAACAAAAGTTTTTTGAAAATAAACACAAAAAGACGTAAAACTATTCAACCCCCCTTCTAGTTTTCCATAATTGGTATCAGGAGCCACGTCTAGCAAGATCTTTAAAATATATTGTATTTTAAAACTTGTAACGATCTATGGAATCTGAAAAATATTTAGAAGGGCAATCTATGCAAAGACCACCACTATTTGAAAGTGATGGATTTTTATATTGGAAAAATCGATTCGAAACTTATGTGAAATCAAAAGATCTAGATCTTTGGCATGTTATTACTAATGGTGATTTTTTACCTATCCAAAATAATCCCGAAACAAAGAAAGATGAAATCGTGCCTTTTAAAAAACAAAATGATGATTTAAAAAGAAAACTTGTTAAAAATGATGAAGAAAAAATGGTTATTTACAATGCGTTACCACGTAAAGAATACGAAAGGATCTTTATGTGTGAAACCGCAAAAGAAATTTAGAATTCTTTACTAATAACTCACCAAGGCTATTTGTCAAGTCAAAGATAACAAAATAGATCTACTCGTTCAATAGTATGAGCAATTTACGATTCTGGAAGAGGAATCAATTGATAATGCTTTTGCTAGGTTTAACACTATTATCACAAGTTTAAAAGCACTTGATAAGAATTTTTCTAGTAAGAATTTTGTTAGGAAATTTCTTAGGGCTCTTCATCCAAAATGGCGAGCTAAAGTGACGGCTATTGAAGAATCAAAGAATTTGTCAACTGTACAACTTGATGAATTAATTGGGAGCTTGAAAGTCTACGAAGTAATAATAAAGAAGGACTCCTAAATGGTCAAAGGAAAACGAGAGCAAAGCAAATCAATCGCCCTGAAAGCTAGAAAGGAATCTAGTTATGAAGATAGCTCATCTTCCGAAAATGATGACGAAGAATATGCCATGGCCGTAAGAGACTTCAAGAAATTCTTCAAAAGGCGAGGAAGATTCGTTAGACAACCACATGATGAAAGGAAAGCATCTCAAACGAATAAAGAAGACAAGAATAGCAAGAATGAAAGGAAGTGCTTCAAGTGTGGCGATCCAAATCATCTCATTGGAAAATGTCCAATGATGTCAAGAGATCAAAATCAAAGGGCATTTGTAGGAGGAGCTTGGAGTGATGGCGATGAAGATGGGAAAGAGGAGAAATTTCTTATGGATAAGACATCAAGCGAGGTACATTCCGAAACCGAGTACTTTAGTGATGAGAATCTATCATTAGACGAAAAAGATTTAGAAAGTGAGTATAATAGACTATGAAAACTAGGACAAAAAGTTATGACTAAAAATAAATCAATAAAACGCATAAACAACCGATTAGAAAATGAAATACTAGAATTAAAAACTAAAGTACAACAATTAGAAAAAGGTAAAGAAATTTTTGAAGAATGTAAATCATGTCAAGAGCTTAAAAGTGAAAACATAATACTTAAGGAAGAAATTTGCAAACTCGACAAATTTAATAATAGTAGTAACTCACTTGAGAAAATAATAAGCATTCAAAGAATATCCGGAGATAAAACCGGTTTAGGATTTAACCCAACCGAAGCTTTAACTAGTGAAACAAAAAATGTTAAGTTTAGTAAACTAAAGTCTTTAGATTCAAATCCCAAGTACATATTCATAAATGATAAGAAAATACATCTCGCTAGTGACGAAGAAATAAAAACTTTTTATAAACCATCTGTTAGAACTGAAGTAGGATCCTCTAAACATAAAATAAGATCTAAAACTCCGCCACAAAAAAGGCCAAGTAACTCCTATCCTAGATCTAAAACACCTCAACCAAGAAGAAACCAAAATAGACAAAATTACAATAACACTAGAAATCAAATATGGAATTATCAACCAAGTTACAATCCTTGCAGAATATTACCACCCTACATGCATCCTAGCCAAATGATGAACATGTTTGGACCAAACAACTTTGGACCAAAGAAGCAATGGAGACCAAATAGCTAGATCAACACTCCGTAAGACTACTTTGAAGCTTTCTCACCATAGACTTTTACAAAGTCTATAAATCATCTTGAAGATTTAGAAGAATTTTATTGAAGTCCGCCAGGTAGGCCTTTCTTTCACAACTCATTGCCATGCTTAGATAGATCTCTCTTGATTTGTTGCCTTGTTTGCTTAGGTATAGTTCTTTTTACCTCCTTCTTCTTTATATATATATATATATATATATATATATATATATATATATATATATATATATATATATATATATATATATAGGTGGGTTCATGAAAAAAGTCCACTTTGATAGAAAAGTGAGAAAAGTGTACAAATCAGCCCCTCCTTTTTTTCACACCAAACTACAGGGACCTAATTGTATTTTCATTCATTCTTTAAGGAGGTTTTGTAAATTCGCACCCTACCCCCCACCCCCACCCCCCAGAAAAAAAAAATTCCCACCAAAAAAATTTTTTTTTGGGCCAAAAATTTATAACCCTGATGCACTTTTTTTTATTGTATCTCAGTTATAAAAATTGGTGCATCATAGTTATAACAGAGATGCACCAATTTTTATAACTGAGATGCACTAAAAAAAGGTACATCATGGTTATAAATTTTTGGCCCAAAAAAAAATTGCCCTAAAAAAAAATTTGGCGGGAAAAAATAATTTTTTTCGGGGGGGGGGGGTGTTGGGAATTATACTTGAGTTGATAAGACAAAACATGTGAAAGATGAAGGACTAAAGAAGACAAAGTGAAGAATGATGAAACTGCAAAAGACAAGGACTTGCTTTACAAAGAAGTTATTTCAATATAGTCCTTCGTAGTATTTTGTAACCCTAGTTCTCTATTATATAAAGAGAATACAGGGAATAGGTTTATTCATTCATGTGTGTCACAATGTAAACCTAGAAAGGTGTGTGTATGTAGAGACGTTTTATGGGAAAACGTCTAGGGTGATTAGTGTTAAGCCTCAACGATCTTAGATCGCTGTTAGAGTGTAACCGTGCTACACTTGATCACGTAGCATTGGGGCTTTGGTGTATCTTAGAGTAGAGATGATGGCGAGAAACCTTGTTAGCAATAATAATGATGTGTTTGTTTATTCCGTTGCGTATCTTGTTACTTATTCATTATTATTGTTTAATTCCTAGATGAGGTTTATCCAACCTCAAGCTAAAACGATCTATAACAAGTGGCATCAGAGACCAGGTTGGCTCGTGATATAGGATCTACAAGGTTTTTCGAAGAAAACAAGAAAAATTCGAATTTGGTTCAGTTTTCGCAACTTTCTGCAGGTCAGTTTTCAAACAGTGATATCTCCTTCGTTAACCGTTGGATCGGGCTAAAATTTTTACTGGAGGTTCTTGGTATATCAAGGAAGATTCCCACCCGAGGGATCTTCAAACGGAGTTGTCAATCCAAAGATATACGTGCTCAAAGTCTGCTGCAGAAACATGTTTTGTAAGTCGAATTTTTGGGTTTTCTTGATATTCAACTTCATAAATTCGTGGTTACTTGAAATATATTTATTATGGAAGTTGATTTGGGTTGATATCATGCTTTAATTAATACCCTAATCATGTCATTAAGGAAGCACGTACAACTTCAGGTCATGGTGTATTTGTTTTAGGGTTTACTAAATTCGTTTTCTTAAGAAACCCTAAACTGATGTTATTTATTATTCAAGATCATGGGTCTATCAATTCATTCATTTATTGCTCCTACCTCGTACTGAGTTGATTAATAAGGATCAGTGATATTATTCTTTTTGTTCCATTGCCATTAATTTATGACGGTGGTGGACAATATGAAAATGTATATTTGCTAGTTGATCATGGGTCGGTGCTAAGGAATTTAATTGTTTATTATGTGCTTTGCAATATTGGGATTTGGATAGAATTAGGGTTTCGTTATTTGGTTTAAACATGCAACTAGGGTACGCATGATGGAGATATGCTTACTAGTTTTGTGAATGACTCTACTTCCCATGAAGATTGAGGTTACTGGAACATGACCTTCGCATGGAATTAATAAGGTGACTGATTATTCGATGCTACTGGTTCCAGTTATATGGATGGAGTAAGGTTACTTCTTATGGGACTGAGATTACATGGTTCCTGGTTTGTCTAATGGGCATAAAGCTACTGACTTGAAGCTGTTCGTTGGAGTCATAGCATATAGGTGTCAGGTACTACTGCTACACTTCGCGTTTCCACTGCCAAGCTTCATGTTACCACTGCTCAACTTCATGGTTTCCACTGGTCGTTCAAAATTTACCACTGCTCACATTGTCGTTTCCACTGCTAGTTAAATGGTTACCACTGCTGCTTATTCGTTTCCACTGCCATGCTTAATAAATACTGAGGGCACCAAGGAGACGAGTTGAAGGAATAAGGATGGTGAACCTGATGTGACTAATGTTATGCTTACCTTGTGATACTACTATATTGATGTTGATTCTTAAAAGGTTGATGCAAGTGAGCAGATACACATATACGTTTTGGTCTGAGTTTTTGGTAAAGGATGGAGAAAAGTGGACTCACACATGGTTCAATCAGAGGTGGGGTGAACAAGGATAATTTTCTTTATTGATATCATGGGTAAGTTATATTATCAATTGATGGGTGGAAAATTTATTATGTGGAACTGTGATGTTGTCGTGATTTAGCAAGTAGTACGGTATATTCATGTGATCTGATGTCGAGGATTGTTTTGTTCTTGCAATATATAAGAGATATATTCACATGAGTTGTCTTTTTCACGTGGAGAAGTGAATGAGACTTTTTCACCTCGTACAAATTAATTAAGAAGACTGCATGGTGCTTTCTGTTATATAATTTGGATTTGATACGATATTCTTGACTTTTGGTTAAAAGTTTTCAAGTTTCTTGAAGATCGACATGGAAGCAGGTTGTGCGTTAAGTTCCTACTGTCGGCTATACGTTTATTGTGAGATGTTAATACTGATCATGTTACCCGATGTCGGACAAAGAAAAGTTTTTGGTTTTATTGGTGATTATGAGATACACGAAGTGAGAGGATGACACACACAGAAGAGATTTTTGGTTTTGGATTTTTGAGATGATTATTGACACACAATGGAGTTTGGATTTTTGGTTTTCGGTTCTTAACAGATTCAAAAGGCTCATTTTTATTGTTTAATTGATTACGAAGAAAGGTTTTTATCACCTATTTGACGTTGAAGTGGAATTTTTCGGGTTTGTGTTCTTATTATATCGACGAATTGACAAACACTTGAAGGAGTTACGTTATTGTGCTCAGTGATTTTTGTCAAGAGATTGCGATCTCCCTATACGTTAAGTATACGTTCGAAGTCAGTTTTAGTACAAGATATAAGATACAAGTTTGGGTTGTTTTACTTCAGCATCAAGTTGGTAATACTTAGTTTTCTTCATCAGTGATCATTACATTGAGCCTACAGAATTGAAGATTCAACACATGGTTAACATATGGGTTTCATGGGAAGCTTAAGTGTTTAAATGTTTAACCATTTATTTGCTACATCGAGGTGAAGGTTTTTACTACTGCTGGTTATTATTACTACTGCTAGTTTTGATTTCTATTGTTTCAAGTTCATTTAAAGATGCGGAGAACTTAATTGTGGGCGACTTTGAAACATTGGAAAGATGGATTGGTCGAGTAATATTGATTCGTGGTTGTGAAGATCAAGGTTGCATACATTTGTCCCCTATTTTATGATGAAAAAAAGGGGAAGAATCTTTACATTGAAGATGCAACTTGAAGAGCTTTGGTGATATAGCATGGTTTAAGGGGAAGTTCGTTATCTTTCATACATAATAACTTTAGGGGAAGTTCATGCTTAATTGGTTTTGTCATATCAACTAGGGGAAGATTGTTGGGAATTATACTTGAGTTGATAAGACAAAACATGTGAAAGATGAAGGACTAAAGAAGACAAAGTGAAGAATGATGAAACTGCAAAAGACAAGGACTTGCTTTACAAAGAAGTTATTTCAATATAGTCCTTCGTAGTATTTTGTAACCCTAGTTCTCTATTATATAAAGAGAATACAGGGAATAGGTTTATTCATTCATGTGTGTCACAATGTAAACCTAGAAAGGTGTGTGTATGTAGAGACGTTTTATGGGAAAACGTCTAGGGTGATTAGTGTTAAGCCTCAACGATCTTAGATCGCTGTTAGAGTGTAACCGTGCTACACTTGATCACGTAGCATTGGGGCTTTGGTGTATCTTAGAGTAGAGATGATGGCGAGAAACCTTGTTAGCAATAATAATGATGTGTTTGTTTATTCCGCTGCGTATCTTGTTACTTATTCATTATTATTGTTTAATTCCTAGATGAGGTTTATCCAACCTCAAGCTAAAACGATCTATAACAGGGGGGTATGTTTCAAAACATACCCATGAAGTTTGAGATGTTTCAAATTAAACCCTAGAACTTTTTTTCTCACTTTTCTACCAAAGTGAACTTTTCTCTAGAACCTTACCCTATATATATATATATATATATATATATATATATATATATATATATATATATATATATATATCAACATGTATGTGCACATAACCTAGATACGTCATTAGTTGACTATCTAGATATTAAAGAAATTGTTCGTTCTCGAACCTTTTCCTTCCCCCTCTTGGCTCTTTTGAACTTTAACGTTCAACACGAAAGTCTTTTGTGTCCATTATTATAAAACTCATGGTGATGAAGAGAAGTGAGTTAAATGGATCACCACAAAAGTAGAAAGAAGAACCTTCGCACACGAAAACTATGTATGAAACAATCTCCCATTGCTGTCAGCACCTGTCTCCGCCATTTCCTCATTATTCCTCGACACCCTTCAAAAATCCACATTAATACACAATATACTTTCAATACATACATACATACATACATACATACATACATACATACAAACATATATATATATATATATATATATATATATATATATATATATATATATATATATATATATATATATATATATATATATATATATATATATATACATACATACATATCTTTTATATAATACAATAAAACCCTTATTGGGAATTTTCCATTTCAAAAAATGCATTCATATCTTATTTAGTAATAATTTTATTAAAAAAAAGGTTATTTTCTTATTAGGTAATATTTTATATTTATCCATAAGACAAGTAGAAGATAAATACAAAAAATATAGATAAGATGCAATTAATATTAGTATTAAAATTTTTAAATAATTATATTTAATAATAAAAAATTATAATTAAACATCATAAATCAAACAAAACAAAGATTAAATTATTTGTTTTTTAATAAATAAAAATATATGATTCAAAAAATTTTAAAAAAACCCGCGCGTGCGCGGGCATTATAACTAGTATATATATATATATATATATATATATATATATATATATATATATATATATATATATATATATATATATATATATATATATATACACACACACACACACAAACACACATTCCCGCTTATCTCTCAAATCCATTTTCAACTTGACGTCTTGATCATTTTGTCCGAAATTATCAAGATACATTTTGACTAACGAAATGTTAATTATAAATGTCAAGTATTCCTTCCTCGTGCTCATATACCCCGACGTACTCTCGATATAACATAAATCTAATCATATACATTAAATATTTTGCTATCAGAATCGACTCCGCGAAAATTCCTCTGTTTGGCAGGCGGCCCCTTTAATAATTAAGGGGACCGGCTTGAAATCGGGGGCGGTCCCCTTAATGTTTAAAGGGGCTGACATACTGATACTTCCAAACTCGTTTTTCCTCTTAAATTTTTGTCAAACACTCCATTTCTTCAAACACTCCCTCTCTCTTACTGCTGTGAACGAACCTCAACACACAAAACCACCAAAATCCTTCACTAAATCACCAATTCGGACTTGTTTCGCAAGGGGCAAACGTTATCTACACATATAACAACATATTTTGTAAGTTTTCCAGCATACATTTCATCTAATTTCATCTAATTTTGTGTCTAATCAAAATTAGGTATTCTATTAAAATTTGTTTAAATTCGAATTTTGTTAAAATTGAGTCTAGGATTTACATAACTAAATGCTTCCCTTATGATTAGAATGTAAAATTGCCACTTAAACTAAGTCATAACACATTATGTTGTCAAAAATTCTAATCACTCATAAACCCTCACTAAAATTGTTTTTCAAAAAGGACATTGTTGATACATTTCTTAAATACAAGTTAAAATTCACTACATTGTACTGATAAAATGTTTTAAACATCAAAAACATATTTTTCGAATCATTGTATAAAGTTTTATAAAAACAACTTGGGCGTTTGGTTCATGTACAAAGAGCACTTAAATGAGTTAATTTAAATCTTGCAACTATTTTGTTAAACTTATTAACACATTACTAGTCTATTGAAGTCATCAAGATATATATAATATATATATATATATATATATATATATATATATATATATATATATATATATATATATATATATATATATAAGGATATTTTTAAAACCAAAATTCAAGTTTTCACTTTCTCAACAAGTTTACTGATAGTCAAACTTGTAAGAAATAGCAAGATATATAATCTAATATATATCTAGCCATATTTCAAAATGGCTTATGATGTCTAAAGAGCCGTTTGGATAGTCTTGGTATTATATCGAACCAATTCCACAACTACATCTTGACATCATGGGATACATTTTAAGCGAGTTAAAAAATTAAAATCAAGGGACATTGTGAAACTACTTCCTAGGATAAATTTTTAGGTCGAAGTAGGTTTCCGTTCCACATGTATTGCATATATTTATATAACATATGCATTTAATTATTTTTGTCTTAATTTTGTTGTTATATTGTTTAGGTGGAAATGCCTAAAAGCACGGTTGGTGATGTTTCAAAAACAAAGAAATACATTCCCAAAGTCTCTGCTACTCCCGGCATGTCTCCCGCCGTTGCATATTTCTATCGTCCCATCAAAAATAGAAACATTCAGGTACAATTGTCAATCCATCTTTTTATCAATCTGATCAAATCAAACGAATGTTTACCAATGTTCGTCTCGATTGTCTTTTCAAAATCAATGAACAAACCATTCCTCGCTTCGTTCTTGATTTCTATAGCCAAGTTACGGTGCAAACCGATCCCTATGGCCACCTTCTTATCTCTTTCATGATCCAGAACCAATTCATCACTCTTACGCTTGCTCAGTTTGGACAAATCCTCAAAATCCCATACAACGGCCAAGTCGTATATTCAAATGAATGGGATCTTTCAACTCTTGAACGAAATCGACCTCAGGTGGGTCCATACTATTATGAGATTCCAAGTCCTGAAGACATTCGTCGACTACTTGAGCTAGAACGTGGTATGACTAGTCGAAAAATCAAGTCGAGAAATGTCGATATTCATGCTAATCAAATCCTTCTCAAAGAGCTAAGCCCCGACATGAAGAATTGGGAAGAACTCATTTGCGAGAATGCGTTTGGTACCGGCGGTCACCGTGATCATCTCATGGCTAGCATCGCTCACATGTTGTATTGTGTTGTTGCTGAAGAAAACTATAATTTGGCTTATCTCTTTGTCAATCGTATCATGACTGCCAAAACCACTCAAAATGCCAACCTTCCTTACGGTATGTTCCTCACTCGACTTTATCGTCATGTCATGGAACACTACCCAGATCTTCGGAGTGATATTTATGAGTTCGTTCATCCCACTTTGAATCAACTTACTCTCGTTCGTACTCGCCGAACTCGAAGCGTCAAAGGGAAATCTCGTGGCCCTTTATCCTTTGCACCTCGTGGTTCGACATCTCAGCGAGGAGATGATGATGAGGAGGAGGAAGACACCTCACGTGTTAGTACCCCATCTCCCATGACCTTTGTTAATGATCTTCCCGATCTTGATTATACCGAATATCAAACTCCTCCTCCTCACCAACGTACCGATGAACTCCTCTTCGAACGTCAAACATCATTAATGAACAGGACTCAACAAATGCATCAAGAAGATCGAGGTGGATTCAAGTCCGTAGGAAAGATATTCAGGAAGATTATGGGGAAGAAGAAATAGAATCGTCGATGTGGAACTACTTGATATTGATGATGGACTTTTAGACATTTATGTGTTATGTTATTTGTCCGATATATTCGGAAATACTTGACTTTTATCATGTGTATTTCTTGTTACTTGGATGATGTTAGGATATTAACTATTATTGTGCTAGGATCTTGCTAACTATTTAATGTTATTAGTATGCCTACTTTATATTTAGTTTGCAATATATTAGTTTACATGCATGATTGATTATTATTCTTATATGTTTATGCTAGTATTTCATCATTCTAAGAGTATATGTTCCAAATGGAGCTTGCTGAAAATACATACTTGAAAACCAACCCATTTCTGAAAATTTTTGAGTTCTGGTCGCCTGGAAAAACACCAGATGGGCGGCCCCTTAATTCTTTTAGGCGGTCCCCTTAATAATTAAGGGGGCCGGCCTACAATTAAGGGGACCGGCCATCTGGGACAGTGATTTCACTGTTTTCTTTTGCATCTTGCGACCCCTTTTTCTAGTATCATCTACCATTTCTCCTTATAACCAGCTGATATTGGAATCTCCGTAAACCTCTTCAAAAACTTAGTTAAACCAACCATGTTTTCATATTATGAATTCCCTCCAAATGAAAACTCTTCACCTCATCATTATTCACCTCCATCAACCTAATCCACCATGTCATCACCAAGCACCTCTATCTCTAAGGCCTCAAAGAAAGAAAAGATTGTTATCATACCTCCAAAACAGCTCTTCATTGATTTAACTAAAGAAGACAACACCACTCCATCACCTCCACCAAAATGCTCATCTCCTAGTGCACCAAATGCACCATTTAAAATACCCTCCACTCATGGAACATCCTCTTCTTCTATACCTTCAACTTCATCCATCAATGACTACACAAACTCACACTTATCATCACCACATCCTACCCAAGAACCCCTCTCCACCGAACTTACCATCTCATTATCACCAATAACACCTCTTGATGCTCATGTCTCATCTCCACCAATCACACAACCATTCTTTGTTAATCCCGTACCTTGGAGATTACTTGAAGCTCATGGTGGTACTTGCCTTTGTTGCATCCACAACCGAACCATCATCTTTGGTCTTAGAGATGAAATTCAATACATGTTTCATATATTGAACACTTGCTAACCAATCCACCGCCACCACCACCTCCACCATCCTCACCTATTATCCCACCTCCACCATCTTCACCCATTTCTCCACCATCACCTTCATTCTCACCCAATTAAGCATATGCAATGCTTGATAAATAAAAACTTGTCAACCATTTTGTTTGCAAGCTCTATGGAAGTTCATGTACTCTTTGTTTGATGGTGTACTTTCTTGGTTGACCTATTTGCTAAGATGTTGTATGATGTTGTTATGGTTATTATTTGAACTTATTGTATGGTTGTGTATTTATAAACAACATCCTATAAACAACATCCAAACACTTATTTTTTACTTTCAATCCAAAACTATTTTGGAAGGAGCTCAACCAAACGGGTCGTTAAGCACACTAAAAAGTGTGAAAAAATGACGACGGGACCTACACAAAAGTACATTCTTCAAATAAAAAACATGGATCCCGTTGTCCTTTTTCGTGGGTCCCATTATTTTTTTTTTGTGCTTAACTTGTGTCTAAGTCACAAGCTCTTTTCCTTGGTGCCCTCGAACGAGGGGGAGCTCACATCAAGGGGGAGATTTCATTCCGTCACAATTCATACATACAAACCGATGGCTTAACCTTTTTGATTTTACAAAAAGGGGGAGAAGTGAATAAAAACTTACTAAATACTTGTCTAAAAATTAATTTTTGATTTAATGAGTTTAAGTTTTGTAATCATTAAAAAGGGGGAGACTGTTGATATAAATAATGCTCAAAAACGTTATTAATATTTTTCGACATCTCTACGTTTTGATAATCACAAAATGAAAACTCATTTAAATCAAAGGACTATGACGTAAACAAATATTTAGTCATAAATATTCATTTCAACACCTAATTACTTAAGGTATGAATAAACAAAGTGACTAATGCATTACATGAACAAAGGAACATTTTCTTAATCACTAGATTTTTTATAAAATGTCACAAACATTTTGTATCTTTTAGAAAATCATTTTTGGTACTTAATTAAAATGTTTAATTAAGCATAAATATATAAATTCAAATTTTCAATCAAAAATGGCAAAAATGGTCCAGAAAAACCTTCCTACAAAAAGACAATTATGGGCAACGTTTAAAATGGGCGGCCCCCTTAATTATACTAGGCGGTCCTCTTAATAATTAAGGGGACCGGCCCCTAATTAAGGACTATTCCTGGATTTTTCCTCACCTTTTGTACTAAAAACTTTCTGATCTAAATCTTCATTTCTATTCTCTAAAATCCTTTGATCATATAATCATAAGTCTTTGTTTCCAAGTGATCCAAAGCTTCATCCACACAAGTGCAAAAGAAGAACACTCCTGCAACATCTATACAAAGTAGTAGTGTTGTGATTAGTTAGTATCATCTTGTAGTAGTGCTAGATAATTTGTAAAGTGTTGTGTGATTAAGTTGATTGTAGATATTAGTTGTGTTGGAAAGAAGTATTGTAGAAGTTGTGAATAAGTAGTGTAAAGAAGAAGGTGTGAAGAAGACGTGAAGAAGTTGTGAAGCTATCGTGAAAAAGTTGTGAAGAAGTCGTGAGATTGGTTCTAGCTAGGATTAGAACTCGACATTTAGGTTAGTGTCGTTAATCGGTGTAAGCCAAGGTGTGTAAGGTTTCTCCGCCAAAAGGAGTATGTTGACATAGTGAAGAAAACTCTCGAGTGTGGTACTCGGGGAGTGGAGTAGGGCAAGGAAGGTGTCCTTGTAGCCGAACCACTATAAATTCGGGTGTTGTGGTTTGATCTTTCCATCTCTATCATTCATTTCATTTCATTACATTACTTACACTATTAAATTATACTTGTTTATGTTTGCTCATATTTGTTACCAATTGAATTCACATAAGATCGAATCAAAGTTTCAATAAGCAACAAAAGTTTTACGTCTTTTACTTTTGTTGCTTATTGAAACTTTGATGAATTCAATTGTCACGCTTTTTATCAAATCACCATATCGACCGTTACATGTTGAAATTTTTAAATAATTCGCGCTTTAAACAGCCATCGATAATTCTAAATGTAAAAATGATGATATATTAAACAAAAGATTTTGTTTCTACTCTATGATATCAATACATTACCAAATACACAAGATACTTACAAACATAAATATCAACTTTAATTTATAAATAATCAATTTTCAAAATTACTAGAAAAATAATCCCAATTATTATCTTCACAAAATCCATTTAAAACATTACATTCATTTTCAAAAATTTACCAAAATTCTATAAATTAACCAATATCAACCGTACAAACAAATATCATAGTCACACCACTACACTTCAAATTACACTCCACTACTACCCTCCTTTTTCTCTGCAAACCCTCACCAGAATTTTCACCGGAAAACTTACCGGCGGTGATGGTGGCATAACTCAATTTTGCACCAAAATTCATAATTCAAAAAGAAAAATGGTGGGTTTTAAAAATCTTTAAATAATTTGTAATAAAGTTTTTATCTTGCTAACATTTTTTATAAAAATTTGTAGGAATTGCCTACGTGGCTTGAGTGTTTACTTAAAGAAACATTCTTTAACGTTTGCATGATTCATGAAGATGCAAAAAAGAATGAAAAGAATATCTTTTGTGTTGATTGTTGTGAAGCTATTTGTCATCACTGTGTTGTTGATCATAATTCTCATAGGCTTTTACAGGTTTGATTTTTATTTTATTTTATTTGTTTTTATATAAATTTGTTTGTGAATTTTGGTTTAAAATTTGAATTTCTGTTTTTGTAGATAAGGAGGTATGTTTATCATGATGTTGTTAGAGTTGATGATGCCGAAAAATTGTTGGATTCTTCTTTTATTCAAGTGAGTTTAAATTTAATCCTGAATTTAAAGTTTTATTTTTTATAAATTATGGAATTGAATTGTTTAATGGTTTGATATTTTTATTTGAATTTTTTGTAGGCTTATAAGAATAATAAGGCAAAAGTTATGTTCTTGCATTCAAGGTTACAAACAAGACCTTGTAGATCAAGTAGCAATTGCATAAATTGTGACAGAAGCCTTCAAGAACCATTTCTTTTTTGCTCTATTTCTTGCAAGGTACTAGTATGTTTTTTAATGTTGATTGATTAATTAATTGCATATTTTTCTAGCAAAATGGGATAAATTAAAGTGTTTTACATAATATAACACCTAAATTGTTGTTGTTATTATGTATTAAATTCAAAGATTTGATTGGATCTTGCTTGGTAAATTGTGTTGGTAGATCATAAATGGGTTTCTTCCAAGGGTGGCACATTTTCCAGAGGTCAAACGCGCTTAGAGCACTGTGCAATCTTCACTCTACATTTAGCTTTTATTTTCATTTAATTTTTTTACAATTTTTTCTTTATCTAATCTTTAAGTAGTACGGAGTATAACTTTTCTGCCACTAGTTTCAAATTTGTATATTTTGTCTACTATTTTCATAATCTATTTGACTTTTATATAAAACAATCATACTACATATATTCATGATTTCATGCTATGTTTAACAACTCATGGTCAATTTCCATGATGTTCAAATTCTTGTCTTTTTAGTTAAAATTCAGATTTTATAGGACCCATTTTGTCTAGTCATTTTTATTCAATCTCTTATTTTGCCTTTTAGTCAACTTTTATAAAAAATACCCTTTTAGTTAATTTACCATTTTCTTAAATAGGTATTAATTATTTATTATTTTCTCTCAACAGATCAATCAAATCATCAAAACCAATGGGCTAATATCAGACTACCTACGCGAATGCAAAGTCCTAACATTACCGGAACCCGGTTCAGAAGACGGTTTACTAACATCCGACTCAATCCTTGAACCGGTCATGTCCGGTTCGACCGGCACGTGCATCGATCACGTGACAATTTCATGCACAGCAACGACAGAAATTGTAAGGAAAAGAAGAACTACAAAGTATGAAAGCCCTGTGGCGGCGCGTAAGTGTCACGCGCCGGTTGAAGTCACCCTGAACCGCCGTAAAAGTATGCCAAAACGGGCGCCGTTTCATTGATGTTATTCGGGTACGGCGCGTGGGGTTCACGCGCTGGGTTAGTGTACGACTGGACAGGGTGCTGTAGGGAGTATGGGGGTGCACGAGCTATATTTTCAAATATTTTGTTTTATAATTTGCAGATAGGTCCTTTTAGTTTGATGGGTTAGACATATGTGCCTCCAAGTTTTGGTTGTTGTTCTTTACATCCCTGGTCTGTTATCTTGTTTGTTTTAGTGGTAATATTGGTGTAACAGTTGTAAACTTGTAATGTTGATACTTTCTATATAGTTGATACAACTGATTTCATCTTATTTTCATGGTCTCATTTTGCATGTTAATGTTTTGTTGGTGCATTTGGTTATTTGTAAAACAAAAAACGGGTAAGGGTGGAGAGTGTTGTCGAGGGTTTTTTTTGCCACATCATAAAAAAATTATTTCACTCAACTTTTTATAATTTAAAAATACCTTTAAAATATATGCATACAATCACTGATAACCAATAAGATAAACTCTCTTTACACAAATCACTTTTCTCTCACTAAATTGAATAAGATTTGGGTTTTTCAGACTTGTGACTTAGACACAAGTTAAGCACAAAAATAAAATAAAATAATGGGACCCATGAAAAAGGACAACGGGATCCATGTTTTTTATTTGAAGAATGTACTTTTGTGTAGGTCCCGTCGTCATTTTTTCACACTTTTTAGTGTGCTTAACGACCCGTTTGGTTGAGCTCCTTCCAAAATAGTTTTGGATTGAAAGTAAAAAATAAGTGTTTGGTATTTATGAGTGTGCCCCACAATTAGGAATGAATACCAAGTTTAAGGGAGTGTAGAATTCCCTACCACTCCCCATACTTTTAACTTTTTTTTTACTTTTATGTGGGCCCCCTTTTATTCTCCTTCACGAATAATCTTTTTAATTGTATTTTTCTCTCTTCTGATCCAAATCCAAATCTACAACTTTATATTTAAATCCAAATCTCAATCTAAACTCATCTACAAACCAAACAGACCCTAACTTGTGCCTAAAAACATATATATATATATATATATATATATATATATATATATATATATATATATATATATATATATATATATATATATATATATATGTTGATACAAAAGTTGGGCGTTCCTTATTTGGGCTCTTGCTCTCGTACCAATTCGCTTCTTAATGCTTGAAACCTGCGCACTAAGAAAATAAACAAACACCGTTAGGCTTATCGTGGGATTGTCTCCCACGATTAGACTCCGGCGTGAGAGTAAGTAATCGGTTTAGGGTTCTCGTAAAGAGTTTTAGGGTTTGTGAATCATACCTTTAATGAGAATTATGTCATTCCTTATATAGGCGCAGAATCCTTGTAGAGTTCGTCCTTCTTACGTTTTGCACACATGGTGCTTATCCGGGTTAAGGATATCTATTCCATAGATAGGAGATCCCTATCTTTACCGTATATAGTTAAATTAGGCTTGGGTCTACGTGAGCCCAATCCCATTATTAATGCGGCCCAAGTTGTAATAGCCCACGCATGGTGGTTATTGGCCTTAGTAATGTTTATTATTTGGGCTCGTGGCCCATATATAGACTATACGTCATCATGTCCCCCCAGTCTAGTATGCGCGGCTCGTAGCCGCGGATGCTAGACTAGTCACAACAGCGGTAAGCGTGGCGGGAGAAATTTTGAATATTGCCGCCCAATATTGAGGACAATGTACCTAGTCATAGATATTTCAAAGAAATACCTCGAAAATCGGGGGTTGTGTCCACGTGTCCCTCGGAAAACGGGAAAAAGTGCATGTACCGTTTCGGATTCTAGCCACACGTTTTATGAGTGAGATCCACGTGGCCTTCATCTAGGGTTTTTTGAGTGCTTATATAAGAGTCACCGCCTCCATTTACCCAAAACACACAGTAAAAACACATATTCACCTTTGCACATTTCTTCAAATCGTTTTTTGCAAAGAAAGTAACTGTTTGATTAGGTAATCTTGTGTGCGTATTCTAGTAAATACTTGAAAAATGGTTGCCCAATTAGAGGAGTTTCGCTCTGCGATGAGTGAGGATGATGTGCGTCAGTTTTCATCTGACTACTTCATTCCTCCAGATGTGCATCCAGATGCTCCAGATGTCGATGCGTGTATAGCCGATTTCCCCGAAGGGAAAATAGGGCTATACACGCGCTTTTTTGAGTACGCTAATTACCGCGTACCTATATCCATTTTCTTGAGCAATTTGCTCAATTTCTATCGTCTTCATATCTCACAGCTGCACTGTATAGGTGCGGCGAAGGTATCGAATTTTGAAGTAAACTGTCGTTTACTTGCGATAGAACCGACCGTCGACCTGTTCCGCGCATTCTACCACACAACGTGGTCGCATGGATGGGTGTCCTTTGCGAAGCGCGCAGGGAGCCTTCAGTGCTATACTGAGAAGGTAGACTCCCTGAGGCATTGGAGGGAGTATTTTTTCTGGGTTGATGATGTGGTGTTTCCATCGCCCTTTGAGTTTTACACTCAAGATACGTTGCTGAGGGATGGGCGCCCCGCACCCGGTTCCTATAGTTTGGCCGATGCGCAGACCATTGATGCCAACCGCATCCCCATTAACCCTTATCCTGAGGAGTTTTTGGTGCATGTGGGGTTGAGTCGCAGCTATTTCGGGGGTGTTGATGAGGTGCCAACCTTCATTGATGAGAAAGGCCGGGGTGGGTGTTCATCCCTTTTCTTTGTTCGCTTCTAATAATGTAAGTTTTCCTCTAAGCGCACGTTTAATAACTAATCTCTATTTTTGCTGTTTGTTCCTGTTGCGCAGAAATGGATTTGTTTGCGGTGGTAAAGCTGGAGAAGCCAAAGCAGGTGACCGTTGGCGTGCGCCCTCTAAGGGAGAACGAGCAACCGCTTTTGGAAGCGACTGCGGGTCATCTGACTGTCTTGGGGCCTGTTGGCCATCAGGATTCGCCGCCTCTCCTTGTTACGCCCGTACAGAGCGTGGCGCCAACTGTGGAGACGGCGCATGTGGAGGAGGTGCACGATGAGTCTTCTGATAGCGTGGAGATACTAAAACCTGAGGAGGTGTTGAAGCCTGAGGAGGTAGCGCGGAAGCTAAAGCGCAAAGGAGAGGCTGGTGGCAGTGGTACTTCCAAGAGGAGGCGCCATCTCATTGGAGATGCAGAGTCATCTGCGGAGGAGGACACATCCACTTCCGGTGTGGAAAAGGAGGCTGCCAAGACCTCTCCGTTTATGTAAGTCATCTTCCTCATGTTTCATATTTGGTTATTACTTGTCTTTTAATGCGCTAACTGTTTTCTTTTTTTATTGTAGCGACGATGCCGCGAAGGATGATGGGGCCTTCGTGGAGACGGTGGTCCCTCCTCAGAATGAGAACAAGGAGGAGGGAGCAAAGGTAGATGAAGGCGTATCTGCGCAGCAACTGTTGTTGGAGTTGGCTGCTACTGCTGAGCGTCAAACTGAGCTAGTTGCTCAGTTGAAGACGAGGTACGTCGGGGAGAGTAGCACTCTCGCCCAAAAAGATGAGGAGATAGCTCTTCTCCGTGCGCAACTGGCTGAAGTGCAGGCGGAGGTCGGGTCCTTCAAGGCGCACACTGACAAGGTCACGAATGAGAAGTTGACCGCGATGGCTGAGCTGTAGCAAGCGCGCGGGGAACTTCATCAGTTCAGGGCCAACCTTACCTGGGCGGTAAGGTATCTTGAGGAGAAGAAGGAGGAGCACTTTGCGAACATTGCTGAGTTCAAAGTGCGTATGGAGAAGCTTGTTCAGGTGCAGGAGGAGAAGCTGCGTGGCCTGAGCATAGAATATGATGAGGAATTATACCCTCATCTGATGTCTACCATAGCTGTTTGCAGGTACGTCCTTTCATCTTTTTATGCAATGTTGCCTTATTATATTTGTTTGTATGTTTCTGCTAACGCAAGTTGTCCTTGTTGATGTAGGTGACTGATCAGTCATGGACTGCGCCTGGCTGCTATGGGCACCTTGGAGTCTCAAGAGGTGTTGGGGGCCTTTGGGAAGGTGGTGCAGTGCACTGTGGAGCGTGGAAGGTCGCAAGCTATGGAGGAGCTCCATGAGGCCAAGGCGTTGAATGTGGCCCTGACTGAGGTGCCTGGCTATAACGCAAGTGCGTATGACGAGCTGGTGCAGGCCATGGAGGGGATGAAACTTCTTGAGCTTCCTCACATTGTACAGTTGGAGCGCGACCAGGATAACCCCATAAAGGTAATTATGGAGGGGTTGACCCTGGAGCGCCATATTTTGGAGGATGCCGAAGCGCAGCCGGACTACTTCCTCAAACCCGACGAGTCGCAGCTGCAGGTTCTTGTGTTTGCGCAGCCTCGCCACATGCTGAACCCATTTGCTCTTGAGAAGGAAATTTCTCTGAAGGAGGTGTTGGAGCGCCACACACAGAGAGCTGCCCAGAAAAAGGGGATTAAGGGCAAGGCTGTCCTATGCGGTGTAGGCGCTGCACATATTCCCAGGTCTGATGGGGTTCCTGTGAGTGTAGCGACTGTATCGCCTAAGGATGCATTGCTCTTGAGAAAGCTTCAAGAGGCAGGAAGTTCCGCTGCACCGGAAGATAGCCCTGAGCATCGCCATAGTGTATAGGCTGTTTTGTAACTTGTATGTTTATTATATGAATAACAAAGTGTATCTTTTGCATGTTATGGTAGTTTTGTGTAAAAAGACTAAATAAGATACTCTTTTATGCCTAAATTAAGTGCGTGACTTAAGATTATACTTGCATTAATGTCTGCGAAGTTTTATTATTTGACCAAGAGTCTTGGCTCGTCATTTGCTAAGCTTCGTACAGTGTACTTGATTATTGCGCATCCGTCGTGGGACGCGCAAGGTAAACTTACCTCAACATCTCAAAAGTAACGCGCTTAGCAAGGATGCGTGATCCAATGTTGATGGGTTTGCAACCCTCTTACTCAACGAGTGAATTAGTAGGTTTACTCATCCTTTATGCCTTCGTGGGTCTTTAATTAGTGCATGCACGCCATGTAGGCAAAAATATAATAGAACAATATTGACATATATAAGAATGTACGCAATAGAGTGAAATGCGTTATGGAGTTAGCTAGAAACCATAACATTTTATTGTTATTTGCAAGTTTTTGAAAACGTAAAAGACAATTCCTATAAAAGAAAAAACAAACACTTATTGGGCACATCCTAAAGTGCAAAGTTGTCTGTTTATGGGCCGTAGCCTTTCCTAAAGATAGCATCTTTTAAGATTGCAGATATTCCAGGTGCGTGCTAGGTCGTGACCTTCTATATCGCGCAACCTATATGCGCCATTGCCTAGCGCATCAGTGACCTCGTAGGGTCCTTCCCACTTGGGTCCGAGTTTGCCTGTGTCTTCTGCATGGCTTGCGTCATTGGCGCGGTATACAAAGTCTCCTGGTCTGAAGGAAGTATGTTTGACCTTTGCATCATAATACTTCTTCATTTTTGCCTTAGCCTTTGCTTCGCGTATAGCTACGCGTTCACGTCTTTCTTCCAGTAAGTCCAAGTCTATGCGCCGCTCCTCGTCATTTGTTGTGACGTTGACCTCTGCTGTTCGTATAGTTGGCATTCCTATCTCAGCTGGTATGACGGCTTCTGTTCCGTAGACAAGGGAGAATGGTGTGTCTCCAGTACTGGTTTTGATTGTGGTGCGATGCGCCCATAAGACATGTGATAGCTCGTCCACCCACTTTCCTTTATGTCTGTCAAGGCGCGCTTTTATTCCTTCACCTAGACTGCGATTTGCGCGCTCAACTAAACCATTGGTTTGTGGGTGTTTTACTGAAGCGAAGTGTTGTGTGATGTTCAATTGCGCGCACCAATCTTTGAATGGGTTGTCGCAGAACTGCTTCCCATTGTCTGATATGATCTCTCCAGGAAGTCCGAAGCGACAGACAATGTTATCCCATACAAAGCGTTTGACCTGGTTTCCCGTGATACTCACCACTGCCTTTGCCTCAATCCACTTCGTAAAGTAGTCTATGGCTACGATGAGGAATTTTAACCCTCCAGCTGCGACTGGAAAAGGTCCTGCGATGTCAATGCCCCATTTGTAGAATGGCCATGGTGATGTAATGGGTGTTAGCTCTTGTTGTGGTTGGCGCGGAATTGGCCTGTGTACTTGGCAATTGCTGCATTTCCTTATCATATTGCGCGCGTCGCGGTGCATAGTTGGCCAATAATACCCCGAACGTAGAGCGCGCGCTACAACAGATCGTGGCCCTGAGTGCATGCTACATGATCCAGCGTGGATTTCTCGGAGTACATAGTCTGCTTGAAGAGGTCCAACACATCGGAGCCAAGGTTGCAAGAAAGAGCGTCGATAGAGAATGTTGTCCCGCAGTTCAAATCGCTGCGCTGTGCGCCGCACTCTTCTAGCGTCCTTATGATCCTGTGGTAAGACTCCTTTGCTATTGAATTCAATGATAGGTGTCATCCATGTAGGATCTTGTTCTTCTATCACTGTGGATACTTCCATCTCCAAGATTGACTTGTTTTGTAAGGTTTCTACCAATACCTGTTTTGATAAGTGCGCAAAACTTGTGGATGCGATCTTGCTGAGCGCATCAGCTTTCCTGTTGTCTCCTCTAGGTACTTGTTTGATTGTGAACCTATCAAAATTCTGAATTAAGGACTTGGTCTTCTCCAGGTATTGGATCATGTGTTCATCCTTGGCTTCATATTCACCTAGCACATGGTTAACGACTAGTCTAGAATCTACATTTGCCCCCAGGTTGCGTACGCCCATTTGGATTGCAATACGCAGTCCAGCGAGTAGGGCTTCGTATTCTGCCTCATTGTTTGTGGCTGTGAATTCGAAGCACAGCGCATAGGTGAATTCCATACCTTCTGGATTAGTAAGGATAAGGCCTGCGCCTGATCCATCTACGCATGAGGATCCATCTGTGAACAGAATCCAGGGTTCCTGTAGATTTGTTTTATTTGTTGAGGTTGGACTATCAGTGTCTGGCTTCTCAACAATAAAATCAGCTAATATCTGTCCTTTGATTGCAGTGCGCGGTCTATACGAGATGTTATATTCGCTTAACAACACACTCCACTTTTGTAGCCGTCCTGATGCGTCAGGTTTAGAGATAACTTGTTTGATTGGCTGGTCTGTGATTACAGCTATTGGATGCGCTTGAAAGTATCTGCGCAGTCTTTTAGCTGCGAATACTAAAGATAAGACCAGCTTTTCCATAGCGCTGTAGTTAGTCTCTGTCTTCTTCAGTGCTTTGCTTACAAAGTATATGGGTGTTTGGACGGAGTTCCTATCTGTCAATAGTATTGCGCTAACTGCTCCATGGGTTGCAGATAAGTACATGATTAGCTCTTCCCTTGGTCGCGGTGCGACAAGTTTGGGAAGAGATGCCAGATGTTGTTTTAGTTGTTGGAAAGCTTCTTCTGCTTCCTCGGTCCAACAAAAGTCTCCCTTTTTAGTACACTTCGTGAGTGTTTTAAAGAGGGGGAGTGATTTATCTGCTGACTTAGATAAGAAACGGTTTAGCTCTGCTAGCTTTCCGTTTAATGACTGGACTTCTTTAAGTGTGCGCGGTGAGGGAAGATCAATAACAACTTTTGTTTTTTCTGGGCAAGGCTTGATTCCATCAGGTTCTATTAAGTATCCGAGGAACATGCCTTCAGTTGCTCCAAAGGTGCACTTCTTGGGATTTAACTTCATGTTTATTTGTCCTAATGTTTTGAACGTTTCCTCGATGTCGCACACCAATTCATCCTCTGTGTGGCTTTTGATGACAAGGTCGTCAACGTAGACCTCCAAGTTTCGACCTACTTGTTTCTCGAAAGCTGTGTCCACCAATCGTTGGTATGTTGCGCCTGCGTTTTTTAGGCCAAAAGGCATTTTTGTGTAGCAGTAAACCCCTTGACTGGTGTGGAAAGCTGTTTTTTCTTCATCCTCGACTGCCATCTGGATTTGATGATACCCTTTGTATGCGTCTAGGAAGCATTTAAAAGGATACCCGCACAGGGATTCTACCTTCCAGTCTATTTCTGGCAGTGGATAACAGTCCTGTGGACATGCTTTGTTAAGGTTTGTGAAGTCCACGCACATTCTCCAACTGCCATCACTCTTCTTTACCATCACTGGGTTAGAAAGCAAGTCGTGATAGTATACTTCGCGCATGATGCCCGCGTCTACGAGCTTGTGTACCTATTCCAGAATAGCTTTTGCACGATCTGGGGCCTGGCCGCGCTTCTTCTGTCGTATTGGGGGATATCCTTGTCGGATTTGTAGCTTGTGCTCCGTAATAGAGCGTGGCACTCCGGTCATGTGCTTTGGTTCCCATGCGAAAATATCTAGGTTTTTTTGCAAGAGTGCGCACACAGCTGCTTTACCTTTGTCAGATAAAGATCCTCCAATCGAGATTTGTTGTTCAGGGTAATCGGGATGAATAGCGACCTTTAAGTTTGGTGTTTTTTCTGTGCGCTGTTCTGGAATACTCTCCACCTCAGTGGTTACTGCGTTGCATTCTTTTTGCGGTACCGCTGTGTTATAGAGGGTAACAACTCCTCCTTCCACTAGAAATTTGAGCATCCCATGTGCTGTGGATGGTACAGCGCGCATGGATGATATTCCAGGTCTCCCAATGATGCCATTGTATGGTGAGGGAGACTTGATTACCATGAAATTAATCCATGTTGCTGTTGAGTGTTGTTCATCGCCCACAACCACTAGCAAGCGCAGTTGCCCCATAGGCCAAATCTTTTCTCCTGTGAATCCAGTCAGCGACGTTGTAGCTGGTATCAATTGACTTTGGATCTCAGGTCGTAGCCTTTTGAAACAATGATCGTATAGGATGTCTGCGGATGTTCCCCCATCGATGTACATGCGGTGGATATCATGTCCCCCCGTATGTATTTCAATAGTTAGCGGTTCTATTACTGCATTGTCCGCAGCTAGAGTAGGGAAGGATATCTCTTTTTCTGGAGAGAATTTTTGACTGACTTTTTGTTTTATCTTGCGTTGCCATGATTGTATCATGTATATGGTGTCAGCTTTGTCTTTGGGAGGTTCTTTCTTGCCCCCATTCCTTTGTTTATCCTTTCCTTCTTTAATGTTTTTTACGAGATGGTCCATTCTGCATTCTCTTTCTAATTTTTCAATCAGTTGTCGTAGCTGGACACACTCGTTGGTTGTATGGCCTTTCTGGCCATGATATTCGCAGTATCCATTCCCTATGCGTTTGTCCTCTACGGTACGCATTGGCGGAGGTTTTGGGAGAGGGGTATATTTATCATTATCTCGTCCACTTGCGATAATTCCTGCTGCGGTTGTTATTCTGATCATTGGATTGTCTCCTAGCCTGTTCTTGTTGTCTATAATTCGAGTAGCCTTTTTTGCTGTCCGCAGCGGCTGCTTCTCCTTGTATGAAAGATCTTGTGCGCTTTGTTAGCTCATCGAAAGTTTGGGGAACCTTATCGTTTAGCTTCCGAATGAGTTCTGGGTTGTTAATCCCATTCATGAACCCTGAAATTTTTAGAATTTCGGGACACGCTTTGACCTGTATGCACTCATCTTTAAAGCGTTCCATAAAAGCGCTGGTTGATTCCCCTTGCCGCTGTTTTACTCTGGCTAGTTCAACAGGGTTTTTAGCGCACTTCTTTCTTTGGGTGAAGTTTAAACGGAATGCTTTCCGTAATTCTTCAAACCCACCGATGCTCCGTCGTGGGAGTTTGCTAAACCATGTGCGCGCATCACACAGGTTGTGGCCAATTTTGGATAGTAGCAGCTGATTCGAAAACTTTTAGATGGTCATCCGGATTACCTGTCCCATCATATGTTTTCACGTTAGTGGGCATGCGCCTCCTTTTGCTGTCGGAGTAATCGCTGATGCGTCGTGTAAACGCATCAACTTTCTGGCGACGCCATGGAAGAGACATATCTTCATTTTCTTCTTCGCGACGTCTTCCTCTTGACTTCCAGTGTCCTGTTTCCCTATCCTCGTTGTCCGAGGAGTCGCTGGAGGAAGAATAATTTCTTTTTCGGCGCTTGCGCCGGCTTCCTTCAGAGGAAGAGCTTGAGGGGCTTTCACTTGGGGATATTCTCCTCCCCAATCTGTCGTGAATTCTCTTGCTCCCAGACTTGGAGGAACCTTCGCTTGGTGAATGTTGAGGCCCTAATCGGTCTTGTATCCCTCGACTGCCAAGTCTGGAATGAACATTATTGCGTCTCTCACTGTCTTCATATTCCTCTGAATATTGTGAGTCAGAAATCGTACCCAGCCTATCATGGATAGTGGTACGTTTTTCGTTATCTGCGCGTCTTCCTCGTGGGTGGCGCGGTGGTGATGATTCGCGTTCAGGACCAAAATTGAGCCGGGCTTGTAGGCTCGTAGTCGACCTTCTCTTTGCTTCTTCTTGCATGAGGGCAGTTAGGGTTTCATAATTTTGGGATACAAAATTTCCCAACGTTATGTCGGGTATGTCCTCAGTTGCTGCAAGAATATCTGCCTCAGTATTGGGTATCCTATCTCGGTTAGGCGCGCCCGGTGGTACAGTGTTGTCCACTGTAGGTACCGTTTGGTGAGGAGTAGTGAAGAGGGTGCGCTGAAGTTCCTCAACGCTTGGAACCACTGTGGTGGCTTGGGTAGTCCTTATAGGCAGTTCTACCACTGGAAGAGGTTGGGTTGTTCCCGCCTCTTGGTGACCCGGTGCGCTGGTTGTCCCAGAAGCTTGCCTAGGGATCGAATCTTGTTGATTCTTCCTCTGGGGGTCACGTGTTTTTTTCCAACTGCGGAGTCCGCTGGCTTGAATTTTTATTCTTCGTCATTCTAGTTCCTTAGTTCTTAGTAAGGGTCCCACGGATGGCGCCACTTGTTGATACAAAAGTTGGGCGTTCCTTATTTGGGCTCTTGCTCTCGTACCAATTCGCTTCTTAATGCTTGAAACCTGCGCACTAAGAAAATAAACAAACACCGTTAGGCTTATCGTGGGATTGTCTCCCACGATTAGACTCCGGTGTGAGAGTAAGTAATCGGTTTAGGGTTCTCGTAAAGAGTTTTAGGGTTTGTGAATCGTACCTTTAATAAGAATTATGTCATTCCTTATATAGGCGCAGAATCCTTGTACGGTTCGTGCTCCTTACGTTTCGCACACATGGTGTTTATCCGGGTTAAGGATATCTATTCCATAGATAGGAGATCCCTATCTTTACCGTATATAGTTAAATTGGGCTTGGGTCTACGTGAGCCCAATCACATTATTAATGCGGCTCAAGTTGTAATAGCCCACGCATGGTGGTTATTCGCCTTAGTAATGTTTATTATTTGGGCTCGTGGCCCATATATAGACTATACGTCATCAATATATATATATATATATATATATATATATATATATATATATATATATATATATATATATATATATATATATTGGCAAAAAAAAAATAATAATTAAACCTTAAGGGTGCGTTTGATATGCTGCGAGGAATGACAATAGGTATGAGTTTGATAGTAGTGGTGGGTCCTTCAACTATGAAAGATCCATTCCCCCCTCAAGAGTTGTATATGGAGTATGAAATATATTAGACTTTCATAGTTATAGTTATGAGCCCAGACATTATAAACAAACACAAACTATCACTTTCATAGTGATAGTTTGATTCTCTTAGGAGGAAACCAAACGCAAACTAAGTAACATTACTTGACGAAAGATCTCAAGTCAAATGGAAATTCCAATTGTGGACACAATAAAAATAATAAGAGTTGCATGAATCAACGTTGATGTAGACGTCCTTAGCATGATCTTTTTTGGACTTCGAAAATCACGTACTTGTGAATAGGGTGATAATTATGCCGCGACCAATGCAATTACTTAAACGTAGCATATGTTCGAGAAGATGTTGCACCATTCTTTCAAAAAATCTAGCTTTTGTGAGACGATATTTCTCCATCTCTCCAATTCCAGCAAAAAGTCATAAAAAACATCTTTTTCGGATCAACCTTGTCTTCTGTCCAATGTGATACCCAATGAAGCACCTCATAAGTTGAGATTTTGATATTGTTTGTCACTATCTTCATCGTCTGACCAATCTCCAAGTGAAACTGAATTGATATGAAACGCATCTTCATAGTCTTGAGAGATGCACTTTGGATTTGTTTGTGTTCTTTTTCTTTTCTTTGATGACATTTTAACCTTTTTCACATTCTTTATTTTTTATTTATGTTTCCTATCAGAGATAATATTTGTGACTTTGAACAATTGTATACAATTTTTATGTTTCTTATGAGATTTCTATCTTGTGAACCTTATATCGAAGACTAAGGATTTTAAAGCTTTGGCATGTTTAAGTCTAATTGCAAGTTATACGGTTTAGTTCTAAAAAATTGTTCATATAATTTTTCGTTGTTTGGTGTTCTATATGTCAGAATTATGATTTTTTTTTTTTTTTTTTTTTTTTGAATTCAGAAGAAAGAAAATTTATAGGTGGTGCAGTTCCATACATAGAAATTTTGTTAAATAGAGAAACAGGTCTTTTTCACTTACTGCTATAAAATAGAAGGGGGAGTTTTAGACAATAGAAAACATATATTGTCTTTTGTCTTATTATGCAAAATGAACCCGGCAAATGTATTTCAAATCAAACTACTATAACAATTAAGCACATAAACAAATTCAGTCTCCAATGGATCATATCGTTAATATTTCTGCCATTTTGTTTATCAGAAATAAATACGTCTTATCGTCAATACATCTTATTGTAAATTGCAAAAATCGCCCTTGTTGTTTGGCTAAATTGCAGGTTTAATTCTTTTTTTTTTCGAAAGTGCACTCGTCATCCATGTAAAAACTTACAAGAGCACATTTGGTCACTGGCTAAAGTTAAATTGCTACATACCCTCTTCGTCTTCCATTTCAATTTGATATTTGTGAGGGTAATTTAGTCATTTAATTTTGGCCATAAACCAAGAGTGTACTTGTAAGTTTTTTATAACAACGTTAAGTGCACTTTCAAAATGATGAAGACTGAACCTGTAATTTGCTCAAACCACAATTACGAATTTTGCAATTTACTATAGTTCTTATTATGAAAAATGAATATAAACTTTTAAGATGTGTTTCTCAAATCAAATGTTATGAGAATTATTATTTTGGGTTTATCAGATATAGTTGTGGCGACACGATCCTTAATTCTTGTTAGCTCAAGTTTATATTAGAGTTAGTTACATAAATTTGTCATGTGGTTTATACACACTAACACCTTTCATCTTAAAATCAAGTAATTACCCTAATCGTCCTTGTACTTGACACTTTGTAATTGACCGGTCCTTTGACCAGACCAAACGTTAAAAAAGTGGGTTAAGTGAGCCATGTGCAAGTCCCGTGTCGGGCGTTGTAGTCTTTTTATCTAATGTTCATCTCTAACCTCTAGTTATTGTTTGTTTTTTTAATTTACTTATATGTAAATGCATGAAAAAATAACACATAACCACATGAACCTAAATACACTAAAAATCAAATTAAAGCATGAACTCAAACTTTATTCATTTAGAATGTTCAACCAATCCGTTTTTAGGGTTATGAAGCCAATCTGTAGGATCGTAGTTTTGATTGAATATTGTGATTCGGGAGGTCGGGGGTGATGAAAGATTAAATCTTCCATTGTTAGTGAGAGAGAGTAGAGAGAGAAGGGAAAACTAAGTTTTATTGATAATAAAGAAAGTGAAATACAAAACAAAGTCTCACCCCTCCATGGAAGTATGGAGGGGTATATATAGCCTAACACAATCTAACTATTACAATATTACATAACAAGTCCTTATGTTTAAGCTAAATAGGATAACTAGTGTAATCCCGATAATGTTGTCACATTTAACTGTTAGGAGCGATCCCAACAATCTTCCCCCAATGTGTCAACATAAGGGATTACTTACAACATTTCCTACAAGTACAAATAAGAATAAAGAAAGGTCTTCATAAGCTCTTCAAATTGCTGAGGATGACGACAGTTGACGCTCTTTATCCTTATCTTGTACCCCGGCTTGAGAACTTTATCTTTACTTGTAGGCAAATGATGTAATATGCATGAAATGGATTAACTTCCCCCCAATTCATGCTGCATGTCTTTAGCGGCTTTTTCGTACACTTCTTTTTGGCGAAGTTTCTGAATCAGCTTCCCCCCAAACTGACAACCGTCTTCAGCAGATTCGAAACTTTGATGTAGTCCACATGTCTTCTAACTATTGAAGTTTTAAGTACGCAGCGGAATTTGTAGATGACACTGTAAACCACACTAAGCAAATCTGACTAGTTACTTAATCACAGTTATGCTCAATGCGGAAGTTCCGTTCGGGGGTAACATGCAAGAAATCAGCAAGATTTTCTCACATATGCAGGCTACTTCACACTTCACAACCCGCGAGAGTTGAAACGATTACACCAAAATCACAAAACTGAACCACTGATCATCTCTGCGGACGTCTCTCCGGTAGTAATAAAATTGTAAGCTTGATCACGTGAGTCTATTATGCGTCCTTGATGTGCACATTTCTTCCCCCTAAATGCAGATCCTCGTGAAAAATGAGTGTTTTCGCAAAGAAATCAAGAAAAGTCAAAGAAGCAAAAGAACACCCACTCTCTCTTCCCCCACGATGTCTTCGCGGAATCGGAAGCATACACACTATGTTTACGATGGAAAACGGAGGCAGCGTAACCCCATATGTCCAATCATCCGATTATGTGTGAAGTATCATAAATAGCCCGTGAGAATCAACTGCTGATAAACATCTCTACTCTTTTATACTCCTCTCAACTAACTCTTTACCGACCCCATTATCATTCTGATGGCTGTTTGTAGTGACTACTGATGGAGAAAACCCGGTATGACGAACTTGAGACTGAAGTAAAATAACCCGGACTTGTGACTTAAACTTGCACTATTGTCTGACTAAGAACCAATACTGAGAATTTAAAGGTAGAATCATATACCCATCCAACCATCCTTTATTGTATATGAACGTCTCTTGAATTATCCACATCATTTGGTGACACTTGAGCACTACAACGTAACTCCTTTAAAGTGATAGTTATACTCTGTGAGCACAACAACGTAACTCCTTATATCAGGTATAACTAGACAACTCAAGTCTTGGTCATTTATACGGATAAAAGCTCGAACAAGGATCTCGAAGAATCATGCATCCAACCAACCCCGATATCTTCAAGATACTAAGTACACGCAACCGTGAAATTCCACTTCAACCTCAAATAAATAATAAAGAATTATCGCCGTAGTCACATCTTACGGTTAAATGCCCAAAACTAGCCTTTTTTACGGTTAAGTGAATTTGATAATGGTTTCCCGATCTTATCAAAAATGTATCCCCGTGAAAATATGCAACAACCAAAATACCATTCTTTTTGGCCAAAAAAAATATATCAAAAATTTTAACACAATGTATTAAAAATACATTGGTAAATTTTCATTTCAGTCACAATTTATGATATGATATTGTAGCCCATCAGTTTGATTGATCCATTAGCCGAAATCATATGATAATATATGGTCCAACAGCAAATGGAGTACATGATCCAATCATTTAACCCAAGTCCATATCACGTATAAAACTAATATAACCCTACACCCATGAACTTGTGATAACCCTAAACATATGACATAATCTCAACATCAGAGCCTCGTTATTAGTTTTGGTTGATTTTGTGGTCTAATCTTGTCAAAAATTTCACCTTTTGTAGGTTGTTAAAGTTTTTTTTATGCTTTTCTTATATACTCTGGTGGTAACAGTTTCTACAAATTTAATGGTTCAAAAAGTCTTGTATTCTTTATTTTGTTTTATACAAACTACTTATTGTGGTTTATTATCAGTCCGTTAACAGTTTGTGGCAAGCATATCATATTTTAGACTTTTGTACCAAAACCCGTGAAGACTTTTGTGGTCAAAATAACGTGGTCAAAAAACTGGTCACAAAATAGTGGTCTGATAAACATATTGGTCTGAAATCGTACTCAGAATTTTCAGTCGGAAATTGGTCGGAAAAGGACGCCGGAAAATAGTCTACGCGTTATCTTATGCCAAAAACCCTTGGTCTACGCATATCTTCAATTTTTCTACGCGTAACTTGGACAAGTTATGCGTAAGGTTCATGTTTGGCAAAAAAACCCTTGTCTTACGCGTAAGACTTACGCAAAAGACACGGGTTACGCAAAAGATCTCGTTTACGCGTAAGACCATGTTTACGCAAAAGTACCTTACGCAAAAGTTTATAACAAGGTCTACGCAAAACCTCTTGCGTAAAGTGGTCAAAAGAAAAAAAAATGATAAAAGATGAAGCTGTAAAGATGACGTTGACCAAAACAAATACCATTTTACCACTCGTTGACCTCTGATCTATTATAGTCTTCCTTCGTTCATAGTCAAACAGTCAACAATTATGAATGAAGAGGAAGAATGTACTAACTGACACAACAACTACTAATAACCAATTTTACCACGACAAATCCAAATATATCCTAAACACCATCGACAACTATCCCAACTCCAATCTAACCTATATCTCATCCTTCTGTACTCACCATCACTTCCACAATACAAAATTAAAAAGAATCTCAGAATTTTTTTCTCGTATGGTACATGCCCATAGAACGTAAAGATAATATCACGAGAAGAAATTATCATCATAGATCCTTGTGTGAAGACTTGCTTCAAACAATATCCAAATATTAAAGAAAGATTCATAACAATAATGTTATAATCGTTTCTTTAATTCGTTCATTGACTATTAACGAAAACAACAACACATATAGAAACCTACCGAGACCCTCCAAAGGATCTTGAAGCCCCTTAAACCTCTTCTTGAATCGAATCCGAACAAAATGGAGTAGTCGAAAGACGCAACAGAACGTTAGTGGAAGCTGCTCGAACAATGTTAATCAATGCTCAATTACCAGATTACTTATGGGCGGAAGCTGTTTCAACCGCTTGCTACACTCAAAACCGTTGTATGATCACAAAACGCCATCACAAAACCCCATATCAGATTGTTCACAAAAGGAAACCGAACATCAGTTACTTTCATGTATTTGGAGCTCTATGTTACCCAGTCAATGATCGTGATGATCTAGGTAAACTTAAAGCAAAGGCTGACATTGGAATATTTATAGGATACTGTGAAAATTCAAAAGGCTTTCGGATATGGAATCGTCGTACTTGGGAAATTCAAGAAACTATTCATGCTAATTTCGATGAACTCACTCAAATGGCTTCTGAGCAAAACAGCTTAGGACCCGCATCCAACCGTCTGTACTTTCCGGAATCTTCGGCTGAACCGTTGCCACTCTCCTGTCAAGAAGTGGAAACCTTGTTTGCTCCATTGTTTGATGATACGATTGTTAACCGTCCATCTGAGGCCACACCAAATTCCGCTGCACATCTTGATCAACATCAAGTACCTGATACACCTCAACAAACTACTACTACTATTGGAAGAGACGACCCTCCAATCATATCACCTACAACAACAGAACAAACCGGGTCCAACTCACAACACTCAGCTAGAGACTCCATACCTTTATCAGTTCCACAAACCGCAGAGCATGACCCAGAACAGTTCATCAACCCATTTGCACCGGCTCCACCTGTCCCCGACATTGCTGAGTCATCTACACGCAATTTGGGTCCTGCTCACTTGCGAGATACTTATCAACTTCATCCTTCGACACACAAATGGACTAGAGATCACCCCTTAGTTCAAATTATTGGCCATCCAGATGCACCAATTATGACAAGACAACGCCTTCACACAGACGGTGAAACTTGCATTTATGCACTCACAGTTTGTAAAACCGTGCCTAAAAACGTCAAAGAAGCTATGACTTATGAAAACTGGATTGTGTCTATGCAAGAAGAATTCGAATCCTTTCAAAGATTAGAAGTCTGGGAAATGGTTGAAAAACCAGAAGGAATCATTGTCATTGGATTAAAATAGATCTGGAAAAACAAACTGGATGCAGAAGGAATTGTCATACGCAACAAATCACGCTTGGTAGCAAAAGGATACTCTCAAGAAGAAGGAATTGATTTTGAAGAATCATTTGCTCCAGTAGCTAGACTTGAAGCTGTACAGATCTTCTTAGCATTTGTTGCTCATCGGAATATGATTGTTTACCAAATGGACGTGAAAACGGCTTTTCTGAACGGTCAACTCCGTGAAGTGGTTTATGTCAGTCAGCCTGAAGGATTCGTTGATCCAGAACGTCCCAATCATGTCTACAAGCTTAAGAAGTCTCTCTACGGTCTCAAGCAAGCCCCCAGGGCGTGGTATGATAAGCTTTCTAAATTCCTGTTGGCTAATAATTTTACTCTAGGATCGGTGGATCCAACACTGTTTACAAAAACATACGGGATGGACTTATTAATCGTTCAAATTTATGTCGATGACATTATTTTTGCTTCAACCAACAAAAATTACTCAATGGATTTTGCAAAATTAATGATAGATAATTTTGAAATGTCCATGATGGGTGAACTTACGTTCTTTCTAGGACTACAAGTTCATCAATCACCCCGTGGAATTTTTCTAAATCAGTCCAAATATGCTCTTGAGATTTTAAAGAAACATGGAATGCAAAGTTGTGATACAATGAATACACCTATGGCCAATTCCACAAAACTAGATGCTGATATACATGGGACTCCTGTTGACCCTACCAAATACCGAAGTATTATTGGGTCCCTCGTGTATCTCACATCTACTAGACCTGACATTGTATTTGCTGTCTATATGTGTTCTCGATATCGGTCTAAACCAACTGAGAAACACCTCAATGAGGCAAAAAGAATCCTTCGATACATAAAGGGAACCATCCATTTGGGGATCTGGTATCCGAAGGATTCTAGTTTTGAACTAATAGCTTTTTCAGACGCTGACCATGCAGGATGCTTAGACACGCGAAAAAGTACATCAGGTGGCTTACAGTTTCTTGGAGATAAGCTTGTATCATGGCAATCAAAGAAGCAGGACTGCACATCACTGTCATCAATAGAATCTGAATACGTAGCTATGTCTGCTTGTTGTGCTCAAGTCATTTGGATGAGATCACAGCTTAAAGACTATGGCTACCTATTCAATAAGATTCCAATCTACTGTGATTCCAAAAGTGCCATTGCAATCTCCTGCAACACAGTTCATCACTGCAAATCCAAACACATTGATCTCCGATATCATTTCATCAAGGAGCATGTCGAAAAGGGTACAGTTGAATTATATTTTGCGGGAACTGAGTACCAGTTGGCAGACTTACTCACTAAAGCATTACCTCCAACAAGGTTTGCTGATTTAGTCCACCAAATTGGTATGCGATGTTTGACTCCAGAAGATCTGGAAAAGTTTTTAAAACACAAATGATCGAACATCAAAACTATCTTTGTAAAGTATTTTCCAAAAACAAAAAAATACAAAAATATAAAACCAACAAAAACACAAAAAGATTTTTTCTTTTGCTTTTATAAAAAAAAATGCAAGTACAAACTACTCTTTTCAACACTATTTTTTATAAAAATGTTTTACAATATTACAAAAACAAGTGTTGAGGGGGAGGTAAAGTATTTTTTAAAAATTTCTCAAAATATTTACTTCGTACTTGCATTTTACCAAAAACATTTTTTATTTGATGTAATATAAGTGTTGCTTAAAAAGGTTTTTCGGGACACTCTCCTTGACTATTGTTATAAATTTTCTATTTTAAAGACATCGGTCTAAGGTCGAGGGGGAGTAAAATTCTACAAGCTGTTCTTCTCTAAATACTTGGTGTAGTTAACGAATGTTATATTGTGAGTTAGAATGGTATACTAGTTGCTACATTAGTTAAGGTTAAGGGACTTAAAGTGACAATTATTCAAACATGATTTAAACCTAGTCAAAACTACTTTGACCCACCACACATTTACTGCATCAGTACTTTTCTGCAAAACACATTTACTACTCCACCAAACTAATCAACGACTCACAATCAACCTGCTAATCTAATCGTTGTTCTTCAAATCTGTAAGTGCCAATATGTTTTGATCATGTTTCTTAACAATGGTTTTAAATCTCATTAAGATCTAACGGTCCAATTCGTTAAAATCATTGAAAATAGACTCAGGGTTTGCGTAAAATTTGAACATGAGATTAAGAGTGTTATTTGTGGAAAACTAGAAGGGGGGTTGAATAGTTTTCCCTTCTTTTTCATTTTATAAAAACTTTGTTTCAAAATGTTGATTCAAATTTATTCAATTGTTTGTTTGGAAAACTTCAATTAGAGTTTAGTATGAAAACAACATATAATCAATATGATCAATTATATATGTAAGCTTTTGAAAAGCTTAGTTTTATGAATGAAGCTTTGGTCGATCTTTATGTGAATACGTTTTCCTTTTAAAATCTTAAAACGTTTTGTATCAAATTATCTATCAAGTTAAACTTAATATGAGAAGTGTGAATAATAATCTATTTGACCATATCATGCAATTATACACACAATCACAATATTAACTACTATGTTCAACACAATCAATCATCACAACTATATAAGCAACAACTAAGACATGTAGGCAAGCATAGAAGTAAAGCGATAAATGCAAGAACAAATGATAAGAGATAAGAGAAAGGAAATGCAAACCGGACACGATGATTTATAGTGGTTCGGCTACAAGGACACCTTCCTTGTTCCTACTCCACTCCCCGAGTCACCTACTCGAGAGTTTTCTTCACTACTCAACAAGCTCCCTTTTGGCGGAGAAAACCGTACACAACTTTTTCTTACACCATTTAACGACACTAAGCTAAATGTCGAGTTCTAATAGTAGCTAGAACCAATCTCACAACACAACTTCGATCACTACACAACTTCACGACTTCACGACTTCATCACAACTTCTTCTAAACTTCTTCACAGCTTCACAACTTCTTCACGTCTTCACGACTTCACAACTTCATCACAACTTCTTCTAAACTCCACTACTTAATCACACACCTACATCTTCACAACTACATGTCTTCTCCACACTACTACTTCCTTCCACTACTTCTTACTCACTCATTAAATCACTACTAAGTAAGATCATCTTGATCTACTTATTACATATACATAACTCACAACTTCACATAGGCACTAACTAGATCCTAATACATCTTTGGCTTTATGATAAGGAGGATTCTTCTCTTGCACTTTGAGTGATGAGAAATTGGATCACTTGAAACAAAGATTAACAATCTTATGATCAAAGGGTTTTAGAAGGATGTTTAGAGAGAGTTGGATCTGAAAATTTTTGTGCAAAAGGTGAGAAAAATTCCAGGTTTGAGGTGGTATTTATAGGGAAAAATTTCTGACCAAATCTGACAGGGGAGCGTGGCCGGTCCCCTTAATTGTGTGCCGGTCCCCTTAAAATTAAGGGGGCTGCCCTTTATAATTAAGGGGGCCGCCCTACTGAAACGGCCAGATTTTCTGTCTTTTAGTGGGGAAAGTTTATTTGGTGAAAAACTAACTAATTTTGGTTAAAAGTTTGAAATCATATATTTAGTATGATTAAAACATTTTTCTTTATTACCAAAAGTGTTTTTCAAAAATATATAATATGTTTATATAATTAAATAAACTTTGTATTAGTTAATTAAATACCCCTTTGATCATGAGATGTATTAAACACTTGTTTATCCATACCTTAAGTGATTGTTGAAGCATACTTGAGACGTTGAGATGTCGAGGCTTGTTGATGTTAGAATGCATAGAAGAATTGTGATCACAAGTAACTTAAGCACTTTACGTTATATGTTGTAACTTACATCTTTGTCATCATCAAAACATGAAGAGGATGTTTAGATTAAATATCGTAATATTCATGCCAACAATCTCCCCCTTTTTGATGATGACAAACTATGTAAACTATAACTTATAGTAAAATGTATAAGTTACTTGTTTACACTTCTTCTCCCCCTTTTGTCGAAGCAAAAAGGTGGACTCTAAGACGAGACTTCTACTACGCTTGAACTCTTGAGATAGAATCTAAAAGGCGAGCTTGCATCATCGTAAGTGAAGCCTTGATCCTAGCAACCTCAATGCTCTCCCTTGGTGTATGCTCAAAACTTGTTTTGGCTACCAAAGAATCGAGCGGTGAAGTAATCCTTCAAAACAAAGTTAGTAGACAAGTGCACATATATATAATGATGATAATAGATATATGCATGAAACTAATAGGGGAACAATATATGGACATATTAGGTATATGCACTAAAAGTATGACACATGCAATTATTGTTTTAAAAACAACAACCTAAACTAAAAAAAAAAATTAGAACCTAATGCAAAGATTAGAACCTAGGAAAATGTAGGAGAATGAGGAGGGATGATCGTGAATGTAAAGGGAAGGTGATGACAAAGGGTTGACAATTATGGTTTAGATTAATATATCGTTCGACAAGGGTGGATGATAGTGAATCATGGGATTTTTAGGTGTTTTGTTGATGGTGGTGGAGGTGTTGTGTTTGTTGTTGGTGGTAGAGGATGCAACAAGTTTTCAATGTGAGAAAACATGTATTGTATCTCATCACTTAGTCCGAACACAATTGTTCGGTTGTGGATGCAACAAAGGCAAGTGTCTCCATGAGCTTTAAGTAAGCTCCATGGGACGGGGTTATAGGTTGGTGGATTGATAGGAGATGATGAGAATGGTATGGAGGAGGTAGAGGTTCCTTGAGTTGATGGTGTTTTGGATGGTGCATTGGGAGCACTAGGAGATGAACATAGAAGTGGTGGTGATGGAGTGTTGGTGTAATCTTGAGTCGTCCTAGTGAGTAGATACTCAATCCAATTGAGATGTTCATTGAGAACAAAGGTTTGTTTTTCAAGGTAGGTGCAACAAATGCAATTTATGATATGGTTTTCAAGATGGATCAAATTGTTTGATGGAGATGAGTTGGTGGAGGTAGGTTGTTGATCCAAATTGCGTTGAATAAGATGCAACGCAAGAAGAGCATTAAGCTCATGAGCTTCTTTGAGCTCTTCAACGAACTTTTCATGTTCGGAGGAAGGTGATGATGGTGGAGTTGGATTGTGATTAGGGATTGAGGTTTGGTCATGAAACTTATGATTCATGTTTGGATGAGATTGATGGTTATTGTTTTGATATTGAGTATGATCCTCAAAAGGGCCATTTGGTAGAATTGAGTGAGATAAATGTGGAAGTTTATTAGTGAGGGTGATAGTTAGGTTGTCTTGTTGAGCTAAAAGAATGGTTTCATTTGGATGATCATGAAAGCATGATGAAGGTATGAATGAAAGTGATTCATCATGTGTGGATGGTAGTTTGGATGTTGTATGTGGGGTGATAACAATGATGTTAGGTTTGTTGGGAGATGACATGATGGGTTGAATGATGATTTTGATTATGTGTTTATGGAAGGATAGTAGGTGTTGGATTGGTTAGACAAAACGTGTTGGTTTAGGAGGTATTAATGAGGAGTGATTTAGGAGGTATGATATTGATTCTTGGTTTCTTTGAGGACATGGAAATGGTGGATGACTCAAGATTGGTAGTACAAAGGATGACTCGGTTTTGGGTGTGAGGTAGAAGGATATATGTGAGTAAGTGTGATTTCCCTTCCCATTAAATTCATGCTCATCCGGATATATTATGAGACTAATATGACCTATCGGATTATGACACTAAGGTTCTCATGAAATGAGGGTGTAGGATCTAAAGGTAAGAAAAAAATACCTAGATGAATGATACATATAGAGTAAACCATGTAAAGGCATACAATCAAATCACATAGGAGCAAATAATCATCTAGAAATAACATATATGCGATATGCCATAAATCTAGGAATGAAAGCATCTAATGAGAAGCAAAGTTCATAAAAGTAAACTAGCATTAGGTATATTTAGGAAGAGCAATTTAATCAAGTTTGAGAATGAGTATGAGACTATTACTAGTGGTGCTCAATTCAGGCTAAACACGACCATTTTTACAGGTTACACACACCCAACTTCTCACATAGAAGCAATTCAACCGTTAGGTTAAATTGAATTTCTAGTCAATAGATTCTCTAGTGGTCATTCTCTTTTTAGAAGAAATTGAGTTCCTAAATTTACCTATCGAAGAGTACCAAATATGAAGTTTGCTTGATTCACTAATACTTGGCTTAATGTGACTCAAACATCATGTTTTTATGAAGGTAAGTTTACATGATATATTTTACTCACTATCCCAATAGAGATGTGTTAAATGTTTAGATAAGAGTAAACGCAAAGTTTTAATCTTTTGTTCATGATTAACCGGTTATTTGGTTTTGATGGCATATTACTTGATTTAATAAATGTGCTTGATTTAAGAATGCTCCTTAGCATATCTTGAAAAATGAATCTCATTATGATTATTTATCTTAAATGAGATTATGATTCACAAATGATATCAAAACTAGACATTTATAAATTCTAAAGCAAATATTATTTTCTATGATTTTTGCCAATGTTATATATATCATAATTTTAACTAGTATTTGAAACAAAATGAATTTTACTTGTTTATGCATTGTGACAAGTTATTTTTCAATTTTAATAACTTAAATTATTTCAAAAAGAAAAGTGTAGTGCATTATCTTGTAACACAACCATTCATGCTACAAAGAAAATGAAGTACATATAATATATAGTGTGTATTGTTCTTAAATATGTATTTTAGCTTGAAGTGATGATTTTAAGTAGTGTGAGCAAAGTTTACATATGTTGTTAGTTTGCTCATGTTTGGTTTTTCGGATATGACACATTTATCCATTGCTTTGCAATGTAAATTGCTTGAATATTTCGGATGAAACATCCAAGTTGTCAATCCTACTTCATTGTATATTTTATGCATGTGTTAAACATGTTATTCTAATATTTGGAACACAACTATTGGACAAGTAGATTCAATATGGCATTGTCAACACAAGTGTGAGTTATGATCCAATGCATATTCTTTTCATCTACAAAGGATGTAAATATTTTCATATCAATCTTAGTGTGATTGAGTATGTAGATTCAAGACTATATCCTTTGTTAAAATTTGATGTAATCTTGAAACTAAGCAAATAACAATCCAATTTCTTGTCCATACTAAAAAACATGTCAATTAGATTTGATGAATATATCAACCATAATTTGAATAATGAATTGATATAATATCAAGATCTTTCTTGACCCTCACAAACACTCATTTAAAATAAATAAACATTTTGATAGTGTGTTCCATTAATCCTGAGATTCTTAATGAGTGAGGTTGGTGAGTGATTGAAATTTGACTTATTACTTCATGATTGTTATAAGTTTTGTTTATGTGAAAGACTCTTCATTGTTACTTATAATGAACACACTTTAGATTTTGAAAATACTTTTTCTTTTGTATTACTACTAATGTTTTACAAAGATTCAATTTCTCTTATTAAACAACTTAAGGTAAAACAAGGTAATTTGTTGAAAATATTTAAGTGTGTTGTTAAGAATAGATTAAATTGTTTGAACTATTTAGGTGATTAGATTTAACTTATTTACAAGATGTTTGAGTAACATTAAGCCATCTATACATATATGCAATGCAAGCATAATATTGCAATCCTAACGCAAGAAATCTAGCATAAGATCTAGTTAAGTATAAGCCAGAAAACTAGCTATAAACTAATAGAGTACAAGGCACATATGCTAAGATATTCAAATATCTAAATTACAAATAGCAGCGATTAACAAAGTAAAATCACAAATGAGTTCACATAGCACATAAAACACTTGTCGTCGTTTTGTGTATTATATATACCAATGTTTACTTAGCTCGATTTTACTTGAAAATAAAATAGTAAAATAGTTTCCTATCCATTTTAAAATTTAATTAAGATCAATATTTTGAAAACATAAATACTTAACTTTTCAAAGATATATCGACAAGGAATGCCCGACTCGAAGGAAAAGGTAAAATACAAGTTTTACGTTAAAACAAGACTTAAATTTTTGACCTTTGTGTAGTATTTTAACTTTCTGACTTAATTAAGTTTGTAATGGTTACTTTTAAGTATTTTTAAATGAAAGTAGACTCAATTACCTTTAAAACGCCGGGTGGCACGACTTCTACGGAGTCATGGTTAATTTTATATGATTTTTCAAAGTTTCTGAAAAACTGTCGAACAGACAGGTGGACCCCTTAAATTTAAGGGGGCCGCCCAGTATTTAAGGGGGCCGCCCAGACAATTAAAGGGGCCGCCCATCTGATACTCAAAAATGCAATTTTTGTTAAAAATTGTTTTCTGACTTTGTAGAAAGGTGTGTAACTTTCTGATTTTAAGAACGAACATATTTTCACTTGTTTTAAGCATAATTCTTATCTCGAGCTAGTATAATTAGTGTATATAATATCAAAACTAATACAAGTTAATCAACAAAACACTTTTCATATTAAATCCTCCTTAATGGGTAATTTGATACATGGATCGTACCCAATTTTTAAAACCATTTGTTTTGAAAATTTGAGCGACGTGGCTCTGGTACCAATTGTGGAAAACTAGAAGGGGGGTTGAATAGTTTTCCCTTCTTTTTCATTTTATAAAAACTTTGTTTCAAAATGTTGATTCAAATTTATTCAATTGTTTGTTTGGAAAACTTCAATTAGAGTTTAGTATGAAAACAACATATAATCAATATGATCAATTATATATGTAAGCTTTTGAAAAGCTTAGTTTTATGAATGAAGCTTTGGTCGATCTTTATGTGAATACGTTTTCCTTTTAAAATCTTAAAACGTTTTGTATCAAATTATCTATCAAGTTAAACTTAATATGAGAAGTGTGAATAATAATCTATTTGACCATATCATGCAATTATACACACAATCACAATATTAACTACTATGTTCAACACAATCAATCATCACAACTATATAAGCAACAACTAAGACATGTAGGCAAGCATAGAAGTAAAGCGATAAATGCAAGAACAAATGATAAGAGATAAGAGAAAGGAAATTCAAACCGGACACGATGATTTATAGTGGTTCGGCTACAAGGACACCCTCCTTGTTCCTACTCCATTCCCCGAGTCACCTACTCGAGAGTTTTCTTCACTACTCAACAAGCTCCCTTTTGGCGGAGAAAACCGTACACAACTTTTGCTTACACCATTTAACGACACTAAGCTAAATGTCGAGTTCTAATAGTAGCTAGAACCAATCTCACAACACAACTTCGATCACTACACAACTTCTACACAACTTCACGACTTCACGACTTCATCACAACTTCTTCTAAACTTCTTCACAGCTTCACAACTTCTTCACGTCTTCACGACTTCACAACTTCATCACAACTTCTTCTAAACTCCACTACTTAATCACACACCTACATCTTCACAACTACATGTCTTCTCCACACTACTACTTCCTTCCACTACTTCTTACTCACTCATTAAATCACTACTAAGTAAGATCATCTTGATCTACTTGTTACATATACATAACTCACAACTTCACATAGGCACTAACTAGATCCTAATACATCTTTGGCTTTATGATAAGGAGGATTCTTCTCTTGCACTTTGAGTGATGAGAAATTGGATCACTTGAAACAAAGATTAATAATCTTATGATCAAAGGGTTTTAGAAGGATGTTTAGAGAGAGTTGGATCTGAAAATTTTTGTGCAAAAGGTGAGAAAAATTCCAGGTTTGAGGTGGTATTTATAGGGAAAAATTTCTGACCAAATCTGACAGGGGAGCGTGGCCGGTCCCCTTAATTGTGTGCCGGTCCCCTTAAAATTAAGGGGGCCGCCCTTTATAATTAAGGGGGCCGCCCTACTGAAACGGCCAGATTTTCTGTCTTTTAGTGGGGAAAGTTTATTTGGTGAAAAACTAGCTAATTTTGGTTAAAAGTTTGAAATCATATATTTAGTATGATTAAAACATTTTTCTTTATTACCAAAAGTGTTTTTCAAAAATATATAATATGTTTATATAATTAAATAAACTTTGTATTAGTTAATTAAACACCCCTTTGATCATGAGATGTATTAAACACTTGTTTATCCATACCTTAAGTGATTGTTGAAGCATACTTGAGACGTTGAGATGTCGAGGCTTGTTGACGTAAGAATGCATAGAAGTATTGTGATCACAAGTAACTTAAGCACTTTACGTTATATGTTGTAACTTACATCTTTGTCATCATCAAAACATGAAGAGGATGTTTAGATTAAATATCGTAATATTCATGCCAACATTATTGTTTGATTTAGTTAGTGGGATATGATCATTAGATGATGCTTAACATGTTACTAAACTCCAATCGTGCCCAGAAACATCTATTAATGAAAATCAAAATTAGGGTTCATCGTACAATTTGGGGGGTTTTTGTATAATGATGTTTTAAAACAATTAAATGGTTAGGATATTGTTAGAAGTGGTTTAGGAACATGTTGTAGTGGCTTAATTATTTCAGTAAGTAGTATAGATCAAGAATCTTTGATTTAGGGTTCATACGGCACTAGCAGCTATGAACATGAGATTTTGTGGTTAAAAAAGTGTTATAACTCGGTCAATATGTTCCTTAGTATGTTTAAAACACTCGCCTAACATCTTTTTCCACCCAGAATCTTGTTTTCGTATGTTATGATTTGTTGATTCATACGTTCTTACGCAAAAGATTGGTGTTATGCATGTTTACGCAAAAGTTTGTGAAATAAGTGTTTTGGGATATATTTGGATAAAGTATTGACCAGTGATTGTGTTTAAATCTTTCAGGAATCAAAGATACTTAAAATCTAAAGGTGATTTTTCAATCAGATGCAATCCTACGCAAAAGATGATTCATCTTACGCGTAAGATGAAATCTTACGCGTAAGATTCGACAGTTGGATAAACTTGTCTTGGATAAGACAATGTTTATGCAGAACATTAACTCTTACGCTTAAGTTCATTTCTTACGCATAAGATATATCCTACACATAAGTCAGAAACTTACGCATGAGTTATTGTTTACGCATAAGGTTCAAACCTTTGCTAAAGTTTTTATCTTACGCTAAAGAATTTATTCTACGCATAAGATGAAACCTACGCAAAAGTTTAAACCTTACGCGTAATATATAAGTTATGCGTAGACTTTTCATTTATGCATAAAATAACTTCTTACGCATAAGAAATGTTATGCGTAGGATCCCTAATCTTACGCGTAACATTGTATATTTCCTTGAAATTTGTCTAAGTGTTGTAAACTTTCTATTGTGTATTCTCTTGTATTTGATAACATATATTGTAACTTGTTTGTTATCAGTTTCAACTAAGTTTTAACATCAAATATACAAAGTTTACCACATATCAACACTTTGAACAATAAAAACACCCACTGATCAATCCATTCATGCATAAACAAGTATATTAACAAATGTGCTAACAAATAATATTGCAATGTCTATGTTTGTGTATGATCATCCAGATGGCCCAACCAGCTAATATCCCACAAGCACCTGCACCTGAACCTAAGCTCACATGGGAAGAAACCTTTCCTGAAAATTACTCCAGAAAGATTGGAAAGAACAACTTAAGGGTCAACTTCAACAAATTCACGTGCAATGAATCATCTTGCATTGTAGCTGTGGATGCTCTTGTCTATCACCCGTACAAAATCCTGCTCACGAAATCTGCATCAGTTGCCTGTTTCTATTTCCACCAGTTCTGGCATACTATTCAGCTGGACCTTGGAGAGGAATTTTTTACATGCATGCTTCACAAAAGACAAGTCACGGTGGACAAAGATATTCTTCGTGGCGTTCTAGGCTTGCTTGAACTTGGTCCAGATGAAGAGTATGACCAAGTTCCTAATGAAGAAGAGTTGATTGAGTGGCTATGTGATACTGGTTACGATGAGTCAGCTGAAGTCGTGACTAAACACTCTAAGGTCAACACAAGGAATCTTCCACAACCATGGAGAACCATGTATATCCTTATAGCCAAGTCCATGTCTGGCAGAGACACCGGTCACGAACACCCCAAACTCCAGCATCTCAAAATTTTCTGGGCTATGGCAAATGTCAAGAAGGTGGACTTTGCTAGCATCATCTGGGAAGACTTAGTGTGGCACATTCAACACCCAACAGCAAACATTCCATTTATTCGCTACACCAAGCTGCTCATCGAAAGCTTCCTTCGTGAGTATGACGACATTCCTAAAAGACTGGATGATGAAGACAAAAACACATTCAGAAATGAGTCTACTCTTAGGCAAATTAAAAGAGTTGAGACTAGTACACGTAAGCAAGGAATGATTCTTCCCGAGTGCCTCCTGAATGACAAAGTAAAGTGGTTCGCCTCAAACGGTCAGACGATTATTGGTCAACCACTTGTAAATGGTCAATTATAACAGTCAAACAGCTGAGGCAAATGCTTCCGTGGAATACAGTGTTTCCCCGGGTCGTAATGTCCCAACGAGGTGTGCGATGTTTTATTAAAAACGAATCTGTGATCAGTGAATGTGAACAGGAAAGGTATAAGTGTGTGTGTGTGTGATTACACTAAGGTTTTATAAAACCAAATAGCTTAAATAAGCTATTAGAACAGTTACGTGAAACCTAGATATCTAAAACATATAAACGTAAACTAAATTAAAAATCAGACGCGACTGCGTACTGAGAAAAAGGTGAGTTTTAAGAAAAATAAACTACAGGGGTTAAAAATGAAAATTCTATAAACTTAAACTTAAAAGAAAATTAAATTAAAAAGAAAATTATTTTTTAGCTTATTTTATTATTTATTATTAATTATTTAATTAAAAATTATTTAACTATTTAATTAAAACTAACTTAAATAAAAACTAACAATAATAAACACTACAAATTAAACTAAAAATTTGCAAAAATAATTTCTAAACTTAAAATAGAACTTGAAGAAACAATAAAAAATAAAAATAAATATTTTTGTCTTTTTATAGATTTTCTATTAATTAAAAACTATTTATATTAATTAAACTAATTAAACTATTTTGAATTACTAATAATACTAAATTGACTTAGAAAATTATGAAAAAAATTTATAAAACTATTTTATAACATTTAAAAGCTAGGAAAAATATTAAAATTAGGTATTACCTTATAAAAACTAATTATGCTATTTATAACTTAATTATTAATTAATTACTAATAAAACTAATATTAATTATAATAAATACTAAATTACAAAATAAAAATATGAAAAAATTATTAAAAATACTTTAATATAAAAGGAAATTAATAAAAATATAAAATTACAAATTACTTAATAAAAATCTAAAAATGAAAATGAAAATTAAATTATATTAAATAGAAACTATCACTTATTTTTATGTTGTCTTTTCCGGAATTTTCTTTTACAAAACTAAATTATACTTAAAAATAAACAACGTTTGTAAAAACAACTAATTTATAAGCTATTAATAAGCACTGTGGAAGCTTAATGCTACCACAGTTGACTTTGGTTGACTGAAAAGGCAAATAAGCTCAAATGAGCTTATGTGGGACCCACCTTGGTTAATTCAGGTTCCAATGAGTTATGTAAACTTGTTAAAGCAATAATAAGCAATTGGTGTTAACTGAATAAGCTAACAAGTTCAAAATAAGCACTTGGCTTTTTGGAATCTGAGACAGATTAGGGACAAGGTTCAAGTCTGAATTCAAGTGGGGTCCACAATAATCTAGGTCAAAAAAGAGGTCAATACTGAAAGCCTACTAGGAGGGGGGTTCAAAGGTCCAAGTTTTGAGGTCTGGGGCCCACTATGGTGGCCACAAATCACCACCAAAGGTGGTGATGTGGGTGAGTCTGCTGGTGCACAAGGGAACCCTTTGCCCTGCAAGTAACTTTGGGATGATGGTGGGCCCCACACAAAATTCACAAAATTGAAAGGATAGTGGAAAATCAAAGACCAGCTGATAGACTATAAGTTACAACAAGTTTCACTGCCTAATCTAAAACACAAAATTCAAATTAATTGCTTGAAGTTTTGGAAAAAACTGAGAACCATGCACTTTGACTTATTGAGGAAACTTAAGATTTGACTTTTATGAGTTTCTAATGAATCTAATGAACTTATGAAGTTATAAAAAGCTGTAATAAAGCTGACCTAAGCTAAAGTTGTTAGTTATGAGCTAATGGTGTGAGTTTATGGGTCAACTGCCCATACAGTTAACAGATAAGCAATCTTTGTGTGGATTTTGACTTTTTGCTTAAAAGAGACTAGGTTTTTATGGTTTATATGAGTTGATGTGGCCTAAGCTAATATGTTTATACCATAAATAACAACTGAAACATAGGACTCAGTGATGAAATCTACTGATCCAAACACCCTTTTAAAAGACTGATTATGAAGATTTTCAATGCATAAGGTTGATTAAGGCCATGAGACTGAAATAAAATAACATATTATGCTATATTAAACTAACATAAACACTTAAACAACAATTATAACAACAACACAGATAGATTACTTAGTGTGACAATTTCTCAGTTAAAATGAAATATAAGGCAACTTAGAAATCCAAAACACAACTAACTAGATTTAAACTATAATGTTACTTAACAACAACAAATGAACATAACAAAAAAGAGACTAAAGCAAATAACACCCTGAAACAGTAAATTGCCAAAATTGATAAAAGAGCTTACAAAACTAACCAAGCTGAGAAAGATTTAACCAGGAACCAAGAGCCACTTATATGTTTCCCATGAAACTTCTAACCCAGGATCCTTAATAAGCTATCTTGCTCCAGCTTCTTGATCATAACAATTGATTTTTATTTTATTTTTATTTTTCCTATTATTTTTTATATATTTTTGAGATTATTAAATATATAAGTGATGACGTATAGCCTATATTTGGGCCGCAAGCCCAAATGATAGACATTACTTACACTTAAGCCCATCACGAATGGGCTACCATGACAAATGGTATGGGCCGCAGTATTAATACTTTGGGCTCATGAAGCACAAAGGCCCAATCTAACCCACCGGGTATACGATAAGGATTATCTATTCAAGGAATAGATATCCTTACCTTGGATAAGCACCATGCGTGCGAAGAGTAAGGAGCAAGAAACACGGTTTCTTAGCCCCTATATATAGAATCACACGATTCTCATTAAAGGTACGATTCACATAATCCCTAAACTCTTCAACCAAAACCTAAATTCGATTACTTACTCTCACGCCGGAGTCTAATCGGGGGAGACAATCCCTCGATAAGCCTAACGGCGTTGTTTATTTTCTTAGTACGCAGGTAACAAAGTGCTAAGGAACGAATTGATATAAGAGCAAAGCCCAAAAACCAGGTACGCCCAACTTTTGTATCAACAAGTGGCGTCATCCGTGGGACCCTACTAAGAACTAGAATGACGAAACATAAGAATTCGAGCCAGCGGACTCCGCAGCCAGAAAAACGTGACCATCTGAGGAAGAATCAACAAGATCCAACCTCCAGACAAGTCGCTGGGACAACCAGCACACCTGGTCACCACGAGGCAGGGACAACCCAACCTCCCCCAGCGGTAGAACTACCCAGGATTACTTTAGAGGTCCCCAGCGTTGAGGAACTCCAACGCACCCTCTTCACCACTCCTCATCAGGCTACACCCGCAGTGAACAACACTGTGCCGCCAGGCGCTCCTGAACGGAACAGGGCGCCTAACACTGAGGAAGAAATTCTTGCAACAACTGAGGACGCACCGGATCTGACTTTGGGAAACTTTGTATCCCAAAATTATGAAACATTAAATGCCCTCATGCAAGAAGAAGCGGCAAGAAGAGCAGACGCGGATCCGCAAACCCGACTTAATCTTGGTCCAGAACGCGAACCATCACCACCGCGCCACCCGCGAGGAAGACGTACAGAACGTACCTCTGTCCATGATAGGTTAGGTGCGGTACCTGACTCACAAAACTCTGGAGACAGCGGTAGGCGCACCAATGTCCATTCCAGACTTGGCAGTCGGGGAATACACGATCGATTAGGGCCTCAGCATTCGCCAAGCCAAGGATCTTCCAAACCTGAAAGTAGGCGAATACAAGATAGATTGGGGAGGAGGAGATCCCCAAGCAGAGATCCCTCAGGCTCCTCTTCTGAAAGGAGCAGGCGCAAACACCGAAGGAGAGATTATTCTTCCTCCAGCGATTCCTCGGACAACGAGGATAAAGAAACAGGGCACTGGAAATCAAGAGGAAGACGTCGCGAGGAAGAGAACGAGGATATGTCTCTCCCATGGCGACGCCATAAAATTGATGCGTTCACACGTCGCATAAGTGATTACTCAGACGACAGGCGCAGGCGCATGCCCACTAATGTGAAGACATACGATGGAACAGGTGACCCAGACGACCACCTAAAAATTTTCGAGTCAGCCGCAACTATCGAAAATTGGCCACAGCCTGTGTGGTGTCACATGTTTAATTCCACATTGGTAGGGAACGCGCGCACATGGTTTAGCAAACTCCCACGTAGGAGTATAGGCGGCTTTGAGGAATTACGAAAAGCATTCCGCCACAACTTCACCCAGCGAAAGAAGTGCGCTAAAAATCCTGTAGAATTAGCAAGGGTGAAGCAACGGCAAGGGGAATCAACCAGCGCCTTTATGGAGCGCTTCAAGGATGAGTGCATACAAGTCAAAGCATGTCCCGAAATACTAAAAATTTCAGGATTCATGAATGGAATTAATAATCCAGAACTCATCCGAAAGCTCAATGATAGAGTTCCACAGTCTTTCGATGAACTCACAAAACGCACCAGATCCTTTATACAAGGAGAAGCAGCTGCTGCGGATAGCAAAAAAGGATATTCAAACTATAGGCAACAAGAACAGCCGCGGAGACAATCCAACGATCAAAACAATAACCGCGGCAGGAACTACCGCAGTGGAAGAGACAACGACAAATATACTCCTCTCACTAAAACTCCAAGGGAGATATTTGCAACAGAAGGTGCGAACTTCCCAAGACCACCACCAATTAAAACGGCAGAAGAAAAACGCCAAGGTAGTGGATACTGCGAGTACCACGGCCAAAAGGGCCATACAACTAACGAGTGCGTCCAACTGAAACAACTAATCGAAAAATTAGTGAGAGAAGGAAGGATGGACCATCTCGTAAAAAACATCAAGGAAGGAAAAGAAAGACAGAGAAATGGGGGCAAGAAAGAACCCCCAAAGGAAAAGGCTGATACTATATACATGATACAATCATGGCAGCGCAAAATAAAGCAAAAAGTCAGCCAAAAATTCTCTCCAGAAAAAGAGATATCCTTCCCTACGATAGCTGCGGACAACGCAGTCATGGAACCTCTAACCATTGAAATACATACAGGGGGACACGACATCCACCGCATGTATATTGATGGAGGAGCATCCGCAGACATTATGTATGATCACTGCTTCAAAAGGCTGCGACCTGAAATCCAAAGTCAGTTGACACCAGCTACAATGTCACTAACAGGATTCACAGGAGAAAAGATTTGGCCCATGGGGCAGTTACGCTTATTGGTGGTCGTAGGAGATGAACAACACTCCACCGCGACATGGATAAATTTTATGGTAATAAAGTCTCCTTCACCATACAATGGTATAATTAGAAGACCGGGAATATCATCCATGCGCGCAGTACCATCCACAGCACACGGAATGCTCAAATTCCCAGTTAAAGGAGGAGTGGTCACTCTCTACAACACAACGGTACCACCAAGAGAATGCATCGCAGTAACAACTGAAGCGGAGACTATTCCAGAACAGCGCACGGAAAAATCGCCAAATTTAAAGGTCGCTATTCACCCAGATTATCCGGAACAACAAGTTTCGATCGGAGGATCTTTATCTGACAAAGGTAAAGCAGCCGTATGCGCACTCTTGCAAAAGAATCTAGACATCTTTGCATGGGAACCAAAGCATATGACGGGAGTACCTCGCTCTATCACAGAGCACAAGTTACAAATCCGACAAGGATACCCTCCAATACGACAAAAGAAGCGCGGCCAGGCACCAGATCGTGCAAAGGCTATTTTGGAAGAAGTACACAAGTTAGTAGACGCGGGCATCATGCGCGAAGTATACTACCACGACTGGCTTTCAAACCCAGTTATGGTAAAGAAGAGCGATGGTAGTTGGAGGATGTGTGTGGACTTCACGGACCTCAACAAAGCATGCCCGCAGGACTGCTATCCACTGCCAGAGATAGACTGGAAGGTCGAGTCCTTATGTGGGTACCCCTTCAAGTGCTTCCTAGACGCATATAAAGGGTACCATCAGATCCAAATGGCAGTGGAGGATGAAGAAAAAACAGCTTTCCACACCAGTCAAGGGGTATACTGCTACACAAAAATGCCTTTTGGCTTAAAGAACGCAGGCGCGACATACCAACGGCTGGTGGACACAGCTTTCGAAAAACAAGTAGGCCGCAACTTGGAAGTCTACGTTGACGACCTTGTTATAAAAAGCCATACAGAGGACGAATTGGTGCGCGACATCGAGGAAACATTCCGAACGTTGGGTCGGATAAACATGAAATTGAATCCAAAAAAGTGCACCTTTGGCGCAACTGAAGGCATGTTCCTCGGATATTTGATAGAACCCGATGGAATCAAACCATGCCCAGAGAAGACAAAGGCTGTTATTGATCTCCCCTCTCCGCGCACACTCAAAGAAGTCCAGTCACTAAATGGAAAGTTAGCAGGGCTGAATCGCTTCTTATCTAAGTCAGCGGACAAATCCCTTCCCCTCTTTAAAACACTCACGAAGTGCACAAAAAAGGGAGACTTTCGCTGGACTAGCGAAGCAGAAGAAGCTTTTCAACAACTTAAACACCATCTGGCATCTCTTCCCAAACTCGTCGCACCGCGACCAGGGGAAGAACTAATCATGTACTTATCAGCAACCCATGGAGCAGTTAGCGCAGTACTATTAACAGACAGAGACTCCGTCCAGACACCCATATATTTTGTAAGCAAGGCCTTGAAGAAAACAGAGATTAACTACAGTGCCATGGAAAAGTTGGTCTTGGCTCTAGTGTTCGCAGCGAAAAGACTGCGCAGATATTTTCAAGCGCATCCAATAGCGGTAATCACTGATCAGCCAATTAAACAAGTTATCTCTAAACCGGACGCATCAGGACGCTTACAAAAATGGAGTGTAATGCTAAGTGAGTACAACATCTCATACAGGCCGCGCACTGCAATCAAAGGACAAGTCTTAGCTGATTTTATCGTGGAGAAGCCAGATAGCGACAGCCCAACATCTGCAGCTAAAACGGACCTACAAGAACCTTGGACACTGTTCACCGATGGATCCTCATGCGCAGATGGATCAGGCGCAGGCCTTATTCTTACAAATCCAGAGGGTATGGAATTCACCTATGCGCTACGCTTTGAATTCACAGCCACAAACAATGAGGCAGAATATGAAGCCCTACTAGCCGGACTACGCATAGCAATCCAACTGGGTGTACGCAACTTAGAAACAAACGTAGATTCGCGCCTAGTGGCTAACCACGTGCTAGGTGAATACGAAGCCAAGGATGACCACATGATCCAATACCTGGATAAGACAAAATCTTTGATCAAAAACTTTGATAGGTTCACAATAAAACAAGTACCTAGAGGAGATAACAGGAAGGCGGACGCACTCAGTAAGATTGCATCCACAAGCTTCGCACACCTTTCAAAACAGGTATTGGTGGAAACCCTAAAGAACAAGTCAATCTTGGATATGGAGATATCAACGGTGATAGAAGAACAAAATCCTACGTGGATGACACCTATCATCGAATTTATCAGCAAAGGAATCCTACCCCAAGATAATAAAGACGCTCGAAGAATACGGCGCACAGCGCAACGATTCGAATTACGCAACAACGTACTCTATCGGCGATCTTTCTTACAACCATGGCTCAGATGTGTTGGACCCCTCCAAGCAGACTACGTACTCCGCGAAATTCACGCTGGGTCATGTAGTATGCACTCAGGGCCACGATCCGTGGTGGCAAGCGCTCTAAGGTCAGGATACTATTGGCCAACAATGCACCGCGACGCACGCGATCTAATAAGAAAGTGCAGCAACTGCCAAGTACATAGGCCTATTCCGCGCCGACCACAGCACGAGCTAACACCAATCACCTCACCATGGCCATTTTACAAATGGGGTATTGACATCGCAGGACCTTTCCCCGTCGCAGCTGGAGGAATAAAGTTCCTCATCGTAGCCATAGACTACTTTACAAAGTGGATCGAAGCAAAAGCAGTAGTGAACATTACAGGAAACCAAGTCAAGCGCTTTGTTTGGGACAATATTGTCTGCCGCTTCGGCCTACCAGGCGAGATCGTATCAGACAACGGAAAACAATTCTGTGATAACCCATTCAAAGATTGGTGCGCACAATTAAACATCACACAACATTTTGCTTCAGTCAAACACCCACAAACCAATGGCCTAGTTGAGCGCGCTAATCGCAGTCTAGGCGAAGGCATAAAAGCGCGCCTTGACAGACATAAAGGAAGATGGGTAGATGAGCTCTCGCACGTCTTGTGGGCGCATCGCACGACAATCAAAACCAGTACTGGCGACACGCCATTCTCCTTAGTCTATGGAACAGAAGCCGTCATACCAGCCGAGATAGGAATGCCAACTATACGCACGGCAGAGGTCAACGTCACAACAAATGACGAGGAACGGCGCATAGACTTAGATATACTGGAAGAAAGACGCGAACGCGCAGCTATACGTGAAGCAAAGGCTAAGGCAAAAATGAAGAAGTATTATGATGCAAAAGTCAAAAACACTTCATTCAGACCAGGAGACTTTGTTTACCGCGCCAATGACGCGAGCCACGTAGAAGACACAGGCAAGCTCGGACCCAAATGGGAAGGACCTTACGAGGTCACAGACGCGCTCGGCAACGGCGCATACAGGTTGCGCGATATGGAAGGTCACGACCTAGCGCGCACTTGGAACATCTGTAATCTCAAAAGATGTTACTTTTAGGCTACGGCCCTTACACAAACACACTCACACCCTACGAGGTGCCCAATAAGTGTTTGTCTTTCTTTTCTTTTTTAGGAATTATGTTTTCCATTTTTTCAATAAACTTGCAAGTATTAATAAAATGTTATGGTTTCTAGCTAACTCCATAGCGCACTTTCACTTTATTGCATATATGTCAATATTGTCTATCTTATATTTTTGCCTACATGGCGTGCATGCACCACTTAAAGACCCACGAAGGCATAAAGGATGAGTTAACCTACTAATTTACTCGTTGAATAAGAGGGTTGCAAACCCATCAACATTGGATCACGTATCCTTGCTAAGCGCCTTACTCTTGAGACGTCAAAGTAAGTTTTACATGCGCACCCCACGACGGATGCGCATATACCAAGTACACCGTACGAGCTTAGCAATAAACGAGCCAAGACACTTGGTCAAAAATAAAACTTAGCAAACAATGCAAGTATACTTAAGTTACGCACTTAAAAGACTTAGTCAAAAATAAAACTTAGCAAACAATGCAAGTATACTTAAGTTACGCACTTAAAAGACTTAGTCAAAAATAAAACTTAGCAAACAATGCAAGTATCTTTAAGTTATGCACTTACAAGACTTAGTCAATAATCAAACTTAGCAAACAATGCAAGTATATTTAAGTTATGAACTTATAACAAAATGTATCTTATTCCATATTTATTAAATTACAAGGAAAAATACATAAGTTCACAAATAACCTATATGCTATGGCGATGATCATGGCTCTCTTCTGGAGCGGCGGAACTCCCCGCCTCCTTCAGCTTACTCAAGGTTATAGCATCCTGGAGCGACACAGTTGGAACACTCACGGCAACGCCATCAGATCGAGGAAGGTGCGCAACACCGATGCCGCACATCACAGCCTTGCCCTTAATACCCTTTTTTATGGCAACCCTTTGCTCGTGACGCTCTAGCACCTCCTTCAAAGGGACTTCCTTCTCCAGTGCAAAAGGCTTGAGGATATCACGGGGCCGCGCAAAAACTGGGACTTGAAGCTGCGAGACATCAGGTTTGAGATAATAATCTACCTCCTCTTCAGCATTCTCCCCAAGATGACGCTGCAACGTCAGACCCGCCATGAGCACATCTATGGGGTCATCTTGGTCGCGCTCCAACCTCCCTATATGCGGCAACTCAAGAACCTTCAGCCCCGCCATCGCCTGCACCAGCTCATCGTACGCCGTTGAGCTATAACCAGGAATCTCCGCCAAGTCTTTCTCCAACAACTTGGCCTCACGGAGCTCCTCCATGACCTGCGAACGGCCACGCGCCATCGCGCAGTGAACAACCTTCCCAAAGGCTTCTACCACCTCCGCAGACTCCAAAGTACTCAGAGCTGCCAGACGAAGCCCATGGCTGATCAACCACCTGCATTCACAAAGTGATAATAAAGTAAGATACGCAATAGAGCGAACAAGCAAATTTAAAAGACAAGGGCGTAAGAATACCTGCGCTCGGCTATCACATACATAAGATGAGGATACAGCTCCTCGTCATACTCGATGCTGAGGGCGCGCAGCTTCTCCTCATACATCACGAGCGTCTTCTCCATGCGCTCCTTGAACTCTTGCAGGCTAGCATAATGCTCAGACCTTTTTTCTTCAAGATACGCCCTCGACCATGATGCTTTTGCCTTCACCTGCTCAAGCTTCGACCTCGCATACAGCAGGTCCGCCAAAATGCTCATCTTATCTTGGGCGATTTTCTCAGCATGCGCCCTCGACTCCCCAAGCTCCACTTGCGCATCCGCCAATTGTGCGTGGAGGGCCACCAACTCCTCCTCTTTCTGGGCTAGAGCACGGCTCTCCCCAGCATACTTTCCCTTCAGCTGAGCAACAAGCTCAGCTTGGCGGGCAGTGGTCGCAGCCAGCTCATCCATCAGCTGCTGCGCCTCACTACTATCAACAGCCTCGGTATTCCCCTCCTTGTTTTCGTTCTGCCGAGAGGAAACCTCATCGTCCTTCGCGTCGTCATCCCTACGGAACAAAGACAGCCAACAAAAAATTACAACAAGTAATTGCAAAAAAAAAAAAAAAAAAAGAGAGAGAGAGAGAGAAGGAATGCACACTTACAGAAATGGAGAAGCATCAGCCTTCAACCGTGCGCCGGAGGTCGAAGTTTCTTCTGCGTTCGACTCTGCGTCTTTGATGACGTGTCGACGCCTCTTGCTGGTGCCACTGGTTCCAGCACCTCCCTTGCGCTTTAAGTTCTGCGCAACTTCTTCCCTCAACACCTCCTCAGGCTTCAGGATCCGAATGCTGTCAGATGACCCTGAGCGCGCCTCCTCGCGCGCCACTTCCACTTCAGGCACCGCCTCCACAGTGGGTGCCACCACTACCTCTGGCGCCGCACTCTGGACGGGCGTTACCACAAGTGGTGGCGTGTCCTCGGGGACTGTCGCGGGCAGAACAGTCAAACGCCCCGCGGTCGCTTCCAGCAAAGGCAGTTCCCCCTCCTTTAGAGGACGCACCCCTATGGTCACCTGCTTTGGCTTGTCAAGCTTCACCACTGCGAACAAGTCCATCTCTGCACATACAAAAATGAAGCAAGAAAACAACGAAAGATTAGTTGGTAAATGCGCGAAGATACAGAATGAAAAACTTACAAACAATTACAAAGGATGAACACCCACCCCGGCCATCCTCACTCAGGAAAGTGGGAACCTCATCTGCTGCGCCAAAATACGCGCGACTCAATCCTACATGTACCAAAAACTCCTCCGGATAGGGGTTAATGGCCAATCGATTGGCATCTAACGCCTGCGCGTCAGCAATACTATAGGAACCGGGTGCGGGACGCCCATCCCTTGGTAAAGACGCCTGAGTATAAAACTCAAAATTAGAGGGAAAGACCACGTCGTCTACCCAAAAGAAATATTCCCTCCAATTCTTAAGGGAGTCAACCTTTTCCGTGTAACATTGAAACGCACGCGGGCGCTTCGCAAAGGACACCCAACCATTCGACCATGTTGAGTGGTAAAAGGAGCGGAACAAGTCCACGGTGGGTTCTATCGCTAGTAAACGGCAGTTTACCTCAAAATTCGACACCTTCGCCGCACCTATACAGTGCAGCTGAGAGATGTGGAGGCGATAGTAATTGAGCAAGTCGCTCAGAAATATAGATATAGGTACGCGGTAGTTAGCGTACTCGAAAAACTTCGTGTATAAACCTATCTTCCCTTCGGGGAAGTCGGCTATACACGCATCGACATCTGGAGCCTCGGGATGTACATCAAAAGGCACAAAATAGTCGGAAGAAAACTGCGTGACGTCCTCAACAGACAACGCAGAGCGAAACTCCTCTAACTGAGCGACCATGTTCATCTTAAAACTAAGTGGATGCACACAACGATTACCTACAGAAGCTCAAAGGTTTTCTAGCAAAAAACGCTCTCAAAATGAAGAAGATGAATAGTAGTTGTGTGTGTATTTTACTGTGTGGTGAAAATAAAGGGGGGCGGCACTCTTATATAGGGTGGTAAAAACCCTAATTCACGCCCACGTGGATCCCACTCACAGTAAACGTGTCGCTAGAAGATCAAAAGGTACAACACTTTTTTCCGAATCCCAAGTAATACGTGGACACCACCCCCGATTACCGAGGTGACTATTTTGAACCTGTTAGGTGCATTGCACCTCCAAAAAGGCGGTAAGAATTTGTTCATTCTCCCGCCACGCTTACCGCTGCTTACATTAAGTCTAGTACCCGCGGCTACGTGCCGCGCATACTAGACTGGGGGGACATGATGACGTATAGCCTATATTTGGGCCGCAAGCCCAAATGATAGACATTACTTACACTTAAGCCCATCATGAATGGGCTACCATGACAAATGGTATGGGCCGCAGTATTAATACTTTGGGCTCATGAAGCACAAAGGCCCAATCTAACCCACCGGGTATACGATAAGGATTATCTATTCAAGGAATAGATATCCTTACCTTGGATAAGCACCATGCGTGCGAAGAGTAAGGAGCAAGAAACACGGTTTCTTAGCCCCTATATATAGAATCACACGATTCTCATTAAAGGTACGATTCACATAATCCCTAAACTCTTCAACCAAAACCTAAATTCGATTACTTACTCTCACGCCGGAGTCTAATCGGGGGAGACAATCCCTCGATAAGCCTAACGGTGTTGTTTATTTTCTTAGTACGCAGGTAACAAAGTGCTAAGGAACGAATTGATATAAGAGCAAAGCCCAAAAACCAGGTACGCCCAACTTTTGTATCAACAATAAGCCTAACTTACTTCAGAGCTTTAAGAAACTTAAGACAACTTAAAAATGAGATAAAATGAGCTTAAAGGAACAATGAAACAATACTTAACAGTTTCAAGTGATTTTGTCAAAATCACAAAAATTGCTAAATACGGATTCAAACAAGAAAATTTAAATTAAAGATTAAATAGAGTTGAGATTACATTAACCAAACTGACTACAAGCTGTTTTGAATGAAATTACAACTAAAATAGAAGTTTTCACTACCTACGATTACAATTAACTAAAATTAAACTAATAATTCATCATCTCTGCTTCTTTTCTCTTTTGTAGACACTTCCAAGGTTTGTGGGACCCACTGGGGTATTTCCCACCAATCCAAAACCATTGATTTAGTCCAAGTCATCTTAGCCTTTGATTTCACTTTTTGGCGCCAAAAGTCCAAACTGTCAGTTTGAGCACTGTAGATTGCGTGGTGAAGTTTTTCAAGGGTTTGGAAGCATGTGTGAGGTGGAGGGTTTGCGTGGAGAGGAGGGGGGTTGAGGTGGAAGTGAATCAGTGGGTATGGAGTGGTGGTATTGGTGCTACAGTGGTGTGGGAGGGAAAGGTAGGGGAAGGGTGGTTTTGACTTGATTTGACCCGGTTTTATAACTAAGGGGGTGGACTGGGCTGTTGGTTGGGCTTGGGTAAAAAGGGTAGGGTGGGCTTGGTGTGTTGTAGTTTGGATTGGTTTTGGGTTTTATTAAATAAGGATCCGTTTGGTTTTTAGAAATTACACAAGGACCAAAGTTGTAATTAGCTGAAAGTTTGGGGGGCTGATGTGTAATTTTCCAAAGTTTATCATAAGGGTCTAAATTGTCACATGTGAATAGTACAAGGGTATTTTTGATATTTTTCATGTTTTTAAACACCGGGGACTATTTTTGACAATTCACCAAACTTCAGGGACTAACGATGTAATTTTACCAAACTTCACAACCAAGGACCATTCCTGTCATAGAATATTAGTACAAGGACCAAAATTGATTTTCTCAAAGTTTTTAACATCCCAGGGACCATTTATGTCAATTTCCAAAGTATAGGGACTAAACTTGTAATTTTGTGAAACTTTGCACCAAAGGACTAAATATGTAACTTTATGATTAAAAAGGACCTTTGGTGACTTTTTCATGTTTTTAGAATAACCAGGGACTAGTTTTGACAACTTTTGAAACTTGAGGGACTGAAACTGCCAATTATGCAAACTTTGTACGTTTTTCATCTGTTTTTGCATATTTTGCATTTGAAACATATAAAACACACTTCTAATATATTTTAAGTATTTTGATGCATATTTGAGTGTTTTTGGATGTTTTGGCAGCTCAGATTGGTATAAAATGATGAGTATTTAGACACTCATCAATCCCCCACACTAAACTATTGCTAGTCCCTAGCAATCTTTTGAGAAAAACTTAATGGATTTGAAAAACTCTTTACCAAAAGCCATCACTTCTGGAGTAGCCAGGTGTAAGAACTGTGGCACACCTGATAACCGTGTGATTTTGAGCAAATCACCAGCTGTCAACGGATTTGATTTGTCTTTACCAAAAGCCGTTTGCTTCTGGACTAGCCAACTCTTGATGGAATAGTCAACATCTTGGTGAGCTGATTACCAATTATGGATTTTCCACTGCCTTTACCACAAGCCATAATCTTGCGGGCTAGCCAACTCATTCGCTGTATGGGATATGGGGAGTTGAGGAACCATACAATTTTTGGCAAATTGCAAGCCATCAACGGGTTTGAGATATCTTTACCAAGAGCCGTTTACTCCTGGATTAGCCAATCCTTATGTGGGTTAGACATGGCGGACTGATAACCATTTATTGCGTTCTAAGTGAGAAAAAATTTTAAAATTTTGGCTAAAATGGGGGTTCTTGATGGAACATGTGTTTAAATTCGTTAGAATAACGAATCTCCCCCCACACTTAGAACTGAATATTGTCCTCAATATTCAAAGTACCGGGTGTTAAACCAACACTTAGAACGTAAGAAGAAAAATATTCCATAGCCTTTATTTAAGATGTATATATATACAATTATTTTTTTAGATAAAACTTCTTAAATAGAAGCTATCACTTTTTTTTTTTTTTTTTAAGATATATATATATACAATCGTGTGGGTCAGTATCTCCCCCACACTTAGGGTGAAAACCCTAAGTACATGCTACTGTTTTTATTTACCGAGTCGCTAGCTTGACTCGACCCCGAATTTATTTGTCCATGGGGAAGCATGATGTGGAAGAGACAATCTACATCGGACTTTCATTCAAGATATTTGGATAAACATTTGAAGTACGTGAAAGTTCCGCACCGATGAGATAAGTACCCGGCTCATAATTTATAAATGAGAATGTCGGGATCAAAGATAATGTCTTCACTCCCGAAAGAGTGAAGAACAGGAGAAGCCACGGGATATATGAAGAAAAGAAAGAAAGTCATGATGAAAATCATAACTAACTCCTCATCTTCAATAGGAGAATTCATTGTTTCATGAATCTCCTCTTTAAAGCTCGTTTGATCAAGACATATTATGGGTATGTGATTGAGCCTGAACCGTCAGATTATTATTGACCAAGGTCAACAAGTCAAAGACAGCCTAGAATCAATACTCCGGTGATAGTGTAGTGTTTTCCCGGGTCGTTAAAGTCCCGACGAGATCGAAATGGTGCTTTGGAAATCGTTTATGAGTGAGTGGGACTGAGGACAGTAGCCCAGATGATATGAAATTGATTTTGCTGCTGTTATTTTGGTATTGGTACACAGATATAATATTCACAAAAATCAGATATCAGATATATGCACAAATTCACAATTAAGATCACGTATCGGACTGGAAAAGTGGGTTTTTGGTAATTATCAAACTACAGGGGGTGCTTTTGACACTTTTCAAAACTTAAAATTAAAAATGAAAAAGAAATTATAAAAGTGATTAAAATAATATTAAACTATTATTTAATTAATTAAACTATTTAAAATCTAAATTAAAATCTAATTTAAATAAACTAAAAATGACAAATGATTTAAATTATACTAAAAATTAACAAAAATATTTTCTAAACCTAAATTAGAACTAGAAGAAAGTATAAAAAAATTAAAAATAATATTTTTGTCTTTTTGTGGTTTTGTTATTAATTAAAAACTATTTAACTTAATTAAACTAATTAAACTACTTTTAATTAATATTAATACTAAAGTAACTTAGAAAATTACAAGAAAATTTATAAAATTACTTAACCATAGCATGGGGGACTCCCCCACACTTAGGGTGAAAACCCTATAAGCATGCTACTGTTTTTGTTTACCGAGTCGCTAGCTTGACTCGACCCCGAATTCATTTGTCCATGGGGAAGCATGATGTGGAAGAAACAATCTCCATCAGACTTTCATTCAAGATGTTTGGATAAACATTTGAAGCACGTGAAAGTTCCACACCGATGAGATATACAGACATCCGGCTCAAAATTTATAAATGAGAATGCCGGGGTCAAAGATAGTGTCTTCATTCCCGAGGGAGTGAAGAAGAGGAGAAATCACCTGGTAGGTGAAGGAAAGTAGGGAGATCTGAATAGCAATTAAGATAAGAACTTCCTCCTCAAGAAATGCATATTCAAGTGGAGGAGGCAAGTCCTTAAGCTTGATCTCAGGAAATTTATCGGTTTCCTCAACTGATTTGATTTCCTCATTATGAAGTTGTTTGGGTGGAAGAGGGGGAGATGGATCTTCGTTTAACAAACTTTCTAGAAAAAGAATGTCCCCCTCAGGATCAAGATAGTTTTCATCAACTTCATACGAAGTTGAACTATCTAGGGCAAGGAAAGCTTCGACCTCGTCCAGGTCAGCTTTGAGATCGAAGAGATCATCATTACTTCCTGATGGAAGTGAATCAATGTGAGTACGTTCATCAGTGAACTCCTCAAGAAGGAGGTCATCATCAGAATGAGGAAGTGAAACCTCAACATACTCAATGTCTCCATAAGATAAACAATCATCACTGGAATCAGAGACATTCTCAAATTGATCATTTGGATTATTATGGGTGAAAGGAATATCACACACTTCTTTAGAAATTCCCTGTGACTCTCTTGGGATTGGGACAAGGATCTCAACACTAGACTTTATTAATTCGTCCGATTCCTTATTAGGAACAGTGCTAAGATGCTCATCCCCCATGTTTAGAGAGTGAGTGTGAACTTCGGGTGTGATAACAACAGACTGAGGGAGTTGAGAAGGACTAGCAGTTATGGATTTTACAAGTTCCATTTGTTCATTTGCTAATAACTTCTCTGTATTCTTGTCTCCCGGATTTTCCATGGAAGGAATCACAACTGATGAACTCGATGAATCTTTTTGAATGATAACAATGTTATCATCATCATCACTGTCATCATCGTCATCACAAAGAGCAGAATAGCGAAGATTGGCACGTATTTTGGCCGCTCTTTGCTCAGCAAGTAATTCTTCCATGCTTTTTCCAGAATCACGTTCTTCAGCAAGTAATTCAGTGATAGATTTATCACGAGAATTTTGAATGAGTGGAAACTGTGGGGGTGTGGATGTGTCAAAACCGGAAGGTTGACATTGATCATCATTGTGAGAACCCCCACAATATACACAAGAAGAACTTGGATCATGGCAAAGAGAAATATTAGCCAACTCCTCCTTAAGATCTTTGAGTTTCGCAAGAACCTCTATATAAGGGTCTTGCTGGATATGAGGAGTTGCTTGAATCATTTGGCACTGTGGAGGTGGGTTTTGAAACGAATAGTCGTAATTGTTACAAGGAAATGGATTCCTTGTTTGACAATCAGAGCTAAAGTGTGGACCTCCACAGTACTCACAACAGTTGAACTGATGTGGCTGTGAGTCATAATTGTTATTAGGAAACTGCTCATAGACAAGCGTGTTTCCTGATTGACAATCAGAACTGTAGTGTGAACCACCACAGTACTCACAACAGTAAAACTGCTGAGTCTCATGGTGTGGAAGCTGATGGAATGAATCAGTCGTATCATGGTGGGAATAGGGATTCTGGTTATAGACAGACCCGTTTCCTGATTCTACCATGCTACAACTGGGGCAATTACCACCATTATAAGGACCTCCACACCATTGACAATTAAGATGGTGGGGATAAGACATAGAAAGAATCAAAGGTGTATAGAGGGGTAGGGATGAAGAATCAAAGATGTGAGAGGGTAAAGGTGAATATTTTTGGTATTTTTAGGAAACATGCTTAGTGCACAAGCACCAAAAACAATTTTTCAAAACAAAATTGAGGCAAAACCACAGCGAACTTAAACCAATAATCACAAGTGAATGGCTTCTTTGAAAAAGGTACACCACTCACAGGGATATAAAGGCAAGTTTTAATCTTAAGTTTGGGAACTTATTATGGGTTTATTAATTAATTTGAAAAACTGTTTTAGGCTTATGGGTGTGTGTGCAAAAAAACTTGGGAAATATTTTTGGAACTGATTCGTTAAGCGAAATCGTCCCTTTAAGATTACTCGCAGGCTGGAGGGAGGAAGTAAATAGGTTTCCTCTTCAGTTCGCAATTTAATGTCAGAACTTACCTTAAACCAACTGTTTCAGGTTGTAATCTTAAAGAAAACGAAGTAATTTAACTTCACAGTTTGTTTTGTTGTTTTTAATTTTTTTGGTGTTTTCAACACTTCAGGAGAAGTGTTAATGAACGTTTTTTTTTATATGATCATATTTTTACAAAAACTTTTTACAAATTTGTGTGAAATTTGTACAGGGAGGGTTTTGAAAACCACTAAACTTAAAACGATTTTATAAAACACGCAACAACCTCCCCGGCAGCGGCGCCAAATTTTGATTGAGCCTGAACCGTCAGATTATTATTGACCAAGGTCAACAAGTCAAAGACAGCCTAGAATCAATACTCCGGTGATAGTGTAGTGTTTTCCCGGGTCGTTAAAGTCCCGACGAGATTGAAATGGTGCTTTGGAAATCGTTTATGAGTGAGTGGGACTGAGGACAGTAGCCCAGATGATATGAAATTGATTTTGCTACTGTTATTTTGGTATTGGTACACAGATATAATATTCACAAAAATCAGATATCAGATATATGCACAAATTCACAATTAAGATCATGTATCGGACTGGAAAAGTGGGTTTTTGGTAATTATCAAACTACAGGGGGTGCTTTTGACACTTTTCAAAACTTAAAATTAAAAATGAAAAAGAAATTATAAAAGTGATTAAAATAATATTAAACTGTTATTTAATTAATTAAACTATTTAAAATCTAATTTAAATAAACTAAAAATGACAAATGATTTAAATTATACTGAAAATTAACAAAAATATTTTCTAAACCTAAATTAGAACTTGAAGAAAGTATAAAAAAATTAAAAATAATATTTTTGTCTTTTTGTGGTTTTGTTATTAATTAAAAACTATTTAACTTAATTAAACTAATTAAACTACTTTTAATTAATATTAATACTAAAGTAACTTATAAAATTACAAGAAAATTTATAAAATTACTTAACCATTACAGGAATCCTAAAAAATTATAAAAACTCTAAAAATTATGTTTTAAGATTAACTACTAATTATTTACCTATTAATTAACTTAAGTCTATTTTAAACAAATAAAATAAGAAAAATAGAAAATGAACAGTAGAATCTCAAATTATATTTTCTAAAAACTTATTAGACTATATTAGAACTAGGAAAAATATAAAAACTAGATTTAACCTTATAAAAACTAATTAAGCTATTTAATACTTGATATTAATTAATAATAAAGAAAATTAAAATTAAATCTAATTAACACTAAATGACAAAATAAAAATCTAAAAAAATTATCAAAATTACTTTACTATATAAGGTATTTAATAAAAATATAAAAACACTAGTGACTTAATTAAAATATAAAAATGAAAATTAAAATTAACTTGAATTAAATAGAAACTATCACTTACTTTAACTTTGATTTTTTTTGGATTTTTCTTTTACAGAACAACTTAATACCTTAAAATGACAAACTTTTATGAAAACACTTTTAAAATTAGCTTATTAATAAGCTGTACACACCCCCTTAACTTATACAGTTGACTTTGGTTGACCAACAAGGAAAAAGAGCTCAAATGAGCTTGTGTGGGTCCCACTTTGATAAAAACAGATACAAATAAGTACAATGGACTAAAATAAGCCAGAAACAATAAGCAACAAGCACACATAAGCAGAATGAAACAAATTAAGCACTTTGCAACTTTGGAAATGAACCAGATTGGGGACAAACTATGGGGACTAAACTAGGTGGGGTCCACAAGTCCTGAGGTCAAACAAGTGGTCAAAGGAGGGACTATGGTAGGAGGGGGGTTGGGAAAACCAATGGTGAAACACTATGGCCCACTGAGGTGGCCACAAAATCACCACAAAGTGGTGGTGTTGAGGGCTGAGCTGCTGATGCAGGGCAACAGGTCACTGAGGTGGCCTGTTTGGAGCCTTGTAGGGACCACCACAAAATTCTAAAAATTGCAACAAAAATACTAAAATGTGCACAAGCTGGGAGACTTCTTGAATCCAAAAGAGCTAGCACTCAGGACTCATAATGAAGCAATGAGAGTTCCTAGAAATTGAGTCCATTTTATAGTTCATGCACTTTTGACTTTTGAGTTTGAACCCCTAAATTGACTTATGTGACTTTCAATCTAATCTAGCTTGTTGAAAATGTAATTTTAAGCTGTAGTGAAACTAAAATAAGCTAAATTAACTAATTATACAGCTAATGACATGATTATGTAACTTAAATCTACTAACAATGTATGCAATAGCAAGTTTCAACTGATTTTGACTTTAACTCAAACAAGGTCTGGATTTTATTGATTAACTGAGTTATTGGACTATTTAGTGATGTATATCAAACAAGAACAACACCCCTAATAACCACTAACACAGTTTACCCTGCTGAACCAAACACTCCTTTATTTAAACCAATTTGTGATTTTCTAAGCAATAGACTGAGATAGACCATGAGATAGATTACTGAGGGTGTACTATGATAAAATGAACTTAAAGAAGCCAAGAAACACAGACAACATCAACAAAAAAAAACAAACTACCATTAACCATTATAATGCTATATAAAAAAAATAGTTAAACAAGAACAAGTTGGTAAAAAGGATTTGATAGAACAAGAAGATGATATTTAGCAACTATATCACTGAAATACATAAAACAAGCCTAAACATACAAAGATAAGCAACTAATCATGTGTTGTACAGTAAAAAACCAAAATATGAAAATTGAGCTTACATTTGATTCTGAGCAAATCCAAGGAATCCAAGACCAATTAAACTGATCCTATAGCTTCCCAAGAAGCTTCATAAACTAGGCCAATCCATAAATAAACCCTGCTCCATCTTCTTCCTTCATACTCACTGATTTTTGATTTTTACCTATTTAATATGTATTTTTGGTATTTTTTAAGTTTATGAGCTAAGCTGATTAGAGTGCAAAAGAGAGCTTGTAGAAGCTTGTCAGAAACTAGTTTGAGCTTAAAGAACCAACGATCAACCACTTTTAACAACAAAAGAGTAAATATGAAATTTTCATTAAAAATAACAAAAGCTGAATTCACTAATGAAACTTGAAATTAAGGTTATACAAAGGTGAAATTACACTTATAATGTTGATTACCAAACTTTTAAAGCAATGATTACAACTGAAGGTAAAATTACACTACATGCGACACTACTTTAAACTAAACTAATTTAATTTAACTAATATTAATCTAATAATCTTCCTTCTGCCTTCTTCCTTGCTTTTATAGCATCCCAATGTCTTCCATGGGTCCCACAGAGCATTTCCCAGCACCATTGGATGAGTGAAACTCATCCAAGCCATTGAACCTATTTTGGCGGGAAAACCAATTTGAGCAATTGGAAACGTAACGTGTAGTAGGGTGGGTTTTTAGTGTATTATTTGGTCTTGGGAAGTGGAATTAGGACAGGATAAGGGGTAGTGGGAGTTGCAGGGTGGGTTTGTAGGTGTAGGTATTGGCAGAGGTGTAGGAGTGATACGTGGCATCCACTGAGGCAAACCCATAGGGTGGGTTTTGGTTTAGGTGGTGACAGGGAGTGAAGGAGGTGGTGATGGGGTGAGGCAAGTGGTGAAAGGGTGAGGTTGAGATGGTGGTAGCAGGAGGTGGAGATAGGAGGTGGAAGAAGGTCAACGCGGGTCAACGCAATACCCAGCGTTTTATTATTCAAAGGGTTTTGGGCTTGGGATAATTGGGCTTGTGGGAAATAACAGGCTTGGACCAGGTTTAAGTTTTGGATTTGGAATTTTGGACTTGGGTAATATTTTGATCCGTTTGGTTTATAAGGAAATTACAAGGACCAAAAGTGTAAACTGTAGAATCTTGAGGGGCCTGTTATGTAACTTTCCAAATTTATTTATAAGGACCATATTTGCCAATGTTGAATAACCCAAGGACCTAAAATGTAATTTTCCAATTTTTAATAACCGGGGACCTTTTCTGTCAATTTACCAAACTTCAGGGACCAATTATGTCATTTTCTGATTTTGAAGGGTTAAACCTGTAAATATCAAACAGTTAACAAAAAGGACCAATTTTGTCATTTATGAATAGTATAAGGTTTATTTTGATTATTTTCTTATTTTTAAAACCTTAGGGACTAATTTTGACACTTTTCCAAAGTTGAGGGACCAAAGCTGTAAATTTGTGATTTTAAACTGGAAAGGATAATTTCTTACAACTTGTGAATCCCAAGGACCTTTTATGATAATTTTACAAGTTTTGAGTGACCAGGGACTAGTTTTGCCAATTTATGAAACTTGAGGGACTGAAACTGCCAATTATGCAAACTTTGTACGTTTTTCATCTGTTTTTGATTATTTTGCATTTGAAACATATAAAACACACTCCTGAGATATTTTTACTATTTTGATGTAATATTGAGTGTTTTTAGATGTTTTGGCAGCTTAGAAAATGTAAAAATGATGAGTATTTATACACTCATCAATCCCCCACACTAAAACATTGCTAGTCCCTAGCAATCTTTTGAGAAAAAACTTAATGGATTTGAAAAACTCTTTACCAAAAGCCATCACTTCTGGAGTAGCCAGGTGTAAGAACTGTGGCACACCTGATAACCGTGTGATTTTGAGCAAACCACCAGCTGTCAACGGATTTGATTAGTCTTTACCAAAAGCCGTTTGCTTCTGGACTAGCCAACTCTTGATGGAATAGTCAACATCTTGGTGAGCTGATTACCAATTATGGATTTTCCACGGCCTTTACCACAAGCCATAATCTTGCGGGCTAGCCAGCTCATTTGCTTATGAGGATGCGGGGGAGCTGAGGAACCATACAATTTTTGGCAAACATCCAGCCATCAATGGATTTGAGATGTCTTTACCAAGAGCCGTTTGCTCCTGGATTAGTCAATCCATTTATCGTTTAGACTTTGGCGGACTGATTACCACAAAAATTTTGAAGCTCAAGTGAAATTTTTTTAAATTTTTGCCAAAAACGGGGGTACTAGAAGATATAATGTGATAAAATTCGCTAGAATTTCCCCCCCCCCCCCCCCCCCCCCCACACTTAGAATTGAATATTGTCCTCAATATTCAAAGTCCCGGCTATTATGCCGACTCATTGAACGTAAAAGGGCAACATTACAAGCTAAGCGTGGAAAACATCATTTTGTATTTTCACTTCATAAGTAACCATAGCATGGGGGACTCCCCCACACTTAGGGTGAAAACCCTATAAGCATGCTACTGTTTTTGTTTACCGAGTCGCTAGCTTGACTCGACCCCGAATTCATTTGTCCATGGGGAAGCATGATGTGGAAGAAACATTCTCCATCAGACTTTCATTCAAGATGTTTGGATAAACATTTGAAGCACGTGAAAGTTCCACACCGATGAGATATACAGACATCCGGCTCAAAATTTATAAATGAGAATGCCGGGGTCAAAGATAGTGTCTTCATTCCCGAGGGAGTGAAGAAGAGGAGAAATCACCTGGTAGGTGAAGGAAAGTAGGGAGATCTGAATAGCAATTAAGATAAGAACTTCCTCCTCAAGAAATGCATATTCAAGTGGAGGAGGCAAGTCCTTAAGCTTGATCTCAGGAAATTTATCAGTTTCCTCAACTGATTTGATTTCCTCATTATGAAGTTGTTTGGGTGGAAGAGGGGGAGATGGATCTTCGTTTAACAAACTTTCTAGAAAAAGAATGTCCCCCTCAGGATCAAGATAGTTTTCATCAACTTCATACGAAGTTGAACTATCTAGGGCAAGGAAAGCTTCGACCTCGTCCAGGTCAGCTTTGAGATCGAAGAGATCATCATTACTTCCTGATGGAAGTGAATCAATGTGAGTACGTTCATCAGTGAACTCCTCAAGAAGGAGGTCATCATCAGAATGAGGAAGTGAAACCTCAACATACTCAATGTCTCCATAAGATAAACAATCATCACTGGAATCAGAGACATTCTCAAATTGATCATTTGGATTATTATGGGTGAAAGGAATATCACACACTTCTTTAGAAATTCCCTGTGACTCTCTCGGGATTGGGACAAGGATCTCAACACTAGACTTTATTAATTCGTCCAATTCCTTATTAGGAACAGTGCTAAGATGCTCATCCCCCATGTTTAGAGAGTGAGTGTAAACTTCGAATGTGATAACAACAGACTGAGGGAGTTGAGAAGGACTAGTAGTTATGGATTTTACAAGTTCCATTTGTTCATTTGCTAATAACTTCTCTGTATTCTTGTCTCCCTGATTTTCCATGGAAGGAATCACAACTGATGAACTCGATGAATCTTTTTGAATGATAACAATGTTATCATCATCATCACTGTCATCATCGTCATCACAAAGAGCAGAATAGCGAAGATTGGCACGTATTTTGGCCGCTCTTTGCTCAGCAAGTAATTCTTCCATGCTTTTTCCAGAATCACGTTCTTCAGCAAGTAATTCAGTGATAGATTTATCACGAGAATTTTGAATGAGTGGAAACTGTGGAGGTGTGGATGTGTCAAAACCGGAAGGTTGACATTGATCATCATTGTGAGAACCCCCACAATATACACAAGAAGAACTTGGATCATGGCAAAGAGAAATATTAGCCAACTCCTCCTTAAGATCTTTGAGTTTCGCAAGAACCTCTATATAAGGGTCTTGCTGGATATGAGGAGTTGCTTGAATCATTTGGCACTGTGGAGGTGGGTTTTGAAACGAATAGTCGTAATTGTTACAAGGAAATGGATTCCTTGTTTGACAATCAGAGCTAAAGTGTGGACCTCCACAGTACTCACAACAGTTGAACTGATGTGGCTGTGAGTCATAATTGTTATTAGGAAACTGCTCATAGACAAGCGTGTTTCCTGATTGACAATCAGAACTGTAGTGTGAACCACCACAGTACTCACAACAGTAAAACTGCTGAGTCTCATGGTGTGGAAGCTGATGGAATGAATCAGTCGTATCATGGTGGGAATAGGGATTCTGGTTATAGACAGACCCGTTTCCTGACTCTACCATGCTACAACTGGGGCAATTACCACCATTATAAGGACCTCCACACCATTGACAATTAAGATGGTGGGGATAAGACATAGAAAGAATCAAAGGTGTATAGAGGGGTAGGGATGAAGAATCAAAGATGTGAGAGGGTAAAGGTGAATATTTTTGGTATTTTTAGGAAACATGCTTAGTGCACAAGCACCAAAAACAATTTTTCAAAACAAAATCGAGGCAAAACCACAGCGAACTTAAACCAATAATCACAAGTGAATGGCTTCTTTGAAAAAGGTACACCACGCACAGGGATATAAAGGCAAGTTTTAATCTTAAGTTTGGGAACTTATTATGGGTTTATTAATTAATTTGAAAAACTGTTTTAGGCTTATGGGTGTGTGTGCAAAAAAACTTGGGAAATATTTTTGGAACTGATTCGTTAAGCGAAATCGTCCCTTTAAGATTACTCGCAGGCTGGAGGGAGGAAGTAAATAGGTTTCCTCTTCAGTTCGCAATTTAATGTCAGAACTTACCTTAAACCAACTGTTTCAGGTTGTAATCTTAAAGAAAACGAAGTAATTTAACTTCACAGTTTGTTTTGTTGTTTTTAATTTTTTTGGTGTTTTCAACACTTCAGGAGAAGTGTTAATGAACGTTTTTTTTTATATGATCATATTTTTACAAAAAATTTTTACAAATTTGTGTGAAATTTGTACAGGGAGGGTTTTGAAAACCACTAAACTTAAAACGATTTTATAAAACACGCAACAACCTCCCCGGCAGCGGCGCCAACTTTTGATTGAGCCTGAACCGTCAGATTATTATTGACCAAGGTCAACAAGTCAAAGACAGCCTAGAATCAATACTCCGGTGATAGTGTAGTGTTTTCCCGGGTCGTTAAAGTCCCGACGAGATTGAAATTGTGCTTTGGAAATCGTTTATGAGTGAGTGGGACTGAGGACAGTAGCCCAGATGATATGAAATTGATTTTGCTACTGTTATTTTGGTATTGGTACACAGATATAATATTCACAAAAATCAGATATCATATATATGCACAAATTCACAATTAAGATCACGTATCGGACTGGAAAAGTGGGTTTTTGGTAATTATCAAACTACAGGGGGTGCTTTTGACACTTTTCAAAACTTAAAATTAAAAATGAAAAAGAAATTATAAAAGTGATTAAAATAATATTAAACTATTATTTAATTAATTAAACTATTTAAAATCTAAATTAAAATCTAATTTAAATAAACTAAAAATGAAAAATGATTTAAATTATACTAAAAATTAACAAAAATATTTTCTAAACCTAAATTAGAACTTGAAGAAAGTATAAAAAAATTAAAAATAATATTTTTGTCTTTTTGTGGTTTTGTTATTAATTAAAAACTATTTAACTTAATTAAACTAATTAAACTACTTTTAATTAATATTAATACTAAAGTAACTTAGAAAATTACAAGAAAATTTATAAAATTACTTAACCATTACAGGAATCCTAAAAAATTATAAAAACTCTAAAAATTATGTTTTAAGATTAACTACTAATTATTTACCTATTAATTAACTTAAGTCTATTTTAAACAAATAAAATAAGAAAAATAGAAAATGAACAGTAGAATCTCAAATTATATTTTCTAAAAACTTATTAGACTATATTAGAACTAGGAAAAATATAAAAACTAGATTTAACCTTATAAAAACTAATTAAGCTATTTAATACTTGATATTAATTAATAATAAAGAAAATTAAAATTAAATCTAATTAACACTAAATGACAAAATAAAAATCTAAAAAAATTATCAAAATTACTTTACTATATAAGGTATTTAATAAAAATATAAAAACACTAGTGACTTAATTAAAATATAAAAATGAAAATTAAAATTAACTTGAATTAAATAGAAACTATCACTTACTTTAACTTTGATTTTTTTTGGATTTTTCTTTTACAGAACAACTTAATACCTTAAAATGACAAACTTTTATGAAAACACTTTTAAAATTAGCTTATTAATAAGCTGTACACACCCCCTTAACTTATACAGTTGACTTTGGTTGACCAACAAGGAAAAAGAGCTCAAATGAGCTTGTGTGGGTCCCACTTTGATAAAAATATTTACAAATAAGTACAATGGACTAAAATAAGCCAGAAACAATAAGCAACAAGCACACATAAGCAGAATGAAACAAATTAAGCACTTTGCAACTTTGGAAATGAACCAGATTGGGGACAAACTATGGGGACTAAACTAGGTGGGGTCCACAAGTCCTGAGGTCAAACAAGTGGTCAAAGGAGGGACTATGGTAGGAGGGGGGTTGGGAAAACCAATGGTGAAACACTATGGCCCACTGAGGTGGCCACAAAATCACCACAAAGTGGTGGTGTTGAGGGCTGAGCTGCTGATGCAGGGCAACAGGTCACTGAGGTGGCCTATTTGGAGCCTTGTAGGGACCACCACAAAATTCTAAAAATTGCAACAAAAATACTAAAATGTGCACAAGCTAGGAGACTTCTTGAATCCAAAAGAGCTAGCACTCAGGACTCATAATGAAGCAATGAGAGTTCCTAGAAATTGAGTCCATTTTATAGTTCATGCACTTTTGACTTTTGAGTTTGAACCCCTAAATTGACTTATGTGACTTTCAATCTAATCTAGCTTGTTGAAAATGTAATTTTAAGCTGTAGTGAAACTAAAATAAGCTAAATTAACTAATTATACAGCTAATGACATGATTATGTAACTTAAATCTACTAACAATGTATGCAATAGCAAGTTTCAACTGATTTTGACTTTAACTCAAACAAGGTCTGGATTTTATTGATTAACTGAGTTATTGGACTATTTAGTGATGTATATCAAACAAGAACAACACCCCTAATAACCACTAACACAGTTTACCCTGCTGAACCAAACACTCCTTTATTTAAACCAATTTGTGATTTTCTAAGCAATAGACTGAGATAGACCATGAGATAGATTACTGAGGGTGTACTATGATAAAATGAACTTAAAGAAGCCAAGAAACACAGACAACATCAACAAAAAACAACAAACTACCATTAACCATTATAATGCTATATAAAAAAAATAGTTAAACAAGAACAAGTTGGTAAAAAGGATTTGATAGAACAAGAAGATGATATTTAGCAACTATATCACTGAAATACATAAAACAAGCCTAAACATACAAAGATAAGCAGCTAATCATGTGTTGTACAGTAAAAAACCAAAATATGAAAATTGAGCTTACATTTGATTCTGAGCAAATCCAAGGAATCCAAGACAAATTAAACTGATCCTATAGCTTCCCAAGAAGCTTCATAACCTAGGCCAATCCATAAATAAACCCTGCTCCATCTTCTTCCTTCATACTCACTGATTTTTGATTTTTACCTATTTAATATGTATTTTTGGTATTTTTTAAGTTTATGAGCTAAGCTGATTAGAGTGCAAAAGAGAGCTTGTAGAAGCTTGTCAGAAACTAGTTTGAGCTTAAAGAACCAACGATCAACCACTTTTAACAACAAAAGAGTAAATATGAAATTTTCATTAAAAATAACAAAAGCTGAATTCACTAATGAAACTTGAAATTAAGGTTATACAAAGGTGAAATTACACTTATAATGTTGATTACCAAACTTTTAAAGCAATGATTACAACTGAAGGTAAAATTACACTACATGCGACACTACTTTAAACTAAACTAATTTAGTTTAACTAATATTAATCTAATAATCTTCCTTCTGCCTTCTTCCTTGCTTTTATAGCATCCCAATGTCTTCCATGGGTCCCACAGAGCATTTCCCAGCACCATTGGATGAGTGAAACTCATCCAAGCCATTGAACCTATTTTGGCGGGAAAACCAATTTGAGCAATTGGAAACGTAACGTGTAGTAGGGTGGGTTTTTAGTGTATTATTTGGTCTTGGGAAGTGGAATTAGGACAGGATAAGGGGTAGTGGGAGTTGCAGGGTGGGTTTGTAGGTGTAGGTATTGGCAGAGGTGTAGGAGTGATACGTGGCATCCACTGAGGCAAACCCATAGGGTGGGTTTTGGTTTAGGTGGTGACAGGGAGTGAAGGAGGTGGTGATGGGGTGAGGCAAGTGGTGAAAGGGTGAGGTGGAGATGGTGGTAGCAGGAGGTGGAGATAGGAGGTGGAAGAAGGTCAACGCGGGTCAACGCAATACCTAGCGTTTTATTATTCAAAGGGTTTTGGGCTTGGGATAATTGGGCTTGTGGGAAATAACAGGCTTGGACCAGGTTTAAGTTTTGGATTTGGAATTTTGGACTTGGGTAATATTTTGATCCGTTTGGTTTATAAGGAAATTACAAGGACCAAAAGTGTAAACTGTAGAATCTTGAGGGGCCTGTTATGTAACTTTCCAAATTTATTTATAAGGACCATATTTGCCAATGTTGAATAACCCAAGGACCTAAAATGTAATTTTCCAATTTTTAATAACCGGGGACCTTTTCTGTCAATTTACCAAACTTCAGGGACCAATTATGTCATTTTCTGATTTTGAAGGGTTAAACCTGTAAATATCAAACAGTTAACAAAAAGGACCAATTTTGTCATTTATGAATAGTATAAGGTTTATTTTGATTATTTTCTTATTTTTAAAACCTTAGGGACTAATTTTGACACTTTTCCAAAGTTGAGGGACCAAAGCTGTAAATTTGTGATTTTAAACTGGAAAGGATAATTTCTTACAACTTGTGAATCCCAAGGACCTTTTATGATAATTTTACAAGTTTTGAGTGACCAGGGACTAGTTTTGCCAATTTATGAAACTTGAGGGACTGAAACTGCCAATTATGCAAACTTTGTACGTTTTTCATCTGTTTTTGATTATTTTGCATTTGAAACATATAAAACACACTCCTGAGATATTTTTACTATTTTGATGTAATATTGAGTGTTTTTAGATGTTTTGGCAGCTCAGAAAATGTAAAAATGATGAGTATTTACACACTCATCAATCCCCCACACTAAAACATTGCTAGTCCCTAGCAATCTTTTGAGAAAAAACTTAATGGATTTGAAAAACTCTTTACCAAAAGCCATCACTTCTGGAGTAGCCAGGTGTAAGAACTGTGGCACACCTGATAACCGTGTGATTTTGAGCAAACCACCAGCTGTCAACGGATTTGATTAGTCTTTACCAAAAGCCGTTTGCTTCTAGACTAGCCAACTCTTGATGGAATAGTCAACATCTTGGTGAGCTGATTACCAATTATGGATTTTCCACGGCTTTTACCACAAGCCATAATCTTGCGGGCTAGCCAGCTCATTTGCTTATGAGGATGCGGGGGAGCTGAGGAACCATACAATTTTTGGCAAACATCCAGCCATCAATGGATTTGAGATGTCTTTACCAAGAGCCGTTTGCTCCTGGACTAGTCAATCCATTTATCGTTTAGACTTTGGCGGACTGATTACCACAAAAATTTTGAAGCTCAAGTGAGAAGATTAGCATTTAGTAAAGTAAGACGAAGAGATTCGTCTTGGATTATTTCTTCATCATTCTCTTCTTCTGAGTTGACAAGCTCAGAAGGTAATTCCCCCACATAACTTATGTCTCCACAAGATAAAGAATGGTCCTCATCAGAATCAGAGAACATTTCAATATGATCATTTGGAAAGACAAGAGGGGGAGGGATATCACACATATGATCAAGAATTCCCTGTGACTCACTTGGGATTGAGACAAGGTTCTCAACACTAGACTTTATGAATTCGTCAGATTCCTTTGCAAGAATTGTGTCAAGATGCTCGTCCCCCATGTTCAGAGAGTGAGTGGGAACCTCGGGTGTGATAATATCATACTCAGGGAGTTGAAAAGGACTAGCAGTAATGGAGTCTACTAGTTCCATTATTTCTACTGCTGGTGATTCATTTATATTCTTTTCTCCCTGTATTTCCATGGAAGGAGTCTCAACAGATGAACTCGATGAGATATCATCACTTTCATCATCTTCATCGAGAAGAGCAGCATTTTGAAATTTGGTACGCGTTATAGCTGCTTGTTCTAAGACTAGTAATTCTTCCATGCTTCTTTTGTTTCTAGCACGTTCTTCAACAAGTAATTCCGCGATAGATTTATCACGAGAATATGGAATGAATGGAAATTGTGGGGGTGTGGATGTGTCAAAACCGGAAGGTTGACATTGATCATCATTATGAGGACCCCCACAATGTACACAAGAAGAACTTAGTGTATTGTGAAACGACATATTAGCCAACTCCTCCTTAAGGTCTTTAAGTTTCTCAAGAACCTCTAGACAAGGGTCTCGCTGGATATGAGGAGTTGCTTGGTTTATTTGGCAATGTGGAGGTGGGTCTTGAAATGAATAGTCGTAATTGTTACAAGGAAATGGATTCCTTGTTTGACAATCAGAGCTAAAGTGTGGACCTCCACAGTTCTCACAACAGTAAAAATGTTGAGTCTGGCTTGGTGTATTTTGATACGAAGCATCATTGAGATTTGGATAATATGATTCTTGCTCGTATGAATGTGATGGGTAGTTGGAAAAATTTGAGGAGTCGTTGAATGAGTTTTGATTAGGATCATAAGCAAATGAATTACTCGATCCACAAAACAAACAACTCCCGTCTCGAATATCATTACCACATTGTTCACATGTACACCAACGACATGGAAAACCGAAAAGCGGCTCACCACAATCGACACAAGGAACAAAATCTGGAGGTGGGACAAGTGGTGTGCTCTGAGAGCTAGGAATTTCCACCACTTCCGTTATGGTCTCTGGTTTTTGTTTTTGATAAATGTGAAGATTAGGCAAATCGTTCTTTTCAGTCACTGCCCTAAGCTCTGTACGTTTGCTTGACAAACTTTTAACCGTAAACCGTGAAAGGTTAGGATCAATTGTGAGCTTAGATTCTAGGACAACCGTAGGTTGGATGTATTTAGTACTTCCATAGTCAGAGGAAAGTACAGGGTCCTTTGTCACCCCGGTTTCTCGTTCCATTTCCCTCACTGGAGAGGGAATATGAATCGATGGTCCATCATAATCAACACGAATTCTAGACATCTTGGACAAGGTTTGAAGTTTTTCAAGCGCGAATAAGAATTCGGGTTCGATAGATGCCATAAGAATATAGAAGTTAGAATTAAATGGATAGAGGGTAAAGAGCTAAAGAATCAAAAAGGGTAAGAGGGAAAAGATGGATATTTTTGATATTTTTGAAAATTTTTGTAGTAATAATAATAAGGAAAATATTTTTGGTTTTTTGTGTTCGTTGAAAACTGATTTTAAAAAGTTTTCGGAAACTGTTTTTGGTTTTATATGATAATAATATGAATAAGGATGGGTAAATATACAATGAGCGTGTATTCAGGTTCACTAATACGCAAAATCGTTTAGAATAAGCGCACAACCTCCCCGGCAGCGGCGCCAAATTTTGGTTCGCCTCAAACGGTCAGACGATTATTGGTCAACCACTTGTGAATGGTCAATTATAATAGTCAAACAGCTGAGGCAAATGCTTCCGTGGAATACAGTGTTTCCCCGGGTCGTAATGTCCCAACGAGGTGTGCAATGTTTTATTAAAAATGAATCTGTGATCAGTGAATGTGAACAGGAAAGGTATAAGTGTGTGTGTGTGTGATTACACTAAGGTTTTATAAAACCAAATAGCTTAAATAAGCTATTGGAACAGTTACGTGAAACCTAGATATCTAAAACGTATAAACGTAAACTAAATTAAAAATCAGACGCGACTGCGTACTTAGAAAAAGGTGAGTTTTAAGAAAAATAAACTACAGGGGTTAAAAATGAAAATTCTATAAACTTAAACTTAAAAGAAAATTAAATTAAAAAGAAAATTATTTTTTAGCTTATTTTATTATTTATTATTAATTATTTAATTAAAAATTATTTAACTATTTAATTAAAACTAACTTAAATAAAAACTAACAATAATAAACACTACAAATTAAACTAAAAATTTGCAAAAATAATTTCTAAACTTAAAATAGAACTTGAAGAAAGTATTAAAAAATAAAAATAAATATTTTTGTCTTTTTATAGATTTTCTATTAATTAAAAACTATTTATATTAATTAAACTAATTAAACTATTTTGAATTACTAATAATACTAAATTGACTTAGAAAATTATGAAAAAATTTATAAAACTATTTTATAACATTTAAAAGCTAGGAAAAATATAAAAACTAGGTATTACCTTATAAAAACTAATTATGCTATTTATAACTTAATTATTAATTAATTACTAACAAAACTAATATTAATTATAATAAATACTAAATTACAAAATAAAAATATGAAAAAATTATTAAAAATACTTTAATATAAAAGGAAATTAATAAAAATATAAAATATAAAATTACAAATTACTTAATAAAAATCTAAAAATAAAAATTAAAATTAAATTATATTAAATAGAAACTATCACTTATTTTTATGTTGTCTTTTCTGGATTTTTCTTTTACAAAACTAAATTATACTTAAAAATAAACAACTTTTGTAAAAACAACTAATTTATAAGCTATTAATAAGCACTGTGGAAGCTTAATGCTACCACAGTTGACTTTGGTTGACTGAAAAGGCAAATAAGCTCAAATGAGCTTATGTGGGACCCACCTTGGTTAATTCAGGTTCCAATGAGTTATGTAAACTTGTTAAAGCAATAATAAGCAATTGGTGTTAACTGAATAAGCTAACAAGTTCAAAATAAGCACTTGGCTTTTTGGAATCTGAGACAGATTAGGGACAAGGTTCAAGTCTGAATTCAAGTGGGGTCCACAATAATCTAGGTCAAACAAGAGGTCAATACTGAAAGCCTACTAGGAGGGGGGTTCAAAGGTCCAGGTTTTGAGGTCTGGGGCCCACTATGGTGGCCACAAATCACCACCAAAGGTGGTGATGTGGGTGAGTCTGTTGGTGCACAGGGGAACCCTTTGCCCTGCAAGTAACTTTGGGATGATGGTGGGCCCCACAAAAAATTCACAAAATTGAAAGGATAGTGGAAAACCAAAGACCAGCTGATAGACTATAAGTTACAACAAGTTTCACTGCCTAATCTAAAACACAAAATTCAAATTAATTGCTTGAAGTTTTGGAAAAAACTGAGAACCATGCACTTTGACTTATTGAGGAAACTTAAGATTTGACTTTTATGAGTTTCTAATGAATCTAATGAACTTATGAAGTTATAAAAAGCTGTAATAAAGCTGACCTAAGCTAAAGTTGTTAGTTATGAGCTAATGGTGTGAGTTTATGGGTCAACTGCCCATACAGTTAACAGATAAGCAATCTTTGTGTGGATTTTGACTTTTTGCTTAAAAGAGACTAGGTTTTTATGGTTTATATGAGTTGATATTGCCTAAGCTAATATGTTTATACCATAAATAACAACTGAAACATAGGACTCAGTGATGAAATCTACTGATCCAAACACCCTTTTAAAAGACTGATTATGAAGATTTTCAATGCATAAGGTTGATTAAGGCCATGAGACTGAAATAAAATAACATATTATGCTATATTAAACTAACATAAACACTTAAACAACAATTATAACAACAACACAGATAGATTACTTAGTGTGACAATTTCACAGTTAAAATGAAATATAAGGCAACTTAGAAATCCAAAACACAACTAACTAGATTTAAACTATAATGTTACTTAACAACAACAAATGAACATAACAACAAAGAGACTAAAGCAAATAACACCCTGAAACAGTAAATTGCCAAAATTGATAAAAGAGCTTACAAAACTAACCAAGCTGAGAAAGATTTAACCAGGAACCAAGAGCCACTTATATGTTTCCCATGAAACTTCTAACCCGGGATCCTTAATAAGCTATCTTGCTCCAGCTTCTTGATCATAACAATTGATTTTTATTTTATTTTTATTTTTCCTATTATTTTTTATATATTTTTGAGATTATTAAATATATAAGCCTAACTTATTTCAGAGCTTTAAGAAACTTACGACAACTTAAAAATGAGATAAAATGAGCTTAAAGGAACAATGAAACAATACTTAACAGTTTCAAGTGATTTTGTCAAAATCACAAAAATTGCTAAATACGGATTCAAACAAGAAAATTTAAATTAAAGATTAAATAGAGTTGAGATTACATTAACCAAACTGAGTACAAGCTGTTTTGAATGAAATTACAACTAAAATAGAAGTTTTCACTACCTACGATTACAATTAACTAAAATTAAACTAATAATTCATCATCTCTACTTCTTTTCACTTCTGTAGACACTTCCAGGGTTTGTGGGACCCACTGGGGTATTTCCCACCAATCCAGAACCATTGATTTAGTCCAAGTCATCTCAGCCTTTGATTTCACTTTTTGGCGCCAAAAGTCCAAACTGTCAGTTTGAGCACTGTAGATTGCGTGGTGAAGTTTTTCAAGGGTTTGGAAGCATGTGTGAGGTGGAGGGTTTGTGTGGAGAGGAGGGGGGTTGAGATGGAAGTGGATCAGTGGGAATGGAGTGGTGGTATTGGTGCTACAGTGGTGTGGGAGGGAAAGGTAGGGGAAGGGTGGTTTTGACTTGAGTTGACCCGGTTTTATAACTAAGGGGGTGGACTGGGCTATTGGTTGGGCTTGGGTAAAAAGGGTAGGGTGGGCTTGGTGTGTTGTAGTTTGGATTGGTTTTGGGTTTTATTAAATAAGGATCCGTTTGGTTTTTAGAAATTACACAAGGACCAAAGTTGTAATTAGCTGAAAGTTTGGGGGGCTGATGTGTAATTTTCCAAAGTTTATCATAAGGGTCTAAATTGTCACATGTGAATAGTACAAGGGTATTTTTGATATTTTTCATTTTTTTAAACACCGGGGACTATTTTTGCCAATTCACCAAACTTTAGGGACTAACTATGTAATTTTACCAAACTTCACAACCAAGGACCATTCCTGTCATAGAATATTAGTACAAGGACCAAAATTGATTTTCTCAAAGTTTTTAACATCCCAGGGACCATTTATGTCAATTTCCAAAGTATAGGGACTAAACTTGTAATTTTGTGAAACTTTGCACCAAAGGACTAAATATGTAACTTTATGATTAAAAAGGACCTTTGGTGACTTTTTCATGTTTTTAGAATAACCAGGGACTAGTTTTGACAACTTTTGAAACTTGAGGGACTGAAACTGCCAATTATGCAAACTTTGTACGTTTTTCATCTGTTTTTGCATATTTTGCATTTGAAACATATAAAACACACTTCTAAGATATTTTAAGTATTTTGATGTATATTTGAGTGTTTTTGGATGTTTTGGCAGCTCAGATTGGTATAAAATGATGAGTATTTAGACACTCATCATAAAGAAATGCTCGAATTACAAGTACTATGTCCAAGCTGTCAAAGAAGAGAAAGTTGGGTTCTTGGACGAAATCCCTTTACCATCGTTCATGCAGAAAAAGGGAAAGAGAGGAAGTAAGTATGGTAGCTCCGAAAGCTCTACTAAGACTACCAAACAGCCTCACAAGAGAACTCTCAAGATAAGAATACCGGCCAAGAAACCAGTCTCTGAACCAGTTCCTGAACCCACACCATCACCTTCTCCAAAACCATCCGACTCAGAAACATAATCTGATAGAGGTCCAGTTTACAGCGAAGCTTACAACAAACCGGATGACAATCTAGACAATCTGGACATGTCTCTAGAAGATTGGGACAAGAACATTGATGAATTTGTTGACCAAATTGAGAAGGAAACAATTCAAAGACCGTTAACTGAAGAGGATGCTAAGTTGGAAGAAGAACGGTTAAGGGGTAAAAAGTTGAAGGGACCGATGACCGCTGAACAGGTACAACAAGAAGAGGCAGACACTAACATTGGTTTATCTGTGGAAGAAGAAAATGAACGAGCACTTAAGTTAGGTCTCCTCCATAGAAGAATCGACTCCCTTCAAGCTGATCAACCTCCGCCACCTCTGTTTACTCAAACAACCGAGGCTGGAGGATCAAGTAGCATTCCTGAAGCAGGAGAGTCTAGCAGTATCCCCGAGTCCACTCCAGTTGATCAAACTCAGGAAGCGGGAACCACTGCTGATTTGACAATCTACGAATCTCCCAATGTTACACTTGAAGACGTAGAGATGCTGAATGCTTCAGAAAGAGGAGACGATGATGTGGAAGACCATATGGACACAGTTATTCCACATCTTATGTCTATGGAAGAAATGGAGGCCAGGGAAAAGGCTCAAGAGGAAGAGCTTAAAAGAAAAGAAGAGGCTGAAGAGGCAAGGCTTGAGGCTATCAAACAGGCAAAACTGGAAGAAGCCATTAGAATGGAGGAAAGTAGGAAGGCTGAAGAGGCAGCTAAACTTGCCGATGAATTAAAGCTTCAAGAAGAAACAAAGAAAAGAAAAGAAGAAGAAGCTAGAATTGCAGAAGAACTAAGACAAAAAGCAGAAGCTGACCTACTTGCAGAAGAGCAGAGATTGAGAGATGAAGAAGCTACAGTTGCAGATAAGACTGAAGTGACTATGGATAAACCCGAATCACCCAAAGGAGATGATAAAGACACAACCACCATCATTGAATCAACACAATCATCACCTCCTGCATCACAACCTACAAATGACGAATCTATCAAGAAACATTCCAAAGTTGAAGCCTCAGCTGCATCTAAGTTGATCAAGAGGGCAGTTAAGAGAGTTCGAGACAAGAAGAAAAACAAGCTAGAAACACAAGTTGAATCACTGGCTAACCAAGTTGCAGAGTTAACCAAACAAATGACGACTGTTTAGGAAATGAATACAAAAGTTGACACCTTCTTAGCCAAAGATGTACAAGAAGCTATGGAAGCTACTTTGGCTTCTCAAGCAACTCAATTCATGGAACAACACCTAGTGGCAGAATTGAAAGATTTGCTGAAGCCAATGAAGGACGAACTAACAAAGATTGCTGAATAGGTTGTCAAGAAAGTGATTAGAACTACTTCTTTCACTCTCCGAGCTGACAAAACACCTCTTCCACAACAAGAGTTTACAGCAAATGAGATTGAGACTCAGCTCTTCTACATATTGGCAAGCAAAACCACCTGACACCTGAAGAAACCAAATTGTGGTAAGCTTTACGAGCCAAGATGTCTAAAGATACTTGCAGCACTGAGGCTGACAAACTGAAACGTCAAAGAGATGATGAAAACCAAGACCCGAACTCACAGGCTAAGAAAGAAAAACAAGCCGAAGGACCCTCACATCAACACAAGCAACCGGTCATAACTCCTACTACCACAACATCCACTCAACAACCAAAGGCATCGGGTTCCGGTCCTAAAGCCCACGATCATTTTGAGTACACCAGCAGAGACGATTTCCCTCAGCCAGACGATATACCAGAACCATCACCAAAGAAGAAAGAGAAGAAAAGAAAACATCATCAGCATAAACCTGAAACCTCTTCGAAAAGCACCGAACCAAAGAAACCGAAAAAGATTCTTAAGTGGCTGGACGAAGATAAAACGGCTGAATATTCTTGGTTTGATGAAATGGTTAAAGCTCAACCACCTCTTGCAGAAGATCAATCACCACAAGATGGTCACACAGTGGAATATGCACAACTTCTGCAGAGAGACTATGGTTTAAAGAACATGAGCAAGAAAGAGCTGAGAAGGATAAAGAATGTTGCGTCCAACCTGTTGAAAGACCGCTCAGCTAACTCTGTTGAACTCGAGTACCACCTGGAAAACATAGCCCGAGCAATGTCTAACAAAATTGACTGGCTAAATCCCGAGTCCAACATTGATTACTACTCAAAGACGAAAGGGCCTTACTACACTGACTGGACCAAACCTCTACCCTTGGTTGGAAAGCCAAAAGAGGAGAAAATCCCTTACAAGTTCTTCTTCAACAACGACTTGGAATTTCTACAACACGGTAGCAAGATAGAAAAGAAGTACACCACATCACTTACCTTCTCAATCCCTGCAGCCAGATACCTCAATAACGCCATCGAAGAAGAAGCCTCTGACTTATTCATCGACAAAGTTGTTGACTATGACCAGAACGCACTTTATGGAATACATCATTGGCCAGATAACCGGGCACAGTATTATCGAAGCAGCAGACTCAATCAGACTATGGGTAATGTGACAAGTGAGTTGAAGATTGTCTCCATCCAGTTCATTTCGACAGTCACTCACTTTGGGTACTCCTTTCTCAACAAAATCGTACTCAAAAGACTTGATGAACAAGAGTACGAGATTTCCGAGTCAAACTTTCCACGATTGCTCCTCAACGACATAGAAGATATGTATCTGCTCAAAGTCCAAGGAAAGCTTTGCAACTTACCCAAGCCAATGCAGCTTGCCTTTATCACAACTCTCCTAATCTTCATAAGACAAATAGTCATCAGAGAAAGAGTAGAAGATCTTCAACTGGGAGTGGAAAGTTATCAGAAGAAGCTGAATCTCACAAAACCTAATCTCTAAAACATCCCCAACCTTCAACATGAATCTCAGTACACCTTGATCAAGCATCCGGCATTTGGATTCACATACCGCAGTGTCAACCGTTAAAACTGCTTCACGGCTTTTGATGAGATCCACAAGTTCTATGACAAAACCCTTAAGTTCGTCAGAGATGGAATCAAAGGCAGATTAGATGATGTTGCACTATATAAAACCAAAAGGTGGAATACCAATGAGGCCAGAGACGCTCGCAGATTCATTACAAGGATTGAGAACCGGTTAAAGCGTAGGGATCAGGTAAGGAGATTGGAAAGCTATGTGGGAGGCAGACCAGGATTTCCCGTGTTGACGTTTCAGAGACCGGAATGGTAGAAGTATTGTAAGATTTTGATATGATTTGTCAATACTATTATTCATTATGGTTTGTGTACACATTTCAGTGTACAACCCGAACTTGTAAAGAAAGGACCCTGAGGTACGCATCAGTGCCTCAATCCTAATATAAGGAGCGAAGGCTTCTTACTTTTGAGTAGAATTAATCAAATATTTTATGATTTTTCATAATTCTGCTCAAAAGGACAAGTATTTCACCTCAATAAGACCTAATCACTTGTTGAGGGGGAGCACTTGTCAAAACAAAAATACTTTGATCTAAAATCAAAAGTTCTTAGTGAATCTCCCCATAAGACTTAAAAAGGCATATTTTAATCTAAAAGATTATCAAAAACATCATTTTATATGCTATTTTTGAGGGGGAGAAAATGAAAAGGTGATTAAAATATAAGTGGTCAAAAAGGCTAAAAGCTGTATCTTGTGCGAGCTAGACTCAGAATTGACCCCGGAATTGATGAAACAATAAAAGTTAGTCATCTCGAAAAGACTTATCCTCGACGGGTAATAACATCAAGTTAGTTACTAGAGCTAGTTGTCACCTAAAATCTGACAATGGATCTCTTTAACTAACCACGTAAGTGTGTCTCGAAAAGGATTTGTCCTAGTAGAAATGTACCGTCTCGAGAAACTTTCTGTGGACTTGACCAGGCCGGGTAATAACTTCAAGCTAGTCTAACTAGTGATGTAAGCGTGTCTCGAATCGGTCTTGTTCACTGAAAGTAGATCAATTCAAAAATGCTTGCTCCTCCCGCATGTGCAAATTTATTAAAATACTTATGAGCACATGTGAAGGGGGAGCCCTTCAAAAGTGTACACAAAACTCTCAAAGTGTTAACCAAAATATTTGATAATCACAAACACTTTGAGAGATTTTCAATATAAGGTTTCTTGGCTTCTGTCGGTTAATCAAGGAGTTATAAGGTGATTAAGATAGGTAAAACCGTCCTATGATCCGCCAGAGCCGGAGGGATCTACCCAAGGACATCTCCAATAGTTAGAATTAGAAGTCCTTATGTATGATACGATAAAAGGAGAAAAGAATGAAAGGGAAAGAAGGAGTTGAAGAATTAAAAAGAAAAGTAAAGAAAAGGGTGAAAAGAAATAGCCCTCCATATGTTCAACCTTAGGGCAGACACCGGGTTCAACTCGTATGCTACTGGTTGTTGCTAAGGCAACACCGGTATTGAAGATAAAGTCGTCATGGACCCAGTGACGCAATACACTAAACCTTCTAAACCACTCAAGCTCTCTTAAAAGAGCTTGTTTCATTCTTACGGGGAACCAGTGTAATCTATCGACTTATCTCTTAGAGATGGTTGATATTGAAGCAGGAGACGCCTCCCTAGTCTCCACATAGGAAACCTAAGTGTGCACTTATCGAGTCTAGAGCCATGAGATACATCAAAGATCTCTTAGGAACACTTAGAATTTCTACAACTGGTGTTCTACATCAATAGACACCAGCTGTAAATTATCGAGTCCTTCGCAGATCTTAGCAATCTGCCGAGAACGTTTATGAGAGAATTACTTATGTATTTCTCAATGATTGAACGGAAATTCCTGCCAGGGTCAACTTCAAACAGCCCTGACAGCAGGTCACTTCGGTAACCCCAGCGACTCACCCAGTCATTGAGCTACTTAGTAGGTCTCGTAAGCTCCTTCGGGACTATCTGATATGGGAACGGCTGATTGAGTCTAAACCGTCAGATAATTATTGACCAAGGTCAACAAGTCAAAGACAGCCTCGTTCCAATACTCCGGTGATAGTATAGTGTATTCCCGGGTCGTTAAAGTCCCAGCGAGATTGAAATGGTGTCGTTTGAAATCGTTTTGAGAAAGTGGCACTAAGGACAGAGAAAGTGGGATTTTGATATTTAACAAACTACAGGGGGTGCTTTTGAAACTTTTTGAAACTTAAAATTAAAAATGAAAATGAAATTATGAAAATGATTAAAATATTATTTTAAATACTATTTAATTAATTAAACTAATTAAAATCTAAATTAAATCTACTTTTAATTAACTAAAAATTACAAATGTTACAAATTAACCTAAAAATAATTTCTAAACTTAAATTAGAACTTGAAGAAAGTATAAAAAATAAAAATAAATATTTTTGTCTTTTTGTGGATTTTTTATTAATTAAAAACTAATTATCTTAATTAAACTATTTAAAATAATTCTAATTAATATTAATACTAAATTGACTTAGAAAATTATGAGAAAATTTATAAATTTACTTAACCATTACAGGAATCCTAAAAAATTATAAAAACTCTAAAAATTATGTTTAAGTTTAATCTACTAATTAATTACCTTTTAATTAACTTAAGTCTAAATTAAGTAATTAAAATAACAAAATGTAAATGAACAGTAGAAACTCTAATTATATTTTCTAAAAGTCTATTATAATATATTATAGCTAGGAAAAATATAAAAACTAAGTTATGCTTTATAAAAACTAAATATGCTATTTAATACTTAATATTGATTAATAATTAAGAAAACTAAAATTAAATCTAATAAATACTAAATGACAAAATAAAAATCTGAAAAAATTACTAAAATTACTTTACTATATAAGGTAATTAATAAAAATATAAAATTGACAAGTACTTAACAAAAATTTAAAAATAAAAATTAAAATTAAATTGAATTAAATAGAAACTATCACTTATTTTAAACTTAACTTTTTTGGATTTTTCTTTTACAAACTAACTTTACCACTGAAAATAGAAAACTTTTGTAAAACTACTTTTGAAAATAGCTTATAAATAAGCTATAAGCACCCCCTTGGCTTACACAGTTGACTTATGTTGACTGTGTGGTCAAATGAGGTCAAATGAGTGAAGGTGGGGTCCACAATGGTAAAAATGAGTACCAACAAGCTTAACAATCACAAACAAGCCAGAAACAACAACACTAGATCACAAATAAGCTGAATAAGATGAAATAAGCACTTAGCAATTTTGAAACTGAACCAGATTGGGGACAAACTTTGTGGACTAAACTAGGTGGGATCCACTGGGTTTCAGGTCAAACCTATGGTCAAACTAGAAGCCCTAGTAGGAGGGGGGTTGGGAGAACCCAAGTTATGGTTCTGGGACCCACTAGGATGGCCACAAACCACCACCAAAGGTGGTGGGTTGGCTGGGTGACTGCTGATACAGAGCAGGTGTCTGCCCTGCAGCCCTCTTTTGAGGGTTGTGGGGCCCACAAAAAAATGGCAAAATTGAATGGACTATGGGATTCAATAGCTGAGGTGGGAGGTTACTACATGTAAAAATTTCATGGCCTAAATCCTAGCACATAAATCACAACAATTCCTGGGAAAAATGGATTTTTTGCCAAAAATGCAATTTTGACTTTTGATCATGAACATCACAGTTGACTAATATGAGCTTTAAATGGTCCTAGGTTACTAAATATGTTGTATTAACCTAATATGAGACTAAATTAAGTACACTAAACAAGTATTACACCTACTGTGATGATTTTGCAATCTAATTTCTAAACAGTGCATCTGTTATAAACTTTAAAGGTGAGTTTTGACTTTTTGCTGAATAACCACTAAATTTTATTACTTAACTACCCTATATGAACCTGTGGTGGACTACTAGAACTAAAATTATCCTATACTAACAAGTTAAACACAAGATGTAAGCTTTTACCAAACACCCCTTTTGGACTGTCTAAACCAAAGTTTCCAAGAGATAACACAATACAAAGCTTGAAATTTACTTTTGATGCTCCAATATCATTATACTAACAGAAATAAGCAGAGAACAAATAGCAAGCAATCATGAACAGTGGAATAGAGAAAATTTTGGAAAATGGGAGATTTTCTTACAAGGCTTAAGCAAGTGAGATTGTAGGCCTAGAACCAAGAACAAACCTATAGCTCCCCTTAGAGCACTATTACCCAATCCAATGCTCAGCTTTCAGTTCTGCATCACCTCTTTTCCTTCTCTTCTTCTTTTTTTTTTTATTTTTTATTTTTCTCTTTATTTTCCTCTTTTTTTTTTATTGATGTAAGGAACTGATTACAGCTACTAGGAAGACTTATAAAAACTTAAAAATGATTTAGGTGGGCTCATATGACTAGTAACCAACAACTTTTGATAACTTTAAGGTTAATCTGAGCTCATAAGTAAAACTGCCAATAACTTGAATTCAAACTAGAACTTGAAATTAAGATTCAATAGAGTTTACATTACACTTAAATCACTGAATTAAAGCTTTTTAGACTAATGAAAAAAAACTGAAAAAAGAAAAATTACAATTACGACCTAAGAGAACTACACTACAACTACTTGTCTCCTTTCCCTTGCTTCTTCATGCTTTATAAGCCTTCCAATGTGTTTGTGGGACCCACAGGGTCAAATCCCAGCAATAAAATAGTAATTTGGTGGCTTCTTGCTCTCTCTCTAATTTTGGCGGGAAATGCTTCTTTTAAGCAAATGGGTTTGAGGTTGCAAATTGGGGGGTGGTGGGATATGATGGGTGTCTTGGGGTGTGGAAATGGCAGGGATAAGGGATGGTGGGTGAGACAGAGGTGCAAGTGGTGATGGGGGGGGGGGGGAAGATACCAGGTGGTATTAGCAGTGGTGGTTTTGGAGGTAAGGGAAAAGGGTGGGTTTGACTGAATGTTTGACCGGGGATTATTTAAAACGGTTTGTAAGGGGTTTGAGCTTAAAGTTGGGCTTGGGGTGAGATGGGTGAGTGGGCTGTGTTTGTTGAATGGATTGGATTGGTTTTGGTGGTTTATATTAAAAATCCGTTTGGTATATCAAAACATCACAAGGGTTAATTTTGTAATTTGGCCAAACTTGAGGGACCTGTGATGTAAACTTCCAAAAGTAATCATAAGGGTGAGTTTTGCCAATCTTGAATTATCCAGGGACGACTTTTGATAATTTCCATTTTTTAAATGCCCAGGGACCAAAACCGCCAACTTGTGAAACTTTTGGGACCTAACTGTAATTTCTTCAAATTTTCACCCAAGGATCATTCCTGCCAAATATGAATAGAACAAGGACCAAAAATGATTTTTCTTTCAAAAATATCCCACCAGGGACCAATTCTGTCAATTTCTGAAAGTTCAAGGACCTTTTATGTCAATTTTGGATTTTGAGGGGTAAAAATTGCCAGTTTGTTTAAACTTTTATCCAGGGACTAATTTTGAATAAGTTTGACTTCCCAAGGACTTAAGTTGACTTTTATTCCATTTTAAAACCTTCAGGGACTAGTTTTGTCAATTTATGAAACTTGAGGGACTGAAACTGCCAATTATGCAAACTTTGTTCGTTTTTTCATTTGTTTTTTCTTATTTTGCATTTGAAACATGTAAAACACTTTCCTGGGATATTTTCACTATTTTGATTCAATATTGAGTGTTTTTTGATGTTTTGGCAGCTCAGAAAAGGTAAAAATGATGAGTATTTACACACTCATCAATCCCCCACACTAAAACATTGCTAGTCCCTAGCAATCTTTTGAGAAAAACTTAATGGATTTGAAACTCTTTACCAAAATCCATCACTTCTGGAGTAGCCAGGTGTAAGAACTGTGGCACACCTGATAACCGTGTGATTTTGAGCAAACCACCAGCTGTCAACGGATTTGATTAGTCTTTACCAAAAGCCGTTTGCTTCTGGACTAGCCAACTCTTGATGGAATAGTCAACATCTTGGTGAGCTGATTACCAATTATGGATTTTCCACGGCCTTTACCACAAGCCATAATCTTGCGGGCTAGCCAACTCATTTGTTTTCGGGGAGTTGAGGAACCATACAATTTTTGGCAAATTGCCAGCCATCAACGGGTTTGAGATGTCTTTACCAAGAGCCGTTTGCTCCTGGACTAGCCAATCCATTTGTCATTAAGACTTTGGCGGACTGATTACCACAAAAATTTTGAACTTTAGTGAAAATTTTTTGAAAATTTTGGTCAAAAACGGGGGTATGAGATAGTAAAATATGATAAAATTCGCTAGAATAGCGAATACCCCCCCACACTAAGCATGAATATTGTCTTTAATATTCAAAGTCCCGGCTATTATGCCGACTCTTGGAACGTAAAAGGGCAACATTACAAGCTAAGCGTGGAAACACAATTTTGTTTTTCACTTTTGTAATCACAGCATGGGGGACTCCCCCACACTTAGGGTGAAAACCCTAGAAGCATGCTACTGTTTTTGTTTACCGAGTCGCTAGCTTGACTCGACCCCGAATTCATTTGTCCTTGGGGAAGCATAATGTGGAAGAACTTTCATTCAAGATGTTTGGATAAATATTTGAAGCACGTGAAAGTTCCACACCGATGAGACATAGTCCCGGCTTAAGATAATGGTACATGAAAATGTCAGGATAAAATATAGTGTCCTCACTCCCGAAGGAGTGAAGAACAGGAGAAGTCACCCTGTAGGTGAAGAAAAGGAAGAAACCATGATGAAAATTATGATAAGATCTTCTTCCTCGAAGGCAGGCTCCGTAGCCTGAGTTTGGATTTCAAGGGTTAAGCTCGTAAATATCCCGGGAGGGTGGGTGGGAATTTTCAAATTCTCATGATTAAGTGCATCTCCCCCCGGGTCATCATACTCCAGAGGAGTCATGATATGAGTGAGTTCACAGGAGAACTCATCGAAGGTAAATGATTCATATTCGGGGAGAGAAATATGAGAATGAGGAGTGGTATTGCCACTAATCTTCTCTCCCACAGGATCAAAAGTAAAGGCTTCAAATTCCGGTATAGGGTCATCGGAGAGAAAGTCACTATCCTTTATGGGGATAGGAGATGAAATAGGTTTCATATTGAAAGCCTCGATTTTAGAAATGAGGAGATTGACTTTCATTAATGTTGCACGAAGTGCTTCATCTTTGATTTCATTGTCAATCTCATCATTCTCTTCTTCTAAGCTAACTAGCTCAGAAGGCAATCCTTCCACATGACTGATGTCTCCAGAAGATAAAGAATTTTCATCAGCATGTGAAGTACTAAGCTCGATGTTGGGATTAGAGTTTAAAAGATTTTCAGTTTCTCCCATATCGGCTTCAAAATCAAGGAGACCATCATCATTTCCCAAAGGAAGTGGATTGATGTGAGTAAGTTCGTTTGTGAACTCCTCAATAAGAGGGTCAACATCCGAATGAGGCAATGGTGCCTCCTCATACTCAACTTCTCCATAAGATGTACAATCATCATTAAAATCGGAGAAAGTCTCAAAATGATCTTTTGGATTTTCAGGGTGAGCAGGTAGATCACACACCTGATCCAAAGTTCCCTGTGACTCTCTTGGGATTGGGACAAGGATCTCAACACTAGACTTTATTAATTCATCCGATTCCTTATTAGGAACAGTGCTAAGATGCTCATCCCCCATGATTAGAGAGTGAGTGTGAACTTCGGGTGTGATAACAGCAGACTGAGGGAGTTGAGAAGGACTAGCAGTCATGGTTTCTACAAGTTCCATGATTTCTACTGCTAGAGATTCAATCATAATCTTTTCTCCCTGTATTTCTACTAAAGCGGTTTCAAGAGGTTTCTCAGATACCTTTGGGATTGGAACAAGGTCAACAATTTCCTCAAGAGGATTGCTGTTGACTTCCTTGTCCCCCATTGGCAAGATATCTGAAGTTTTCTTAGGTTTTACCTCTTGAAATGGCTCATCCTCATCACTTTCATCCTCAAAATAATATGAGTTAACAGGAGGCTTTTGTTTTCTAAGAATCAAATCCTTAAGACAGTTTATACTATCTTGAATGGTTTTGTTGAATTGAGTTTGATTCATAATAAATTCAGCTCTAGCTAACTCGTCCTGAGACGGTGGTTGAGGGTTTGTGTATTGTGAGGGCTGGTTAAAACCAAATTCATGATTGTTACAAGGAACCTGTTCATAGACAAACTGATCCCTAATTTGACAATCAGAGCTGTAGTGAGGGCCACCACAATACTCACAACAGTAAAACTGTTGAGTCTGGCTTGGTGTATTTTGATACGAAGCATTATTGAGATTTGGATAATATGATTCTTGCTCGTATGAATGTGATGGGTAGTTGGAAAAATTTGAGGAGTTGTTGAATGAGTTTTGATTAGGATCATAAGCAAATGAATTACTCGATCCACAAAACAAACAACTCCCGTCTCGAATATCGTTACCACATTGTACACATGTACACCAACGACATGGAAAACCGAAAAGCGGCTCACCACAACCAACACAAGTAATAAAAGCCGGAGGTGGGACAAGTGGTGTGCTCTTAGAGCTAGAAATTTCCACCACTTCCGTTATAGTCTCGGGTTTTTGTTTTTGATAAACGTGAAGATTGGGTAAGTTGTTCTTTTCAGTCACTGCCCTAAGCTCTGTACGTTTGCTTGGCAAACTCTTAACCGTAAACCGTGAAAGGTTAGGATCAATTCTTGACAATTTAGGAGCAATTGTGAGCTTAGGGGAAAGTACCGGGTCCTTTGTGATCCCGGTTTCATGATCCCTTTCCCTCACTGGAGAGGGAATAGGAATCGATGGTCCATCATAATCGACACAACATCTCGATATCTTTGACAAGGCCATAAGTTTTTCAATGTTGCTCTCATAGGCCCTTTGTTCAAAGAAATCGTCATCGAGAGATGTCATTAGAATCAATTACGGGATAAGTGGAAGAAGTGAGAATTAAAAGGATAGAGGGTAAAGGGATGAAGAATCAAAGAGGTGGGAAGGTAAAGGTGAATATTTTTGGTATTTTCGGGAAACATGTTTAGTGCACATGCACCAAAAACAATTTTTCAAAACAAACTCGAGGCAAAACCACAGTGAACTTAAACCAGAAATCACAAGTGAATGGCTTCTTTGAAAAAGGTACACCACTCACAGGGATATAAAGGCAAGTTTTAATCTTAAGTTTGGGAACTTATTATGGGTTTATTAATTAATTTGAAAAACTGCTTTAGGCTTATGGGTGTGTGTACAGAAAACTTGGGAAATATTTTTGGAACTAATTCGTTAACCGAAATAGTTCTTTTAAGATTACTCGCAGGCTGGCGGGAGGAAAGAATGGATTCCTCTTCAGTTCGCAATTTAATGTCAGAACTTACCTTAAACCAACTGTTTCAGGTTGTAATCTTAAAGAACACGAAGTAATTTAACTTCAGAGTTTGTTTTTGATTGTTTTTAATTTTATTGGTGTTTTCAACACTTCAGGAGAAGTGTTAATGAACGTTTTTTTTATATGATTATATTTTTACAAAAACTTTTTACAAATTTGTGTGAAATTTGTACAGGGAGGGTTTTTGAAAACCACTAATCTTAAAACGATTTTTTAAAACACGCAACAACCTCCCCGGCAGCGGCGCCAAATTTTGATTGAGTCTAAACCGTCAGATAATTATTGACCAAGGTCAACAAGTCAAAGACAGCCTCGTTCCAATACTCCGGTGATAGTATAGTGTATTTCTGGGTCATTAAAGTCCCAGCGAGATTGAAATGGTGTCGTTTGAAATCGTTTTGAGAAAGTGGCACTGAGGACAGTAGCCAGATGATGTGGAATTGATATTGCTACTGTTATTATGGTATTGGTACACAGATATAATATTTACAAAAATCAGATACCAGATATATGCACGTATTCACAATTCAGATCACGTAACAGACAGAGAAAGTGGGATTTTGATATTTAACAAACTACAGGGGGTGCTTTTGACACTTTTTGAAACTTAAAATAAAAAATGAAAATGAAATTATGAAAATGATTAAAATATTATTTTAAATACTATTTAATTAATTAAACTAATTAAAATCTAAATTAAATCTAGTTTAAATTAACTAAAAATTACAAATGTTACAAATTAACCTAAAAATAATTTCTAAACTTAAATTAGAACTTGAAGAAAGTATAAAAAATAAAAATAAATATTTTTGTCTTTTTGTGGATTTTTTATTAATTAAAAACTAATTATTTTAATTAAACTATTTAAACTAATTCTAATTAATATTAATACTAAATTGACTTAGAAAATTATGAGAAAATTTATAAATTTACTTAACCATTACAGGAATCCTAAAAAATTATAAAAACTCTAAAAATTATGTTTAAGATTAATCTACTAATTAATTACCTTTTAATTAACTTAAGTCTAAATTAAGTAATTAAAATAAGAAAAATGAAAAATGAACAGTAGAAACTCTAATTATATTTTCTAAAAGTCTATTATAATATATTATAGCTAGAAAAAATATAAAAACTAAGTTATGCTTTATAAAAACTAAATATGCTATTTAATACTTAATATTGATTAATAATTAAGAAAACTAAAATTAAATCTAATAAATACTAAATGACAAAATAAAAATCTGAAAAAATTACTAAAATTACTTTACTATATAAGGTAATTAATAAAAATATAAAATTTACAAGTACTTAACAAAAATTTAAAAATGAAAATTAAAATTAAATTGAATTAAATAGAAACTATCACTTATTTTAAACTTAACTTTTTTGGATTTTTCTTTTACAAACTAACTTTACCACTGAAAATAGAAAACTTTTGTAAAACTACTTTTGAAAATAGCTTATAAATAAGCTATAAGCACCCCCTTGGCTTACACAGTTGACTTATGTTGACTGTGTGGTCAAATGAGGTCAAATGAGTAAAGGTGGGGTCCACAATGGTAAAAATGAGTACCAACAAGCTTAACAATCACAAACAAGCCAGAAACAACAACACTAGATCACAAATAAGCTGAATAAGATGAAATAAGCACTTAGCAATTTTGAAACAGAACCAGATTGGGGACAAACTTTGTGGACTAAACTAGGTGGGGTCCACTGGGTTTCAGGTCAAACTAGAAGCCCTGGTAGGAGGGGGTTGTTAGAACCCAAGTTATGGTTCTGGGACCCACTAGGATGGCCACAAACCACCACCAAAGGTGGTGGGTTGGCTGGGTGACTACTGATACAGAGCAGGTGTCTGCCCTGCAGCCCTCTTTTGTGGGTTGTGGGGCCCACAACAAAAATGGCAAAATTGAATGGACTATGGGATTCAATAGCTGAGGTGGGAGGTTACTACATGTAAAACTTTCATGGCCTAAATCCTAGCACATAAATCACAACAATTCCTGGGAAAAATGGATTTTTTGCCAAAAATGCAATTTTGACTTTTGATCATGAACATCACAGTTGACTAATATGAGCTTTAAAGGGTCCTAGGTTACTAAATATGTTGTATTGACCTAATACGAGACTAAATTAAGTACACTAAACAAGTATTACACCTACTGTGATGATTTTGCAATCTAATTTCTAAACAGTGCATCTGTTATAAACTTTAAAGGTGAGTTTTGACTTTTTGCTGAATAACCACTAAATTTTATTACTTAACTACCCTATATGAACCTGTGGTGGACTACTAGAACTAAAATTATCCTATACTAACAAGTTAAACACAAGATGTAAGCTTTTACCAAACACTCCTTTTGGACTGTCTAAACCAAAGTTTCCAAGAGATAACACAATACAAAGCTTGAAATTTACTTTTGATGCTCCAATATCATTATACTAACAGAAATAAGCAGAGAACAAATAGCAAGCAATCACGAACAGTGGAATAGAGAAAAATTTGGAAAATGGGAGATTTTCTTACATGGCTTAAGCAAGTGAGATTGTAGGCCTAGAACCAAGAACAAACCTATAGCTCCCCTTAGAGCACTATTACCCAATCCAATGCTCAGCTTTCAGTTCTGCATCACCTCTTTTCCTTCCCTTTTCTTTTATTTATTTATTTTTTTTTTTATTTTTCTCTTTATTTTCCTCTATTTTTTTATTGATGTAAGGAACTGATTACAGCTACTAGGAAGACTTATAAAAACTTAAAAATGATTTAGGTGGGCTCATATGACTAGTAACCAACAACTTTTGATAACTTTAAGGTTAATCTGAGATCATAAGTAAAACTGCCAATAACTTGAATTCAAACTAGAACTTGAAATTAAGATTCAATAGAGTTTACATTACACTTAAATCACTGAATTAAAGCTTTTTAGACTAATGAAAACAACTGAAAAAAGAAAAATTACAATTACGACCTAAGAGAACTACACTACAACTACTTGTCTCATTTCCCTTGCTTCTTCATGCTTTATAAGCCTTCCAATGTGTTTGTGGGACCCACAGGGTCAAATCCCAGCAATAAAATAGTAATTTGGTGGCTTCTTGCTCTCTCTCTAATTTTGGCGGGAAATGCTTCTTTTAAGCAAATGGGTCTGAGGTTGCAAATTGGGGGGTGGTGGGATGTGATGGGTGTCTTGGGGTGTGGAAATGGCAGGGATAAGGGATGGTGGGTGAGACAGAGGTGCAAGTGGTGATGGGGGGGGGGGGGAAGATACCAGGTGGTATTAGCAGTGGTGGTTTTGGAGGTAAGGGAAAAGGGTGGGTTTGACTGGATGTTTGACCGGGGATTATTTAAAACAGTTTGTAAGGGGTTTGGGCTTAAAGTTGGGCTTGGGGTGAGATGGGTGAGTGGGCTGTGTTTGTTGAATGGATTGGATTGGTTTTGGTGGTTTATATTAAAAATCCGTTTGGTATATCAAAACATCACAAGGGTTAATTTTGTAATTTGGCCAAACTTGAGGGACCTGTGATGTAAACTTCCAAAAGTAATCATAAGGGTGAGTTTTGCCAATCTTGAATTATCCAAGGACCACTTTTGATAATTTCCATTTTTTAAATGCCCAGGGACCAAAACCGCCAACTTGTGAAACTTTAGGGACCTAACTGTAATTTCTTCAAATTTTCACCCAAGGATCATTCCTGCCAAATATGAATAGAACAAGGACCAAAAATGATTTTTCTTTCAAAAATATCCCACCAAGGACCAATTCTGTTAATTTCTGAAAGTTCAAGGACCTTTTATGTCAATTTTAGATTTTGAGGGGTAAAAATTGCCAGTTTGTTTAAACTTTTATCCAGGGACTAATTTTGAATAAGTTTGACTTCCCAAGGACTTAAGTTGACTTTTATTCCATTTTAAAACCTTCAGGGACTAGTTTTGTCAATTTATGAAACTTGAGGGACTGAAACTGCCAATTATGCAAACTTTGTTTGTTTTTTCATTTGTTTTTTATTATTTTGCATTTGAAACATGTAAAACACTTTACTGGGATATTTTCACTATTTTGATTCAATATTGAGTGTTTTTTGATGTTTTGGCAGCTCAGAAAAGGTAAAAATGATGAGTATTTACACACTCATCAATGGCCTGGATAAGGATTAGAAGGAGTCTTCACAATATGTTGTTGACGAGCTCTAATTCCTTATCTGTAAGTACCGGTTGATTATTGCTAACTGTTTATCTGCAGGTACATCACCTCCATGATTGTAGATTCCAGCCTGCTCATACATACATCTTGAAGCAAATGAAAGCTCCCCCAAAGATCTATGCACCACAAAGTTCAAGGAAAGATTCTACGCCAAAAAGAAGAATCTGCAAAGTATAAAGACCAAAGTTCTTAGAGTATGAAAAGGAACTTCGTGCATGTGAAAGACTAAGTCCAAAGATGTATGAGCATGTTGGAATGGCGGACAACCACCATAGACGCAGGAGTGACGAACGGCAGACCACTTCATAACACAATCACAAAATCATCACCAAAGAACAAAGATTTAGAGCAAGGAACATTCATTATACAACATTTTTTAGGACGTCAAAAGTTTTACATGTCACAAGTTAAAGACAAAGATGAAGACGTCCAGCAACCGTGATGACCGACCCTTAGGGGGAGATTGTTGGGATCATACTTTAGTATTTAGTCAAGTCTCGATCATTACATTTTGTAATAGGTTGCTTAAGTATTATTTATGTTTATGTTTTAGTTAATGGGCAAGATGTAAAAGCCCAAAAGGCTTACAAGCCCACGTTTTCATGATTAAAGGGACTAGGGAATGTTGCCCTAGTTTCCCTCCTATAAATACAAGGCTTATGTAGCCTTAAACTTTGTTGGTTATTTTGATATTCTAATGAAACTCTTGCTTTTATAATTCTCTCATATCTTATAATCAACCAATCCTTATAGCTATCTCATTCTTTACTTGTGTGATATTAACATGGGCACCTAACAAGAAGAGAGTGGGTGTTCTTTTGCTTCTTTGACTTTTCTTGAAATGACTTTTCAAAGCACTTTTCACGTTGAACTGCATTTTGAAAATGTGAAAGTTGTATTTTATAACATTCAATGTCCTTTTTCAAATCAGCATTAGTTTCTTTCTAAACTTTAGTTTGCTCGTCCATTATGTGAGTAGTAAGAAGTTGTTCTTTAAGTTGTTTTGCCATGACAGTACAGTCAGGATCTGGATCAGAAGAAGGTTCATGTTGTTCAATATTATCATTTTTGTCTTGCTCAATAGGATCATCAAATGAAACGACAGTGTCATCATCAAACATAACAACTGTGTCTAATTGTTCATCCTCTTGAGAAGATAAAAATGATTTAGATGGAACAACTTGCGCCTTATCTGATTCAGAAGCAGAGGGTGATGCATTAAATTCTATGGAGCATGTGGTTAGGTCATTTACCTGAGACAAACCATCAGTGGTGAACACTGGGCCTGAATCATTCAACTGATGTTCCTGCATGTTGGCCATAAGCATCACAGCTGCATTGGCTTCAAGATCTTCCATATCATCATCGTTGTAAGCATTAGCAAAGAAACTGTTCTCTTGTTCATTGAAAGTTCCTTCCTTTTCATCTTTGAGAGCCATTAATAATGCCTGCTTGTGAAACTGACTGCCGCGGGTTCTCGGTTTAGGACATGCTGTTGCAATATGACCTTTTTCGTTGCAGTTGTAGCACCATATCGCATTCCCAGATATTGTATTGCTA